>CM022949.1:50166627-50239506 GCA_012931725.1 Litsea cubeba | reverse complement strand
GCTGACAATGTGAATGCCTTAAAATAGAATTGCTTAGGCCACAAGCATCACACACCCAGGCACTCCCCATTGTTTGAAAACCCTGAATCTCTATATTGCTTCTCCAAGTCAAAGTTGATATGATTTTATTCGCTTGGTCTATTATATGGATTTCATTTTGTCTGTCTTAGGTTCTAATGTTCTTTTTTCATGAGAACTGTGCTAGAGCACGAATTTTGAGGAATTTTAGAAAAATTTCGACAGCACTTCCCCTTGTTTTTGGACCCCGGAAAATCTCCGGATACAAAAAACCTGTTACCTGTGAAAGAAGTACACTTCATATATTCCTGACACCTCACAAAACTCCTCATCAATCAACCACACATGCCTAGTACACACTATCTCAATTACACATACATAATACACATGTGCAAACATATACATCAGATCAAGTACACACCGTGAGCTAAGACAAGATGGAATGACATAGATACATGACCAACATATATGGATACAACATGGAACACATGGAGACGGATCCTGGACAGATCAATCAAACAATGATAACCCTATGGAGCAGCTCCCTCATGACGAGCCGATGAAGCAAAGGAAGATGGACCAGGAGCACGCTGAGAAGGGGCGGGGTCGAGCTCGAAAATGCATAACCTCTCTCCTCCGCCCTCTGGCGATACCGATCAAGGCGCCTCCGCAAGTCGGCAACCACCTCATCATGACTTAGTTGCATGCGGTCCATGCGCTGAGCGTATTGATCATGAATGAGAGCCCTCTCCTCGCTCAAGCTAAGGGGTGGAGGAGCGGAAAGCAACATAGCACCGCTCTGCAAGACGACATACAAGGAAGCGTTACATTCAAAAACTCGAAAGCAGGAAACATGGAATTTAAAAGGAAGGTGCTCACCTGCGCAGAGGTCTCAAAACTCCTGAGCTTGGCACGTAAGTCCTCAATCTGCACCCAACAAGATTACGAAGCATGTCAATGTTAGAAGAATCAAATCAAATCATTACAAGAGTTAAGGTTCATACCTGCGCCGCTGAAGCAACTCTTTCCGCAAATGCCTTGTCACGCTCGCTATGAAGCTCTGCCTGAAGGTCACAAAGAAAGATGGTTAAGAATTACTCATTATACGCCTTGAATACAAGGGCAACAAATTGAAACCCAAACTTCGCTAACCTGCAGTCGATCCACCTCAGCCCGCAGAGTAAGATCACTCTCCACTTGGGTCCTCATAGCCTCAGGCATGTCCGCTCCTGTTACCCTGCATAGTGGCAAAGGTCATGAACATCAATTCAAAATGGACAACTAACCCCATGACCTCGTACCTCATGAGAATCTGCCAATGCGTCGATAATTGCTTCATTTTCCTGGCGGCGCTCCTGTTATCAAAGCATTGTGAGTAAAGAAGGTATAAAAGAGATAGCATGTGGCCAATTAAGGTTGACAATTCTCGTACCCTCTCGGCTGACAATGAGGCCCTCAGTCTCGTGACCTCCGCATCCTATGAAGTACCAATCATGCCAATACACCAAGAATGATAAGGATTACTATAGAAGATGAACATTGTTTGACACATGCACTAAACTAAGTAGTCATACCCTTTTCTCTACTAGTTGGGACAATCGAAGTACCTCCCCCTGAGGATGGACTCCGCATCGGGTACTACTCCCCCAGATGTCCCCTGTCACACATGAGAGTTACGATTAGAGAAATAGAAGCGGCATATATCTTTGAGATTACGAAGTTTATAACCAAGATTGGAAGTCCCATGAACCCTCACCTCACATTGTCTTTCAGATGACGGATGTGCCTGCCGATGCCCTGCTCCAGCCGGTATCTCCCCTGAAAAGTAAGGAAAAGAAGAAGAGAGGATTGATGAAAAGACAGAGAAACAATGTGATTCACAATGGAAAGAATACAACATTAAAGCAAACAAACTTCAATGGTTACCCGAAGAGATGACGAAGCCTCAGCCGCTTCCGCGAATCACTAATGGAATGATGAAGCCCCGCAAGAGTACGACTCCGGGGAGTATATACCGATGCAAAGCTGTCTTCCAATATGCCTCATAATCACTCCAGGCACTAGCATCCGCGCCAAAAATGGCCTTCCTCCCTTTGATCTCCAATTTTGATTTCTCTCCGGCAAGGAGCGGCGCGGCGCTGAACGTTTTCAGACCCCACCCTGGGTACGACCGACGCATGACAGACTTTTCGAGGGGGAACAACTTGATGGCACCCCAATTGGCGCGCGACTCGGTGACGACCAACTAACTGCTACCTGAGAGGGCGTGGAGCCATATGTCCCTCTCAAATAAGGCACGCCGCTCCTGGACTACAGCCATCTATCATCGGTCCACTGATAGGGATGCCAAATCACCTGACAAAACTGTGGTATATGCATGCAGCAATGAGAGCTAAGAGCAGTAATGTTAATGTAGCAAGTGGATAAGGGAAATACATACCTCATGATTTTTTAGTTCATTCAAGATGAACCGGTTAACCTTGCTCACCCGGCCTCATCTTGAGGGCTTTAATACGCTCGGCCATTTCCGGAGGCAAGATGTCAGCAAAGCCTCGTAAGTTTGCATTAGGTTACCACTGCGAAGCCCGGGGAACAAACTCAGCCTCGCGGGCAAGGCTCGGGCCGACACTGGACGATGTGCTCCCAGAAGCCATACCTGCTCAAAGTTAAAGCTCGATTATTACAAAAGATGAAGCATGCGGAGACATGATAAGAAAAGAAGACTACTGGAGGTCACAACACATGCGAATAAAGATTTAAACCTGAAGACGGCACAAACCCTCGAAGGCTCTTGCATCCAGACTGAACGCGGCACCTCGAATCTGGATGTGGAAGAAAGGCAAGGGTGGCCGCACCCCAAGCTAATCGCCAACCTATCCAAGTCTTGCACAATCGATGAGGGTACCAGACGCTCTATTACCAGTTGCATTGGCGAAGAGGCATCTCCCCAAAAAAAGAATTAGAAAAGCCCTGAGATGTCTCTCACCCAACCATGCTGAAATCAGTCTTGGTCTCCTAAGCGGACCTCATACTGCCTCCCCTGCTTTGCTCTGCACAATTGCCAAATGGACATAAGGGAATTCACCCAGTAATGGAAATAAGGAGCAAAATAGTTACCAAACATTTCAGTACTCACTCGTGACTTGGAACACCTCACATGGTTATCCCTACCCTCTTCGACGGGTATCTCCATCGACTGGTACCTCCCGCCAATCATACCCTGAAACCAAAAGAGAAAGTATATGAAGAAGGTGTAGAAAAATACAAGGCATCCGAGATCGCTTGAAGAAAGCCAAATCGAGCATTTCCCCTGGAAGGCCGGCATCATCCCCCCTGTCCCTTCACCAACACCTTCATAACCTCCCTCATCAATATCGATAGCGGCGACCCGGCGAGGCCTCACCCCCTCATCCTCACTATCCCCGTCATCAATCTTCATCTCCATCGTCAGACGCGACAACCTCGCCCTCTGACTCTGGAAGTCAGCATCATCATCACTCCATCCATCTCCTCATCACTATCAAATGGCCTCCACCACTGCTACATCATCATCAGCGGGGCCACCTGCATATCAGATCTGCCTGAAGATGGGCCCTCACCTGTCAGAGAAGTTGTGGTACTATCAACAAATGGTAAATATAAAATGTACTAGTCTGTGGGAGTTTCAAACTCAAGATCCAATTCAAAAAGGATTAAGGAACTGAATTTTACCAGCGTCGACCCTAGCCTCGGCTGCTGCGGGAACTGGACCCCCTCATGACATGACCGGCGGACCTCCCAAAGCCGGTATCCTCGCCCCTAACTTGGCAAAGAAGTCCGCCTGGTTCCGAGCCCACTCTGAAATGAATCAGGGAAGTGATTAGCAAAAGTAATGGAAGAAAAGGATACAATGCTACAAGGGGGATAGTAGAATACTTACTATTAGAATCCTCCTCCTCTCTGGGCTATAAGCCTCTCTAAGCCACTCGGCATCAATCTGACCCACACCAGATTGGGGGCGTGCCCCTAAAGATAAAGTCAATTGCGTCAAAATCAGTGTTGACTACTAACAATCTCCATTTATATAATAGGTTAAAGACATGATTTTCAACTAGGTTTTTTTTTTTTTTTTTTTTTTTTTTTTTTTTTTTTTTTTTTTTTTTTGTGAGGAATCCTACTACTAACACCAAATTCATAAATAAGCCTTTTCTACTACTCAAGAAATTAGCCCATCAATTAGCAACCATATTACAACAATACTAAAAAAAAAAAAACTCCAGAGTACCCTAAAAAAGTAATAATCATTATATTGTGAAAATTAGTATCATCTTAGTCTTTATCCTTTCCTTAAGCTCCTAATAGTTCATGTATCACATGAAACCCACCTATATTTGCAAATGAACATTATCAGAATAATCATAAAATTATATTATGGCCAAAATTTCAAAAATGAGAAACTAGGGAATTAGGGATTATGAATTAGGGGACTCTGCGGGATTAGGGCTTACGAATAAAGGGAATTTAGGGATTAGGGTTTGCATATAAGATTTGGTGATTTAGGGCTTAGGATTTCATTTAGGATTTGGGGATTTAGGTTTGGAATTATAATTTAGAGATTAATAGTTCGGATTTAGCCCTAATTTTTTATATTCCATTGATCCAAATCTAGAGCTCCATCAATATTCTTTGGAGAGAAAAAGAAGCTAAGCCTTACTAGACACCTTTTTTTCCTTGCCTATGTCTCAAGCAAATGAAGGTTAAACATTGCTATATCTGTCATCTCTACAAAGAAACCCATCACTCATATAAGGGAAGAGAGAAAAATCACACAGTTGTTCTTTTAACTCCTCCTACACTGCTGCCGCCGACTCCAAGCTCTACCATAGCTTCCCTCAATAGCTTCTATAATGGTAGATTTGGAGACAACCCATATGATAAAACCAATAAAAAGATAGACAACATCTAAGAAAACAAGTCCAAATAGAAAAGTGCAAACAAGAGTCTTCATCTTCCTCCAGACATAGAATGGAAACGAGTTGTGTGATCTTACTCCCCCGCAGAGATTGAAGGAAAAGAGTTTTTTTTTTTCCTTTTTGGTTCCTTTCAACCAAGGAAGAGAAGAAAAGAGTCAATGAGGTGGGGCGATTTTTTTAATTTACATGGGGCATGGGCCAAGGCCCATTCAACTCTTTAATGATTTTTTTATTTGACCTGGGGCGACCGCCCCAGGTCAAATTAATATGGGTCCGCCCCTGCTCTTAATAAATGACTCACTTGTACAAATGATGAAATCTTGGCAGCCAATCTACTAACTAAATCACATGGGAATATTCCATCACACTAAAATTAATGATAATATCATGGTTGAACCACCTCCTATTTATGGAGGACCAAAATGACTGCTAGCTAGGGACATGCGCGCACATCTTTGAGTGCATGAGTTCATCAAGATCCTAAATAATAATGTCATGGCAATTTTTATTGGGAAAATTACACTTTACCACCCTAAACTATCACTCCTTTTTCACTTTATTCCGTAAACTTTAAAAAGTATCAATTGACCCCTAAACTAATCCAATTGCACGGCCATTACCCCATGAGGCCAAAATCGAGTTAAAATATACGGAATAAAGCAACACGTGACACGCAATTGGATTAGTTTAGGGGGTCAATTGATACTTTTTAAAGTTTAGGGGGTAAAGTGTGTGTTACGTGTCGCTCTATTCTGTCTATTTTAACCCGATTTTGGCCTCAGGGGGTAACGGCCGTGCAATTGGATTAGTTTAGGGGGTCAATTGATACTTTTTAAGTTTAGGTGGTAAAGTGAAAAAGGGTGATAGTTAAGGGTGGTAAAGTGTAATTTATTCAAAAAAAATTTCTTCTTGACAAGGGTGTGTCCGGCTTCTTTGAGAACCCCAGGGCATGTGAAGTCCATACCTCCCTCACGCACCAGGAAAATCAGACTTTTGCCTAGGCAAGTGACCCCAGGGAGAGAAGACGAGTTTAAAATTGCAGCCTCGGATCCTTGAGCCGTGGTACTAGCAAACTGTGTTACCCCTCAGGGTCAAGTCATGGCGGATTCACCCTACTTAAATGATGGAATGCGATATCATGGAGGTTTTACCTGCCTAATAACTTTCATACCCCATAACCATTTTACCCAAGTCTTTATTAAGTTGATTTTACCTAGATGGATCAATCCTTAACTGAATTCCAGATCATGAGGATTGCAGATGCTAAAATTTTGGTTGGTCGACTGACGAGCTGAACAGCACTGCTCGGCGATGTACGGTAGAATAATGTCTTTGATTTGGGATGAGAATTCCTGCGCCTACAATAAAAGAATCGTCAGAAGAACACGATCGGATGTTCCGATCGTGTATTCTCCAAAATCAGTGAGGTTTTCATCGTTATAAGAATGATTGACCCTTTTGTTTTTCTTTTCTGATTTCATACCTCTTTTCTGCTCTTCGTTTTTCTTTATATATCCTTGTATTGGTCCTTCTCTCTTCTTTCCTTACATAATTTCCCTTTATTCTCCATGATTTCTTTGCTTTATTTCTTCAAATCGAAACCCCCATGAGGTTCTCGTCGTGTGCTGCCCTGATTCCATGTTTTACTTTCGTAACTGCTGCTCCTTAATAACATGTAACTGCCATATAAATGGTCTCTTAATGTCTACTGGACCTGGATAGAAGTCCAGGTCAGGTCGGCCTTGATTTCGGCTTGACTCGAGGAGAAATTCGAATTTCTCCCGCCACAATTGCCCCCCAAGCCAGCGTTTTTCTCTCCATTTGCCAAGGAAAAGGCGGGCTTGTGATGCCACGCGTCAAGCTAGGGTGAATTCGTACGTCAAAGGCCTGTCTCCAGCAACTTTCTATAAAGCCATCCCTATCCTTTCTTTGGTTTCCATGTTCTCCTTCAGTTTTATTTCGCAAGTTCTTCCCCTGTTTTTGCTCTGCCTTGGCTTTTGCCTCTCCAGACATCGCTTCTTCTATTCCGTTCAGTATTCTCTTCCTCCAGTCCGTGGTAAGCTTTTTATCCTTTCATTCTCTTCTAACTTTAGATGGGGAATTTCAAAGATCTGCTCAATACTCCAGAAGGAATTTCCGATTTCAGAGAAACATACCAAATCCCTCCAGATGTTCAGATTCGTGCTCCTCAGACCGATGAAGCTCTTGATATTGGTTCCCTGGATGGAATACCCTTTCCGACCATCGATATTATGGAGGGTGGCGTTAGATTTCCATTAGATCCTTTGCTGGTTCTCTTCCTTTCTTTGACCAATCTTTTTCCTAATGCTCTCCCAATCTTTATCGCATAGTTATGGGGGTATCTGCACTGAATAAGCTGCTCGGCACGAGCCTTGGTGTTTTTGATATTCTGTCTTGCTATATGTTGGTACCTCTAGATAGTAGCAAATCTGTGTTTTACTTGAAATCTAGGGGCCAAGATAAGCTTTTGGTTCACTATCTTCCGGATTCCAATACGTCTAGTAAGGGTGATTTCGTCATCGTAAGCGGAAACTGGGAAACGCCGACCATGTGGGACGGGATTATTCGAACAGTTCCCCGATCCCTAGGGTCCCCAGGTCGGACCCCCTTCTCTTCACGTTCATTTGCTTGATTTCGTCTTCTCCCCCTTTTTGTTATTATTTACTTATCTCTTTTTTGCAGATGCATCAATTAATCGTGGGTTTCCATCTCTTGTTCGGAGCGAGGAATTAAATCGGTTGTTCGAATATCGCGGTCCTACCAAGCTTCGTGGCTGGGGCCGAGCTGCTCACGTGTTGCTCGGATACGTTCGGACGTACAACCATTTTCTAGCAATTCCTTCTTGGCATCAATCATTGGCATCCGACCCTATCAAACGTAGGAAGATTCCAGCCATAAAGCCCTCCAGATCCTCAAAAGCAAAAGTTATTTCCAACGTTCAATCTTCTGCTTCTCATCAATCTCTCATTCCCATTCAGTCTGCTGAACAGATTTCTTCTGCTTGCAAAACTTCTTCTCGCGAATCTTCTTCTTCGGCTGAGCGACAAGGAACCCCTGTATTACATATTTCTGACACTTCTTCGTCTGATACAAAGACTGTTTCTCCTACAATGCCTCGGAAATCAAAAATCTTCTTGATAGCTTGGGCGATCTTCCAATGACCAGGACCGGAAAAATAAGGAAGGTTCCTCTGCCCGGTCCCTCCTCTGTTTTAGGCAAGAGAGATGCCCCCGAATCCCAGCATGAGCCCCAAATTGTAGAGATTGAAAAAGATTCAGTTAAATCTGGTGAACCTGCCGACCTATCTTCTTCATGGTTGGGGGATGTTCCTCTCTCATCATCTCCACAGCCAAGCCTATCATCTGGTCGGAAGATTTCTCGGGGCGTTTCTCGGGAGAAAGGACCATCTTTAAGTGAAGGAATTTCGGGGTCCCCAACTTTGGCTATGATTATGGGCAAGTCTGCTCTTCTTCCTTCTGATATGAGTCTGCATCGCTCCTTATCGTTGATGAACTGGTTGCTACAGGAGTTCAACAATGTTTCCTGGTAGGTTGGCTTAAGATTGTTCATCCTCTTTCCTCTTGCATTCTTTAATTCTTTTTGTTTTATTTTCAGGGTGTGCAAAAATGGTTTGCTGTTTCTGAGAATTTGGGGAAGTTAAAGAGGCATTTGAAGGGTCTGGAAAAAGAACTGGCAGAAGCTAAAACTGCTCGGCACCAAGCTGAATCTAATGCCGACATTCTTCTTAAGACCGCTAAAGCTGCTGAGTCTCAGGCTATTATTGCGAAGAGTCGTCTCACTGCAATTGAGGTAGAGCTTGAAGACATGCGTGCCAAGCAAGCCGAGTTTGAGGAAACAATAGAGAATGTCAAAGTTGAGACTAGAGAGGCCACGGAGAAGCTTAAGGATATTCAATTCGAAGAAACTGAAGCAATCTATTTATAGCAGGTTGAACAGATCAAAGTTATTGTATTCAAACGAGGTTATGATGTGGCTCTTGAAGATGCCGCAGTTCCAGAAGATTCTCCTTTATGGAATAATTATATATCCGAACAAGCTCCTCCTCCATCCTCACCTGTTAAGCCTCAATCTCAAATTCAAGATGATGCCAATTTGCCTACTGGAGGAGACAGGGGCGAGGTTTCTACTGCCGTCCAGCCGTCCTCAGTTTCTATTGTCGAGATGCCTCCTTCAACTTCTGATGCTCCTAAATAGTTTATTTTAGAAGTCATTCTGTCCAGCTTTTTGTATGGCAGCTTTGCCAACCAATTTGCCCTGGTCATGAGCATGAAACTTTTATTTTCGAATGATCTATTCTGCCCAACCTGTGGATTGGTATTATCAATGTCAATGAAATAGTTTCTTTTTCCGTGACATTGTATTGCATTTTTTGTGTGGCCACTGTCGGTTCTTTCCGAACTCGCCTTTTAGCCTAATGCTCGCATCGTCATGCCTAGCAATTAGAAAAAAGGAGATCAGTGCGACACACCTAGTTTGGGCACTTCCCAGTTAGGTTTTTTATCCTTCGGAATGAAGTAATGGGTACTAAGCTCCCCATCGTTTTTTAGGCCTTCGCCCCTTTATCATCATTTTTTTTTTAACTTTGCAAGGTTGGTCCCAATAGGGACTGTCCCACAATGGGTCCTCAGATGAACTATTCCGTCTGGCCTTACCCTTGGTACAGGAGTTTTGGCGAACAGATGATAATATTTCATATTATTGTCGCCGAGGTCAGGATTCATAAGTTCGAGATGCATATAGCAGAGATGTTAAAGCCATAAACAAAATATGTAATATTCAGCTTTTTTGGCATATATATTTTTCAATTTGAACTGCGTACAAGATAATTTTATTCACATACAATGCTTAGAAATAGTATTTTTTTAGATTTGCAATGTTCCATGGCCTTGCCAGAGCTTTTCCTTCTAATTTTTTCAAATGATAAGCTCCTGTTCCTCCAGCCGAAGTGACTCTGTATGGACCCTCCCAGTTCGGCCCAAGTTTCCCATGGCTGGGATCTTTTGTGTTTGGAAGTACCTTTCTCAGAACTAGGTCGCCAACCTTGAATGTTCGCGTTCGAACTTTCTTTTTATAATTTCGAGCTAGCCTCTGCTGGTAGGCTGCTAATTTGATCAAGGCTCGTTCCCTCAACTCTTCAATCATATCCAGTTGTTTGGCAATCCTCCCCTTATTGTGTTCATGATCATAGGTCTCTGTCCTCATGGTCGGCAATCCAATTTCCAGGGGAATGACAGCTTCCATTCCATATGCAAGGGAAAAAGGAGTTTCTTTCGTTGATCTTCTTGGAGTTGTTCTATATGCCCATAGAACACTGGGGAGTTCATTCACCCATCCTCCTTTGGCTTCGCCCAACCTCTTTTTAATTCCATCCAATAAAGTTTTATTGGAACTTTCTGCTTGGCCATTGCTTTGTGGATAAACTGGGGTTGAAAAATGATATCTAATACCATATTTTTCGCACAGGCTCCTGAATACTTTCCCCTCAAATTGTTTCCCATTATCTGTTACCAATGCTTTTGGTATGCCAAATCTAGTGATGATATTTTTCCATACGAATTGCTTGGCGTCGCTTTCTCGAATATGGACAAGGGGTTCGGCTTTTATCCATTTGGTAGATAATCAGTAGCAACAATTAAAAATTGATGATTACCTGTCGATCTTGGCATAGGTCCAACTATATCAATTCCCCATTTATCGAATGGCCATGGGCTTATAATCGAATTCAACAGCTCGGCTGGCTGATGGATATCTTTCCCGAAGCGCGGGCATTTCTCACATTTTTGCACAAATTTGAGAGCGTCTTTCTGCATATAGGGCCACCAGTATCCCTGTGACATTGCTCTATGTGCTAAGCTTCTTCCGCCGATGTGTCCACCACAGGATCCTTCATGAATTTCCCATAACAGATCTTCTACCTTGGTCGGACTTACACATTGTAAGTACGGTCCTGAGTATGATCGTCTGTACAATTGTTCTTCTGGTGATAACCAAAATCTAGCAGCTTTCCTTCTGATTTTGTAGCTTTCTTTTCCATCTTCTGGAAGCAATCCGTTCTTCAAATATTTGACTATTGGTGTTATCCAATTTTGGCTTTCCGATTCATGTTCAACACACATGATCTGCTGGACTCCTATGCTTGGTGTTGATTGGAAATCAATAAGGATTTCTCTCCTTAGCTCGGATTTTATCGCCGTTGCAAGGCTAGCTAAGCTGTCAGCATGTGAATTTTCTTCTCGACCAATCTGCTTGATTTTGACGTCGCCAATCTGTTGAATAAGACGCTGTGCCTCTCTGACATATGCAACCATTCGATCATCACGAGCTGCGTATTCTCCATTCAGTTGATTGGCAACTAGTTGGGAATCGCAGTGAATCATGAGCTTTGTGATTCCAAGATCTTTTGCAGCTCGGAGTCCTGACAAGAGGGCTTCATATTCTGCCTCATTATTTGATGCAACAAAGCCAAAGGGCATAGCCCTTTCAATAGCTGCTCCTTCTGGCGTGATAAATACCATACCCGCTCCTGAACCTCTGGAATTAGATGCACCATCAACATATAACAACCAACTCTCATTATCTTCCAGGTTAGCTTCTTTTTGCTTCAATTCATCTTTATGAGTCAATTCAGCGATGAATTCTGCTACTATCTGTCCTTTTATGGCATTTCTTGGAGCTATCTTTATATCATGCTCGCCAAGCTCTATTGCCCATTTGACCATACGTCCTAATAGGTCGGCTTTCTGCAAGATGGCTCTTAATGGATGCTCAGTTAAGACCTTAATTGTATGAGCTTGGAAATAATGTCTGAGCTTCCGTGCTGCGCTTACCAATGCTAAGGCGAGTTTTTCCAGAGGTAAATATCTTGTTTCAGCATCTAACAAGGTTTTACTTATGAAATATACAGGCAGGTGCTGTTTTCCTTTGTCTCTCATTAGGGCTGCGCCGACTACATGCTCAGATACTGCCAGATATAAAATCAGTTCTTCTCCTGGATTTGGAATGGAGAGCACAGGTGGGGAGCTCAGATACTGCTTGATCTGTGCTAGGGCCTTATCACATCGCTCGTCCCATATGTTATCTGCTTTTTTCTTGAGGGCGAGGAACATTGGTCGGCATTTATCCGAGCTTTTTGACAAAAAGCGATTTAAGGCTGCGAGCATACCTGTCAATCTCTGTACTTCCTTTCTTGATCTTGGTCGATCAATGTTCTGTACGGCATTGATTTGATCGGGGTTGGCTTCGATTCCTCTCTGGGTCACAATGTAACCTAGGAATTTTCCGGAACTAACACCAAATGAACATTTTGAAGCATTTAACCTGAGTTTGTATCTTCGAAGAATCTTGAAGACCGAGCTCAAGTCTTGTTCATGTGTAATTCTTTCTTTGCTCTTGACCACCATGTCTTCAATGTAAGCTTCTACCGTTTTTCCGATCAAATCTTGAAATATCTTGGCTATCCACCTCTGGTATGTGGCCCCCGCGTTCTTAAGGCCAAAAGGCATTCTTTTGTAATAATATGTGCCTTTTGGAGTTATGAATGCTGTCTTCTCTTGATCAGCCTCTTCCATTGCAATCTGATGATATCCTCGGTATGCATCTAAGAAACTCATTCGTTCATGTCCAGCTGTAGAATCGACGAGCTGGTCAATTTTTGGTAACGGGAAGCTATCTTTCGGACAAGCTTTATTCAAATTGGTGAAGTCTACACATACTCTCCATTTTTTGTCTTTCTTCGGCACAACGACCGTATTTGACAACCATTCTGGGTAATGGACTTCTCGAATTGCATCTGCTTCCAATAACTTATCAATTTCTTCACAAACTGCTGTGCGGCGTTCTGGTGCGAGCTTTCTCTGTTTCTGTATCACTGGCTTGGCGCTTGGATCTGCTCCTAGCTTATGGCTAATAACTGTCGGGTCGACCCCGGGCATTTCGTATGGAGTCCAAGCAAAAATATCTGAGTTTTGATGAAGAAACTAGATTAAACTCTTTTGTTCTTCTTCAGATAGTGAAGTACCAATCATCCAATATCGGTCTACATTGCTTCCCTGTACAGCGATCTTTTTTAGCGTTTCGACTGCTGATGTGTTCAGGTCGGAAAATAATTTATCAGCCTCGATCCGACCTGAAGCTGATTGCTATTTAAGATCGGTGCTCTTGCTTGGATCAGTGCCCACATCATCCATATTTCTTGCTTTTCCTTTTATTGCTGTGATCAGACAACTTCTAGAGATAGCTTGGTCTCCCTTGATCTCCATGATTCCTTTCTGTGTTGGGAAACGTAACATTTGGTGGAAAGTCGATGGTACTGCTCGCATACGATGAATCCATGTTCGTCCCATGATAGCGTTATATGGGGATGGCACATCCACCACTAGGAATTCTACATCCAGACGAATAGGACATGCTCCCACCTGAATCGTTATAACGCCAAGAGGGTGTACTGCCTGGCCACTGAATTCCAAACAAAGGAATTGAAGTCGGTTTTAGGTCTGAATGTTTTAGACCAAGCTTTTGGAATAATTCAGCGTACATTATTTCTGAGGAGCTTCCAGGATCGATGAGCATTCTTCGGACATCAAATTCTTGTATTCGAAGAGTGAGTACGAGGGCATCATTATGAGGCTGAACCACATCTCGTAGGTCCTCCTCGGAAAAAGAAATCTCCATCTTGCTATGTCCAGATTTGCTGACCAATCTTGGTCCAGTATCTACTTGGTATACCTCTTTCAAATGGGCAACCATCTTTCTTTGTGCTCAGACAGATTGGGTTGTGACTTCTGTTGGATTTATCGCTCCATGCACCACATCTATTACCCCCACAGGTTGCTCATCATCTGCAGTTTGCTTGAAATCTTTCTTATCTGAACCTCCTATATTCTTTGCTGGATTTATCTCTTCTACATATTCTTTTAAGTGACCATCTCTGACTAGATCTTCTAGGTGTTGCTTGAGCATCCGACAATTTTCTGTCAAATGACCATTCTCCCGATGATAGGAACACCATAAGTTAGGATTCCGACGTCCGGGGTCGCTAATCATTTTCGGAGGTCTTTTGAAAAACGGCTTATCTTTTATTTGAGTGAGGATTCTATATATTGGATCTTTGAAGATCGTATATATTCCCTCGTAGGCCGCTTTTGTGGGTTCGGCACGCCCCATCCTCCTTTCGGCGATTTCCCCGAATTCTCTTCGTCTCTTTCTTCTGGATCCATCATCGGCTGCTTGTACTGCTCTTGATTCAAATGCTCCCATGTCTTCCTCGAGCTTTATAAACTCTTCGATTCTTTCCATTAGATCTCTTTGGGTGACTGGGGATCGCTTAGTCAATGATTGGCGAAGCTTGCTTTCTTTTGGCAGTCCCAATTTAAAGGTGGCCACTGCTACCTGTTCATTGCTTCCATCTACTTCATTATATATACGCCAATAACGAGCACTGTACTCCTTCAAGCTTTCCGAGTTATCTTTCTTAAGAGACAAAAGCGCTCCAACATCTTTCGGCTATTTAGAGTTTGTGACGAAACGGGTGACGAAAGATGTTGCGAGCTCTCGAAAGCTATGTATTGATCTCGGCTTGAGACATGAGAACCATTTTAATGCCAGATCTCCCAGGCTTGAGGGGAAGACTCTGCACATCAACGATTCATTCCCGATCTAAAGTGCCATGGAATGTAGGAAATGCTGGACGTGGTCGGCAGTATCTGAGGTTCCATCATAGATTTTTAGCTTGGGAGTAGAGAATCGCCGAGGTGGATCCACTCTCTCTATCTCCCTTGAGAAGGGAGATGTGAAGCTCTGTGTATCCAAATACCTTGTTTGGAACATGGTTTCGGGATGGGGTCTCTGATTCGCCAAAGCTTTCTCAATTAGTTCTTGTATGTCTTTCTCGCCAAGTGCCTGTGAGGCTACCTTTTTCTTCTTTGATACAATCTTTTCCATATCCCGTGTTTTATGGTCAGATTTCTCCTCTCTTCGTGGTAAAGAGCTTGAAGTTCTGCTCCCTTCATCTCTTGCTCCATGCTTTGGTCTGATTTGATGAGATTTTAAATCAGAAAGATGACTCTTGTGCTCTCGCATCTCTGTACTTCCTCGGCGCTCCATTTTTCTATATTTATGAGTAGTTTTTGAATTTGCATGATGATTCCCCGTGCTCTGAGGTTGTTTTTGAGCATTCTTTACTGCATCTAATTCCAATAGCAGACAGTTGAATTTCTCTTTCTGTTGCTCCATTTCCTGTGTCAAGTCCCGTACAGCTTCTTTGCAAGATTGTTCTAGGCGAACAAGCGCATTCTGTGACGGTACTATAGCTTGGTGTGTGTGGCTCGGCTTCTGGTGGCCATTTTTTTGTAATTTATCCACAGGTGATGAATTTATAGCTTGGTTTGCGCGATGTATTTTTGATTGAATCCGTCCCTTTTTGCCTAGAATAGGATCAGTTTAGTCACTGTCCGTATATGGAACATATTCATCATCTTGTCCATCTGGTTGATTGATCATAGGATCTTTTCCGTGGCGCTTTTGTTGATCTTTGATCTGAGTTGCCTCTATCTGAGATGGAGAATGTTCAGATTGATGCTGTGATCCCAGAACATGCTCTTTATCTGCCATATTTTGTAGATAGAAGAAACGTCAGTGGATGACTTCCTCTTCCTTCCCACAGACGGCGCCAATTGTAGATGCTGAAATTTTGGTTGGTCGACTGATGAGCTGAACAGCACTGCTCGGCGATGTACGGTCGAATAATGTCTTTGATTTGGGATGAGAATTTCTGTGCCTACAATAAAAGAATCGTCAGAAGAACACGATCGGATGTTCCGATCGTGTATTCTCCGATGATAAAATCAGTGAGGTTTTCATCGTTATAAGAATGATTGACCCTTTTGTTTTTCTTTTCTGATTTCATACTTCTTTTCTGCTCTTCGTTTTTCTTTATATATCCTTGTATTGGTCCTTCTCTCTTCTTTCCTTACATAATTTCCCTTTATTCTCCATGATTTCTTTGCTTTATTTCTTCAAATCGAAACCCCCATGAGGTTCTCGTCGTGTGCTGCCCTGATTCCATGTTTTACTTTCGTAACTGCTGCTCTTTAATAACATGTAACTGCCATATGAATGGTCTCTTAATGTCTACTGGACCTGGATAGAAGTCCAGGTCAGGTCGGCCTTGATTTCGGCTTGACCCGAGGAGAAATTCGAATTTCTCCCTCCACAAGGATAATGGAAATATGGTAGAAATTACAGTATTAAATTTTCTCCAGAAAGGAATATACAGAAATAAGCCATTCAATCATCCATGCATGTTAAAAATAAGTGCCCAAATGAGATCTCTTCCTCACATGAAATTGTCATATGGATTAGGATCGAGTTGATTACGGTATCAGCCTAAGGACTTGTAATCAGGTCAGTTCACAATCCTATTGGACCTGTAGGTACCTTGTTATCAAAGGACTCGTATGGTTTTTTTAAGGGATGCAAAGAGGTTAGAGTCAGTACCGAACCAGGGTGGCTCCGGACACAGATCTTTCTTCACATATTTGGATTGGGATCCAATATTTACTTAAAAATAACGAATCTAGTCTCAAATTAGGATCCAAAATAAGATGTAGAGTGCATTAATATGGTTGGATAAAAGAGCTTCAAAATAAAAATTATATTGTATAAGTAGGGCTATTAAATGGTATATGATTAAACTAGGCCTATCAAAGGGCAGGGCCGGGTCGGGCTTGGGGTTGTCTATATCCTACCCTCAACATTTGCAAGGTCGGGCTTCGTTGGGCCAAAGCCCTCAAATGGTGTACTCTACCTAGGCCCTTACCCTACTCTCGGGGCCTAGGGCCTAAACACAAGAAAACTAAATTTTAATATTTTTTTCCATATACATTGTCATCAAGTATCAAGTGTCAAGCATCAAGTGTCAACCAAATATTAACCCTCCTCCTTTATTGGGATCTAGGACTGACAATGCTTGCAATAAGAAACATGGAGAGTCCAAAGGATTATTTGATTGGCCAATGGAAGATTATTAATTATGTTAAAACAAATAAATAAAAACTTCTAATGATACTACACTTAATAGTTAATACTGTATTCAAAATTTAACAATTTACTCTTCTTTTAACATATCTAAAAGGTTATTCCTTCATCACTAATATCGTATTCATTGTCACTATGTTCCTCGCCATATAACCAATTATATGAATAAACTCCGACCTCTATTGTCTCTGTTTTAAACAAGTTCTATGTAGGATAACAAGAATAAAAATGCTGGAGAAAGCTATCGTGAGTTGGTTGTCTAAGAAAACTTTCTTACAACTCTAATTACAGCAACTAAAGTAAATGAACAAATCATGTAGATTAAATAAGATTATTACTAAATCTAATCTGGTAAAGGTATGGTACATTGCAAGGCTTTAGAAAAGAGTTATCAAAATTTTGTGTTATGTTCTTCATTTTTCTACTGAATAAGTCTTCTAAGATATGTTGGGCTGTGTGTGTGTCTTCTAAAATATGTGTGTGTGTCATATACAATGAAAGTTTTGCATGGGGATTTAGAATGGACCTATTTCTTTATATTGACATATTTAGTAATAATAATTTTAAAAAACTAGCAATTTTTATATATGAATATAATATCTAAAATATATATATATATAGAGAGAGAGAGAGCAGGGCTCTCCTAAGTTGCAGTTTAGCTCATCCTAAGCTGGAATAGTGCAATTCTCACAAATCAAAGTTGATTATATCTATTTTTTTGCATGATGGAACTGAAAAATCCAGTTCTGATTGGATTTATCTCGATTTTGGAGACGATTATCATATAAAAAATAATGATAATCGACTTTGATCCGTGGGACCAGCACTATTTCAGCTTAAAATAAGCTAAGCTTCCAGCTTAGGAGAACTGGCCCTATATATATATATAAGGTCCGACCAGGTTTGGTACCGTCCAAGCCCAGCCCTAGGGCATTTTAAGAAAAGTTAAAGCCCTCATTTTAGGGGCTTTTCGAGGGCCACTCCTGTTTTGTGGTGCAAGGTCACGAGGATAAAGTGTACAAACTTAATAGGGCATTTTATGGATTAAAACAGGCCTCGAGACAATGGTATAGAAAATTTCACCAGGCCATAGGTGAAATAGGATTTGTCCCCAATAATGCAGACACATGTTTCTATATTAAACGCAGTGGGAGTAGTTACTTATATTTGTCATTATATGTGGATGACATTTTGATTGCTGGTGATCAATTGGAAGCCGTAAATAAAATCAAACAATGGTTAAAGTCAAGATTCGAGATGAAAGACATGGGTGAGGCAGAGTATGTCCTTGGCATTGAAATAACCCGTGATCGTCCGAATAGGCTATTGACTTTATCACAGAGATCCTATTTGGAAACTGTGTTGAAACGGTTTGATATGGCTATGTGTAAACCAATTGACACTCCCATCTGCAAGAGTCTAAAATTGTCTAGCAATCAGGGACCCACAAACGAGCAGGATAAGGAAGTGATGAAAATGAAACCTTACGCTCAAATTGTGGGCAGCATTATGTATGCGATGCTGTGTACGAGACCAGACCTTGCATTCGCCATGGGTCTCGTAAGCAGATTCCTAAGTAACCCAGGGTTACAGCATTGGTATGCAGTTAAGAGGATTCTGCGGTACATCAAAGGAACAGTGAATCTTCGCCTATGTTATCAAGGTGAAGTCCTGGAACTGCGCGGCTACTCAGATGCAGATTGGGCCGGTGATTTAGACCAGAGAAAATCAACAACCGGCTATGTGTTTACCCTCGGAGGAGGTGCAGTTTCTTGGGGTAGCAAGAAACAAACCTCTACGGCTATGTCAACAGCCGAAGCAGAGTATATAGCCTGCAGTACAGCAGTCCAGGAGGCTCTTTGGTTAAAATATTTCCTAACTGATTTGGAGATAATTAGAGAAAAAGAGCATGTCCCGATGAACGCAGACAGCACATCTGCTATATCCATGGTGAATGAGACAAAGTTTAACGGCCGATCAAAACATGTTGAGATCAAGTATCAATTCATTAGAGAGAAGGCTGAAAAGAATGATATAGAAATTTTCTATATGCCTTCAGAGGAATTGATGGCTGATGCTCTCAACAAGGCTTTGCCTGCAGAGGTTTTTGCAAGGCATGTGATGTGCATGGGACTGAGATATATTTGATGTACATGGCATTCGTGCCAAGTGGGAGATTGTAGGAATCGTGTGGCCCTCATGCCACGGGTCCCACGTCAGATCAAGCAAGGCTGATGCCAACAAAGAATACAATCCCACTTAATATAAGACTTGATCTGGTCCCACTAATAAGACTCTCAATAGGATTAGTGGATGTGGGTTTCTTGGCGAAGAAGTCTCTAGTAAGTATGACTCTTTGGGACTTGTCTATATAAGATAAGGGAGCCCTAGGGTTGGTATTATTCCATCTTACTGGAGAGACAAGAGGCAAAGAGATCTACAGAACTTCCCAATTGCCGGAACGCACATAGATCTCCGGCCGCGTGTCGGAGTCTCCGCATCCAAATCCATCAACTCGCCCTTGTCAAAGGTCTAGGTTGAAGTTAGGTAAACTTTCAAATATTAATATAACTAAAGCTATTAAGCCAAAACATGTATATTTTTAATATGTGAATGTAAATGTGCCTTCATATCCTCAAGTAGAAACATACAAGTACCCAATTCCGGATTTGAATGTTCCATATTCTATATGCAAGGATCTGAATTTCTCCCAAATCCAAAAATAAGTTTCATGCCCTCTTTATTCAGATTTGGAGATTTTGATGCTCAATGATTAAATAACCATTTGCAACCCTAGTTTTATGATTAAAATAATATAATGAATGAACCCCTAAATGGCAGGAATTTTTTTATTACTAGTTATTTTGAGTTTATTGACTTTAGATTTATTTTTAGTAATATTAAAGGTATAGCTCATATAATTTAGCTAAGATGGGAACTATGAGCCCTTTTCTGTTTTGGGCAATCTAATCTTTTGTAGTCATTTGTCCTATTCCTTTCCTGCAATGAATTCTCTTCACCAAAAAAAATAAGACACCTTTTTATTACTTTTTGATCTGTTCTTTTAGTTAAGGCCACAGGACTGAAGTATTTCTTCTCCAAGCACTTTCACCAAAAGTCATCAGTTACAAACCTAATAACCAAAAAAAGACCCTTTAATTTTTTTTCTTAAAATAGAGATCATTAATTTCTATAAAGCAATAATAAGTTAATACCTTGTAAACAGGACCGAAGCCACCTTCTCCAAGCTTATTTTCATGAGAAAAGTCATTAGTGGCAACTCTAATCATGTCAAAATCAATTTGAAAGGAATCGTCACTCCCGTCAAGACCATCTGCACAAATAATGGACATTTAAATCAAAACTCTTAAGTATTTTCAAGAACTTAAAGAAACTTTTATATTATTTGAGAAACAGAGATGTATAGTTTACCAATTACTGCAGTGTAAGTCTTCTTCTTTTGCATAGAAGTCTTCTTAGCCAGTAAAAGAGCAACAATGATAAAGAGGATGACTGCAGAAGCTACTGTTGGAACTAGAATGGGAATGATTTTAGATGAATTATCCCTTGTTCCTGTATAAAATAGAAACATTTAACCAATAATGCCAAGTTTTTTGTTACATAAAAGGAATGGCTAAAGCAAAACACCAGAAAGAGTTAGAAAGAATAGAGTGTCAAAAAACTTGTGTGTGTGTTTCTTCTTCTGTTTTTTTGGGGTTGGGGGAGTGGGCGGGGGGATGATCCTTTTCAGATTCCCTCTTAGATAGATAGAGGAGAGGTTGGGAGTATATTTCCTCTTTAAGTGTATCATATTTAAAAGTCTGTAGATATTGTATTTAAAATAGTTGTCATTTTTCTTTTATAAGCTAGGGCCACTTGTCTTTTACACATGGTAGAAAAATGGGTTTATATATGTAAATGTTACATATGCAAATAGAATATCGTGCTTTTCAAAATCACCATTTTCACATAAGTAATTGAGCACGTCTAATGATTTTAGATTTTTTATGCCTTTTATAAATTCCTCAAAATCCATGAAGAATATTGAAGGTATGAAATCGGATTCATACAAACTCATACACATTCCGGCCCAAATACTTTGTCCCCAACTCGGATCTGCTTGCAATCCTTCCATTCTGTGGTGCAGTCTCTTCTATTGTTTTTCCTTATCTTTTATTGTTTCTTTTTACATGGTGGAAGAGTGCATTATCGGCCGTAACGGTCGAGGCCGCTACACTATTTTGAAAATAGCGACGCTACGGTTTAAAACCTGGTGGAGCCAAGTAATTTTTAATTTTAAATATTATTTTTTTCTATTTCCTCTCCTTAATAGCCTCTATTATTAAATGGTTTCAAATCACTAAAAAAGCACAAGATTAGTTGTTATAAAAGATTCAAATTTTTTTAACCACTTAAAAAATTCACACCGCTACATATCGCCGAAACCAGTATGTAGCGTTTTGACTACTAGCCGCTACGAAACCACCACAATCGCAAATTTGACCCTTATTTATAAAACTAAGATGCCAATGACACTGAGCCACCAGTGCAATTGATAGTCTCCACCAACAACCCTTTCTCCACCTTTCTATAAAAAAAAAAAACCCAATACAAAGTCATCAATGCCCTTTATTCTTTACTTCCCCGCTCTCCTCTTTTCTACTTGGTAATTCAGTCCTAAAGTGAATTCAAAGTGAATCGTCACTTTTAAAAGAAAATAAAAGAAGGTGAGTGTTATAAAAGAGTTTAAAATTTTAAAATCCACCTTCTTGATTTTTTGTTATATTGTAACGGTGAAGGAACTTTTTTGACCTTTGATAAAAAAAAAAACAAAAAAGAGAATTTTTTATGAGGATTTTACGGAAAAATTTCCGGCAGATGACAGTTGCACAAAATCATCCCTTTTAGCCCGGGCGGCCCCTGTTTGATTTTTTTTTTTATAAATGAGGGCGGTGACGCTAGCGTCACTCCAATCTGACAATGGTGACGCTACTGTCGCTCTATGAAACCCTCATTTTCTTTTCTTTTCAACCAGTTCTTTTTCTGCAACATCCAAATCCGAGTTACAAATAGGAAGAAGAAGAGATTAAAGAGCTACAGCCGGCTCGTTTTCTTCAATTTTCACCTCCTGAAATCCAAGTTTCTGCAATATTCATTGCATGCCACAAGGCCACAATTGGTTTGGGCCGATGGACAAATGGTGTGCCTCTTATCTCAATCAAGCAACGAGAGACTTCCAATTGAATGGATATATTCAGACTGCATTTGTCCATGCAATCTCTAATCAAATTAATGACTCATGTACAAGGATGGCCCACCCCAGATAAACAACCCAGTCTCTGCGGTCTTCGTTTTCTTCCCCGGCAACAACGAAACAACAGCGGCTGTTGCGTGAACTTCCAGTTATGGCCGGAAACCAACAAGTAAATAAATAAATGATGAAAGCAAAAAAAGAGACTTCAAACGACCCCAAAGCAAAAGAAGAGGAAGAGTCTGGCAGACTGTTTCTCCCTTTTGTGAAGACCTTCTTCTAGTTCAACGACCCTGCGTTCTGCTGCAGGAACAGCGGAGCCGGATCTATCTATTCTGTTTCTGCAAGCGAAGACCCTTTTCTCCCAAGCCTCCTGTAAGATCTGAATTCTTTCTATGATTTGGAAGAAGGATCCTGACTATAGAGGATGACGAGGGAGATATGGGTAGCGAAGCTAGTGTGCCCTCATCAAAGACGAGAGACGAATAAAATAGGGATGACGAACCCGTTTGTAAGGCCCCAGTTATGGGGTACCTTTTCGAGCAACATCCACGTACGGAGAATTTTTTCCTAAAATCCTCATTTTTTATCCTTCAGTAGAATGAAGAATTTGACTTTTTGACATTTTTGTTTAAAAAATTATTTTCTGAATTGTTATACTTTTTTATAAGATTTCTCATTTTTAGAACCGTACATATGTGAACCCATGATGTAATAATTAAAAAGGAGTGTATTAGTCAAAAGACTCGTCTAGATAGACGAAGATCCATGTTGCTCTCTAGTTGCAACCACAGCATCTCTTCTACTGTTTTTATGTGCCATCCCTCAAATCCAATTTACAAGCTGTGTGGGGAGATTTCCAGAACCACAGGATTAAGCTAATCACGGCCGTCAGATGAGACTAAGCATTCCCACGTGCCATCCGCGTGCCATCCACGTGGCACCAATCTCACCCCGGCTACCAGGACAGGAGGTCCGACCGAAGTCAGGCAGCTCCGGGCCCTTAACGCCGAACTGGCCCTCGGGCGTCATCTCGGCAGGGAGCTCCACCTCGGCTAGGCCACCCCGGATGCCATCTCAGCAGAAAGCTCCACCTCGGCTGAAGAAGCCGGGACGGAAGCCGAAACCAGAAAGGGTCTCCACTCACGCCCCTCATCCCCCACGTCACCAGGCACGTGGAGGGATGGGGGCGCGAGCCAGTGGGACAGATGCGACATCCAGCCACTCACAATCTTCACCAGATCCCTGACAGGGCGGCGTCCAGCGGCTGAGGCCACATCAGGGCAGGGCCCGAGGGCGGATCCGCTGGTACCCCCTACCGCCAAAGGCGCCCAACACGACCTGGCCCAACAAGACGTGCATTAAATGAGATGCGGGCTGACCCGACGGGCATTTAATGCATAGTGGGCTGGATCGGACCACAATTAATGCAATGTGGGCTGATCGTGACTTCCCAGTCCAATCATGGGACCCACACCACAATATCTCCCAAAGATACGTTCCACGCTCTATAAATAGAGGCTCATACCACCATCAAAGGTACGCCCATTTTCCATTCACAGAGCCCTTACTCTGTCTTTCTTCTCCCTCTCCTTCCATTGTTCCAGTTCCCATACTGACTTTGGCATCGGAGAGCCTTGCGCCGCTCAGGCCAGGGTCCTCTGACCGTTTGCTACTCTCTTTCAGGCTTTCGGACGGCATCCAGACATTCCAGACACCATCATCTTCCCGGATAAGTCCTGTAAGGCACCCTCTTATTGTGGGTCATAATTTTCTGCACCTACAATTGGCGCCGTCTGTGGGAAAGCAATATCCCAGCCTCCCCAACCTTCTCCAAATCCTTCCAAACAATCTTTCTTAACCTCATCTTCTCAGAAGCCATGCCTCCGAGAGTTAAGAAGGGTGTAGAATCGTCGAGAGCAGCACTCGGGCTGCTACCACCGCCAGCGGACGTCCCTCCTCAGGGACGGTCCCGAACGATCCAAGGCACATCCGCAGGCGAGGGTCGCCTGGGCTCCCAACTCTTTGTCGAGATCCCATTCCAGGAGGGAGTCGAGGCCTCGCTCTCAGCGGACGAAGTCGCGCCACCCGGACGCAGTAAGCGTCAGCATAAGCGTCCCCGGAAGGACAAAGCCGTGGCCGTAGGAGAAACGCGCCACGCTCAACCCCCTGGAGAGGTTCCTGAAGCTGCCCTCCTCCAGAAGCAACTCCAGAAGCAAGAACGGATGATTCGCGAGCTCCAGCAGCAGCTGAAGGCAGTGCAAACTGCCTCCTTGAGGGAGGTCTCTGAGCCTCAAGGGAAAAAGAAGGACGCTCCCAGCAGGGCAGCCCAGCCTCCTCGTGAGGAACTCAGACATCATCTGGACCAGAAACGGAGCCAGATCCGTGACGAAGGCTCGAGCAACAGCCGAAGTCACCACAGCTGCGACGGCCGAACTCGTAGCCGTCGTAGCCCAAACCATCCGAAGCGGAAGACCCGAGCTCAGACTCCAGAAAAGGACGACGAGCAAGAGCGATTTGACAAACGTGTCAGATTGGCTCTCCAGCGCAACTTAGACATGCGGGATCAGAAGCAGCTCTGTGGTCACACTGATCTCGGGGGCTCTCCCTTCACAAAAGAGATTGAGCACACCCCCTTGCCCAAGAAGTTCTCCGTCCCGCGGTTCGTCCCCTATGACGGACTGTCCGACCCATCTGCACACCTCCGACACTTCTCCCAGAAGATGTCCATCTGGGGAAACGAGGGTCACCTGAACTGCAAAATCTTCTCCTCCAGTTTGGGTGACCTCCCCCTGAAGTGGTTCTGCTCCCTCCCGGAGCAGTCGGTTTCCAGTTGGAAGGAGCTCCAGCTCTCCTTCCTGAAGAAGTTCCAAGCCTACACCGTCGTCCCCAAGAAGGAAGGGGACCTCATCGCCCTGAGAATGAAGCAGGGCGAAACTCTCGCCAAGTTCACCCACCGATTCTGGGCGGTCTACAGCCAGATCGAGGGCGCGAGGGAGGGGATAGCCATCTACGCCTTCCAGCATGCCCTGATCCCTGGCACCGACTTGCGAAAGGACTTGGCCGGGGACACCCCAGAATCCATGTCAGAATTGATATCCCGGGTGAAGCGCTTTATCGCCCGGGAGGAAGACGAGATCCGAGCTAAGGATCAGGACGGGCATCCGGAGCCCGAACAGAAGAATAGCCAGCCTCGGCAGAAAGGCGGGAGGCCCTCCCAGGAGCAGGAGCCCAAGCAGGCTTGGTTCTCCAGTTCGGCGAAGCCTGCGTCGTCCAGGTCTGGGGGCACCTTGCAGCCCGGACCTCCCACCAGCGCCAGTCAGGGCGTCAACGTCGTCTTCAAGGAGCCGATCTACCGCATCCTGACCAAGATCAGGTCCAAGCCGTTCTTCAAGTACCCTCCGCCCATGCAGAATGAGCCCACCTCAGGCGCCCGAAGCAAGCTCTACTGCTCCTTCCATAGGGGCAATGGGCATAGGACCGAAGACTGCAACTCTCTGCAGTGGTATCTGGAGAAGCTGGCCGAAGAGGGCCACATTCCAGAGTTCGTTGAGGCAGTAGATGCTGGCGGCAGCGAGGGCCGAGTTCACCAGAACGCAGCCCAGATTCCAGACAACGAGGATTCGGAGAAGATCATTACGTGATCCATCTGGCGTCCTCTGTATCCATCTGTATCCCAAGAAATTCAATTTCTAAAAGATGTAATGAATCTCTGAATCAATGGAAATGGCGTTCGCCCCGTCACCAATCTGTCACCTTTCTGGTCGACTCCGGCAGCACAGGCTCTACGCCCTGGAAACGGCATGGAAGAGTTCCTACACTCAGCCTTTCCTAAAGCCCCCGTGTCTTGGACACACAGGCTCTACGCCCTGGAAACGGCATGGAAGAGTTCCTACACTCAGCCTTTCCTAAAGCCCCCGTGTCTTGGACACACAGGCTCTACGCCCTGGAAACGGCATGGAAGAGTTCCTACACTCAGCCTTTCCTAAAGCCCCCGTGTCTTGGACACACAGGCTCTACGCCCTGGAAACGGCATGGAAGAGTTCCTACACTCAGCCTTTCCTAAAGCCCCCGTGTCTTGGACACACAGGCTCTACGCCCTGGAAACGGCATAGAAGAGTTCTTACACTCAGCCTTTCCTAAAGCCCCCGTGTCTTGGACACACAGGCTCTACGCCCTGGAAACGGCATGGAAGAGTTCTTACACTCAGCCTTTCCTAAAGCCCCCGTGTCTTGGACACACAGGCTCTACGCCCTGGAAACGGCATGGAAGAGTTCCTACACTCAGCCTTTCCTAAAGCCCCCGTGTCTTGGACACACTTGGGCTCTACGCCCTGGAAACGGCATGGAAGAGTTCCTACACTCAGCCTTTCCTAAAGCCCCGTGTCTTGGACACAATCGAGGCTCTACGCCTTGGAAATGGCCTGCAGTTCCTACACTCAGCCGTTTCCTAAAGTCCGGGTTCATACACCCCTCAGAAGGCCATAGCCGCACTCTCGCCTAGCCGAGTCCAGCGGAACGATGGATCTACCCGGCGCAAGGCAATTCGGCCAAGGTATGGATCCACCTCGGCGCAAGGCCAGCCATTTCGGCCAAAGCCAGTCTTCAAAAAAGAAGAGCTGTGCCATCACTCAAACGCAGAAAAGCAGCACAAAAACACAAGTGTTCCAGAACAGTGCAAGGAAAAAAGACAAATAAAGAGCAGCCCGGCTACTGTGGCTTCGGCGACTCCACTAGGTCGATCACCGTATCTGCTGGACCAATGGATTCGGCCGAAACCGCGACCTTGCTGTGAGCGTCGCTGGCAGGAGATTCTTCGACCAGGGCCTCATTTGCTCCGGGGGCAGAAGAGGCCTCACCCTGAGGCACGACAGAAGCAACACTGGCAACCGGGGCACCGCTCAAGACCGGGGCAGCTGGAGCATCTTCCGGAGCAGGAACCACTGCAGGAGCTCCAACTGGGGCACTTTCGGCTGCAGAAGCGGAGCTCGGCTCAGGAGCCCCCGCACCTCTCAGTGCGGCCAGGCATCCTTCCTCGAACAGGATGGCGGTGACCTCCTCCACCTGCCTCTCGTACGGCTCAGTGGCTCGATCCACCCCATCCTGGAGGGCGGACCGAGCCTTGGCCTGAAGAGAGGCCTTTTCCTTCTCCAGCTCGGCGTTCGCCGTCTTCAACCTTGTCGTCTCGGCGCGCCCCGCCAGCACTTCCCCACGCAGCCTCGTCCCCTCAGCAGTAGATTCAGCCTTCAATCTGGCCAACTCAGACTCCAGTTCGGCGGTCTTCTTGTTCCTCGCCCAGACATAGCCTTCTTCGACGTAAGTTCGGCGACATCAGCCAGAGGCGATGCCAGCCGATCAGCCTCTTCAGCGCTGGCCTCCTTCATCCCCTCTATTCATTTCCGCGACTCTTCCAACTCCCTCTTCAGCTTGTCCCTCTCAGACTCCAGCTGAGTGACCCGCGTCGCGTTCTTATCGCTCCTTCCCACCACGGTCAGGAGCCACTGCACGTTCTGCAAATGGAAACAGAGGGTCAGGTTCGACCAAGACACTTGAAGAATGAAGAAACGCACACACTTACCAGAAGATTAGCCTGGATCGCCGAGACCATCTCGTGCGTCTCCATGTCTCTTGGCAGAGCACAGACCTCGGCGAAAGCTCCGATCACCTCGGCATTCCCCAACAGCCGGTCCTCGACTTTCAGAGGCTCACCGGGCTGAGTCTTCATCCTCGGCCTCCATGGCGCTGGGGCACTCCGGGGTCCGGAGGCCGATCCAGACCCTTGCCCCACCGAGATCGTCAGCTCGCGGGCCGCTCCACCGGCCGGCTTGCTGACCTGCGCGCTCTTCTCAATATGAGTCTTGGCTCCGGGGGCCCGCGCAGAGGCCTCATTCTTCGGAGGCTGTTCATCCCCCGAGTCCTTCTCCCCAGCCTTGGACTTCTTTCTAGGCAGGGACCCCTCCCTTGGGCGCTCCGGCGAAGCGTCGCCGCACTCCCGCACTCGGAGCAGGAGCAGGAGCTGGAGCAGGAGCGGAAGCAGGAGCAGGAGCAGAAGCTGAAGTAGCGCCAGCACCTCCCGAGCTCGAAGCAGCGCGGGTGCTGGCAGAAGATGGCGTCGCAGACTAAGAAGACCCCGCAGACTAAGAAGACCCCCGCCTAAACTTGGCCGCTAGGTTCGACGGTTCCGAACTTGAAGTAGACGACTAGGGACCGGATGCAGCTCGGCTCGCAACAGGATCGTTCACAGGGATCCCGGCAGACACCGCTATCAGTGAAAAGGCGACGCGTGTAGCCGCCGACTCGCTTCCCAGTACAGGCAAGACAGAGCATGTATCGCTTCAGAGCAGTTGAAGCAACACCAGACGACGATCGCCACATCCCCGGACGGATTCTTCTAGCTTTCAACCCCTAAAGGCTAGCACACTTCAGAGGTCAAAAGCTAGGGGGCAATTGTGTGGGGAGATTTCCAGAACCACAGGATTAAGCTAATCACGGCCGTCAGATGAGACTAAGCATTCCCACGTGCCATCCGCGTGCCATCCACGTGGCACCAATCTCACCCCGGCTACCAGGACAGGAGGTCCGACCGAAGTCAGGCAGCTCCGGGCCCTTAACGCCGAACTGGCCCTCGGGCGTCATCTCGGCAGGGAGCTCCACCTCGGCTAGGCCACCCCGGATGCCATCTCAGCAGAAAGCTCCACCTCGGCTGAAGAAGCCGGGACGGAAGCCGAAACCAGAAAGGGTCTCCACTCACGCCCCTCATCCCCCACGTCACCAGGCACGTGGAGGGATGGGGGCGCGAGCCAGTGGGACAGATGCGACATCCAGCCACTCACAATCTTCACCAGATCCCTGACAGGGCGGCGTCCAGCGGCTGAGGCCACATCAGGGCAGGGCCCGAGGGCGGATCCGCTGGTACCCCTACCGCCAAAGGCGCCCAACACGACCTGGCCCAACAAGACGTGCATTAAATGAGATGCGGGCTGACCCGACGGGCATTTAATGCATAGTGGGCTGGATCGGACCACAATTAATGCAATGTGGGCTGATCGTGACTTCCCAGTCCAATCATGGGACCCACACCACAATATCTCCCAAAGATACGTTCCACGCTCTATAAATAGAGGCTCATACCACCATCAAAGGTACGCCCATTTTCCATTCACAGAGCCCTTACTCTGTCTTTCTTCTCCCTCTCCTTCCATTGTTCCAGTTCCCATACTGACTTTGGCATCGGAGAGCCTTGCGCCGCTCAGGCCAGGGTCCTCTGACCGTTTGCTACTCTCTTTCAGGCTTTCGGACGGCATCCAGACATTCCAGACACCATCATCTTCCCGGATAAGTCCTGTAAGGCACCCTCTTATTGTGGGTCATAATTTTCTGCACCTACACAAGCAATTGGTTGCACGGCTATGATGTGGACTTTTTTTTTTTCATCTCTAGTCTTATCTTTCCCCTTCCCTCGGTATGATACCCGTAAACTAGAAAAATGCAACGTATCGACCCAAAAGACGCCCGCAGTCAGCGGTGGATACAGGGGGCAGTCGCCCCCATCGGGTGTGGGTCCGCTTTCAAAACCTCTGAAAATTTTTGGGTCCCACTTCCGAAATTCAAATTAAAATCATTGTTCAATTCAGCCCCAAAATCCAAATGAAAGTCCTAAGTTTGCAGCGTTTGGGTCCCCCACCCGCCCAAACCGAAATCCTGGCTCCACCCTGCCCATAATGGTATTCGAGGAGATGGATCCTGATCTGGATACAGAGGTTCCGTTCAGGAGAATCAGGACCCAACCCATTGCAACCCTATCCGGAACTCTTTCTGTAGCTTCCGCTACGAAGGTTGGATTTGCGATGGAGCTGAAATATGCAGATGTAATAAATGGTTGTCGCGTGAGGTATTCAGGTCCTCAGTCTTTCAATCCATATTAATTTTACTCAAGCCAATGTAAAACCTAAACCCAGATTGAAAACGAGTCCAACTTTTGGATCCATGGCTGGTGGTCTATTCAATTCAAGACCCTCAGCCTCCAGAGGACCATTTTCATCCCTAGAGAGAGATCTTTTCTGATGCAGGCTGATATGCATCATCTTTTCAACGGAACGAAGTTTGGTTTCTAAAACGATGTGAGTGATTAGGAATATACTACTAAAGAACATCATGAACAAGGAAAAAGCCCAAGTCCCAGATGCTTACCTGTGCCTGTACTTGTTTCATTGGGCGGTGGGCCAATAGCATCAGGAGGAGGAGCTGACGAAGGCGGTGGAACAATAGCATCAGGAGGAGGAGCTGATGAAGGCGGTGGAACAATAGCACCAGTAGGACCAGGGGGTGGCGGTGGAGAAAAAGCAAGTATAGCAGGAGACGGAGCCGAATAAGATGGATCCGCAATAGCCGAGTCCCCATAGAAAGGATAAATTTCAAACCTTATATTACAAACTTGCCCAAACACTCTCCCCCCTAGTTTATTATCACAGCAAATTGGAAACAGAGCAAAAGCTTCTGACAGGCATGTGTTGCATTGATTTGCAGATATATCCACTATGCACTGCGCAAGACCATACACCTTCGAAAAGCTAGAAACACTAGCATTTTCAGTCGCATACTTGCGTGACTCTTCAAAAGCCGCCATCCTAGAAATATTACTCATCAGACCTCTCAAAACCGTCTTGAACTGGTCTGGGTCGTCTGAAACGTTCTGCATATTCGTCATGTAAACCCACACCGAAGTGTTCCAAGATCCCAAGAGCTGGGTGTTGGAATAGCGCAAGAGGCAGTCATCATACCATATTGTTGCACTTCTGCTAGGACAGCGGCTTAGGATCTCATCACTGGCCGTTTTGGTGCAGTTTCTGCAAACTTCAAACGTGGCATCGCCCCGGCAGAGGTAGAGGCCGTAGGCCTTGTCGGGGTCTTGTCCGATCGGGGGGGTGCCGTAGAAGATCCCATCCCCAGAGGAGAGAGAAGAGAAGACTTGCTTTAAGTTGGTATGAAATTGGCTAGTGTTGGTGTAGTTAGCTGTGTTGTCGCATAGAAAGTAGAGAGGGTTCTCTGCATTAGTTTTGGGGATGTGGAAGGAGAGGAGGAGAAGCAGAGAGGAGCAGATGGCCATGGAGAGGAGGAACTTGCTCATGTCTTCGTTGTCTGAGCATGGTACTTTCTTGCCCTTCCTTTTAGATTGGACTACGGTGTTAAAATAATGTTTTGCTCAAGCGCTGTGCAACATTGACCTGGAATGCTCTCTTATTGGGACAGACTACGTCAATTTAGATTTGATAGGAGTCCGGAAAAAGAATTAAAGACTCGGTCTGTTAATGGCCGGGTGCGGCCGCCAGGCGCCAGCAGGACATTAGCAACGCAAGCTCTTACTCAGACCGAGCTCGACAGTAGCAATGAGTGTTACGTGAATTAGGCGGTCTGAACCTGCCCATTTAATCAATTGCGCCTAGGGTGCTTTTTATCAAACATATGTTTGGGCCTTCTAGCTTGTTTGGACCAAATTAATCACAAAATTAGGCCAATAGACTCATGCGGAGTGGTATTAGCATCTCGGTATTACACACATATCTAGAGATTGATCCCTAAGTCTTCAAGTTGGTAGCACCACTCCTACAAAATCCCAACCTAGCAAAGAATAGATAAATAGATAAAATAAAATTCTAAGTGGGCCCAAATTATATATCCAGGCCTGGCCAAAGCGACGTAGGGCTCAATTGGTTCGGGCGGGCTTGCCCTCATGAGCACCTGTATTTAAGAAATCGGATACATATGGTATATATACTTAGTTAGGAATTAAGGCCCTTCACTTAAGACAAGATTCTACTTAAGGTAATGTTTGTTTTGAAGATGTAAACTGAAATCTGCAGTCAATTAGTCCCAACCATAAAAACTTTACTCAATTTTTGTTGGTCAAAAAAATGGGAAAGTAAAGTCTCAACTGCTACAGAGTTTTACTTTTGCTCTACCAACCGCCAAAATCTTTTAGTCCGTGAAATACTAGTATAGTGATTATTTTACCACGTGTCGACTTCTCATCTTACTTCAAATGATTTTAACTCAAGAAGACAAACCATTTTTATGTTATTAGAATGTGAAAGCCGTAAATGCTGGGGAAGAACGGATGTGAGTGAGTTAGCCATTACAAACGCGATAAGAATTGCATCTGCTTGAATCGGACACTAGTTGTGGAGATCTGTCACGTACGATTCTCTCTTCAAGATCCAAGGGCAAGATGGACAACGTGGATGTAGAAGATGATGGAGAGTTTAGATCTAGTGAAACGAAAATGGTGATCTAGTGTTAGCTAGGCATGATATGTTGAGATCATTTTCAACTGTTATCTCCCTTGTCTATATATAACCTTTTGGCTATTGGCTAGTATATCTTTATTCAAATTTGAATGGAGAGATGATAAGGATAGAGAGCTGAATCAAACTCTCTCAATTTGAATTTGAATGGAGATCATATGATCATGATAGAGAGTTGGGTTAAACTCAAGCTATTCTAGGTCCACCACTACGCTCTTATTCATATCACCATCAACACTCTTTGTGACGGGCATCTCTTTGTGAGTGGGGTCCACCCACGTGTAAACACAAGTGGGCCCCTCACATAAACCGACAGGAAGTATATTTCTCCTTTACACTATCATCACTTTTTTTTTTCATTGATTTTAAATTTACCTTACATTAGATTCTTCATATATAAATTAATCAAACAGCCCTCAAGTACCTTTGTAGATAGAAACTCTGCATTGGAATGTTGAAGCGTTCTTTTTGTTAGTTAGCTTATGACCGATTAATTGAAACTAAATATATCTTATTGGTTACTATGGATAAGCGTTAATAAAGGGGTTAACCATTACAAATTTCATGGGTTGTTGAGTTACCAAGTGAACTTGACCCACCCAAACTGGAAAGGAGAATTTTTTAGGCTTGATCGATAATGGGGTCTCAGTTCCTGTCCTATGTTCAGGTTTAGTGAAAAACCAGATTCAGATTTGGACAGCAATTTACCTTGGTCTTTATTTTTTATTCAATTTTATGATATTATTAGACAATATTATTGAGAATTTAATGAAAGAATTAGCCTTATAGCCACTCTAGAGGGCGACAAACATTTTATTTAACCAAAATACCTCAGTGGCCCTATTGCCACTCCGGTGTTCGTAATTTTTTTTAACCCACAACTTTGTTGACACCAAAAATGTCACTATGCCTCTTCAAGATCCAAAGAGCTACATGAAGTCGCAACCTGCCATAAATTGGCAAGGCTACTTTCAAAAAATCAAATCTTGTCAGAATCAAACAAAAACTGCAAGATTCTTCAAGACAGCTAAAAGAGGAGTACACAAGAAGTTTCGGGCCATTTCAAAATCATTTGACCTAACTTCGCTTCTCCGACAGCCGAAAAAGAGCTCTCGGCGGCAAAAGCATCGGAGACACCAAATCTTCGATCAGAGCCGATGGATGGTCTCAAAATACTTCCAAAAGGCTCCACGTCAAGTTCCGAGTCAAACCGACAACGTTTGACCCTACATCAACCCTCGAACAGCTAAATCAAGCCTCTCGGCGGCGAGAACCACCGAGGCCATTACTCATCAGATAGAGCACATGGACGGCTTCAAAATGCTTATAAAGGGCTACACGTCAAATTTCAGGTCATTTCGACAACATTTGACCATAGTTTGACGCTCGGAAGCCAAATCAGGCCTCTCGGCAGCAAAGCTCTCCGGGACCATGATTTCCAAGACAGAGCCTATGGATCATCTTAAAATGACTCCAATAGGTTCCCTGTCAAATTTCAAGTCAATCGGACATCGGTTGACCGCACATCAAACCGCGACATCTTCATCGCGACAAAAGCAAGTCTACTGATGATAGGACCCCAAACGGCTTCAAAACTCAAACAAAAGCCTATGGTTGGTCTTATTTATTGCTCAGGAGACTTCACACCAAATTTCAGGTCATTCCGACATCGTTTGACCCAGTTTCAGCTTCTGACGGAAAATCGGCAGCTCTGCGCGACAAAGTCTTCGGCTTTCTCAGGAAATTGGAAACTTTGCAAAATAAAATGCAAGGATTCTCATCAGGTTTCCTACAGTGAAATCAGGCCAATAAATGGTCAAAATGTCAAGGAAAAATACAGAAGAAAAAAGAATCGAAAAATAGCAAAAAACGGACACAAAACGGGACAAAAAGGGGGAAAACCCCCCAGGGTCGCAGGCCCCTGCGACCCTGGAGCCCGGGGTCGCCGGGAAGGCCCCGGAAACCCCGGTTTTCGCCGTTTTTTCGCGATTCGAAGCGCCCAGCCTCTGGTACTTTCCAAAATTCATGCTTTTGAGACACCAAATCCTTTGACATCCGTCCAAAACACGGGTCAATCATCAAGAGTATTGAAAAAAATATTGATCGCCACCCGGTCAACCAAAAAAAAGTGTGCTTTCTACCCGACCGATCGAGAAATCGACAGGACAGATGGCACCGACCCGCTGTTGGCAATAAACCCCTGAAATTATATTGTCATCTGATGTCGATCTACATGAAGATCCATCGATGATCATCGACAGAAGAATCCCAAAAGACGCGCATGGCCCGCGACTCTTCAACTGCTCGGCAACCACTTAATGCGATTAATTGACTAGCTTTATTACAGTCATTAATCCATTTTTTTGGACGGCCCAATCAGAAGCAAGCATCCGGGAGTTACAAGTCAAGAGACTCATGGCATTTAACCCATGAAACTCCTCCCATCATGACGATTAAAGGCGATTAAATGCCCTCAATCTCCTCCGGCCAATCAGAAGCCAAGAAAAAGAAGTTACAAAATAAAGAATTCAATCTTGTAACTCCTTCCTTTATGTAGCTTTATGATAATTAAAGCTCATAAACCCTCCTAAATGGCCACCTAAAAGCCTATAAATAGGAGAGCTCTCCAAGAAGAAAGGATCATCACAAGAAAGCACAAACACATAGACAGACAAAGCACAGAAATCCAGAGAAAGAAAAAAGAGAGAAAACTCTGCGGAAGTTCTACACCGACCACCGCAACAAGGTGACAAAAGTCCCTTGGGGGGTACTCCCCCCCAAGGTCCTTGCCTTCTCCTTCTGCCGCCAATGGCTTAGACATGGCTTTTCAAGCCCGTCTACTCGGCTTTTTATTGGACATAGGACCTTCTTTTGGTCTTTGTTCACTAAAAACCTGAGGTTATAGCCAAGCCAAGCGAATCAATAGCATCCTCTGTTCTCATCTGCATGGATGATGGCGAAGCCCACATATGGCTTGCGACCGTCAATCTAAACGGGTCCCCCACAATCTCCTGAGAAGTTAGATCCTCATTTTCTTGCTTTTCATTGTAGTTTGTATTTTTTCAAAAGAGACAAAAATCACAACTCTTGTCTTTCATTATTGATAAGGATTGTAAATCGGTTATAAACGCAAAAATCGGCTATAAACGCCAAAAATCGGCTATAAACGCCAAAATCGGTTATAAATGGCAAAAAAATCGCCTTTCACGGCAAACCAAGAAAATGTCTCTTTTCTTAAATATATGTGCAATGGAAAACTTGAAAGAAGTTGATTTCCTTTTTACTTGCGAAGGTTGATCTCCGGATCACCACTTGCAATCCCAAGTAAAATAGAAAATCTGGCACACCCTCACAAAAAAAGAAATGTTGATGCACGCCCTTGCCCCCCGGTTACGAAAGGGTCGGAACCAAACGGACTCCCACGTCCGCCGACCTCGGTAGAACCGAGCAGGAGCGCGGTCCATCAAACTTGCTTCTTTCGCACTTTCGAAAACCTAACTTAAAGAGGTGCTAGTTCTCTTCCAAGAAGCTGTAAAACATAAAACAATGGTGAAATGGTGTGTGGTGTAGGTTTAAGGTGCTGAATGAATTTTTTTTTTTTTTTTACACATTTCAACCTATGTAAGTGATGTGTCTGAATCCCATCAACCATTTCATTTTTTTTTAAGTCTTTTGTTACCTGAAGTTTATAATATGAACCATTCATCTATTGAGCAATATGTGAAATGAAGTTGTAAGTGCACAAAAATCCACAGTTCCGGGGTAGTGATTTTGAGACTCACTTGAGGAAGATGGAGGTCACGACTCCTTGATGATGGAAGAAGAACTGCTGCCTTGAGACCTGGAAGAGGGAGAAGAAGAGAGTCAGAGGACCCTGGCTTAGGCAGCGCAGGGCTCTCCGATGCCTAAGTCAGTTCAGGGAACTCAACAGTAGGATGAAGATTTTTGGGGAAGAAAATGGCGTACCAGTGTGTTATTGGCCATTCCTCTCATGCCTGTGTCTGGAGCTAGTCCTTATATAGACAGGAGAGGGAGGAAAGAGAGAGTCTCTTGACTTTGGGGTAAGTACTTGACGGGAAATGTCCCATCATAACCCACCTTGTCAGGTACTAGGGAGGTAGAATCTTATCGTAGCCTACTTTTCTTTAATTACAGTCCCATCGGGCCTTATCTTGGCGCTTTGGGAGCTGTGGACGGCGATCTGTCAGGGACTATGGGCGATGCCCTTGTCTTGTCGCACTAACTATCACGTGGGAGAATGTACGCAAGGGTACAGCTGTCAGTACTCTTATCGAGGCCGAGACCGAGGCATGCTGATGAGCCGCCTGGCCTACTGGCCGAGGTGAAGTACCTGGCCGAGACCAATGATAGAAGAGGTTGAGGTCAAGACATGCATGGCTGGTGGTGATCTCGATTGACGTTCTAGCATTGCTGCCGAGGTCGGGAGGGACAGAATTCGGGTCGTGCTGCCGAGGTCAAAGACCTGGCCAAGCCGGAGGAACTGGCATTATTTGCCAAGCTCATCATTTGTGACCCGCTGGAGGCTGTGCTCTTAGTCGATATGCTTACTGAAGCCAAGGTGGTCTCGGTGTCTTTGGAAGCACCCCCACACAAAGCCCCCTAGCTTTTAACTTCTTAGAGTTTGCTAACTCTTGGAAGTTGGAAGCTAAGTAGTATCGAGTTTGATGTTTTTGAGTGGTCGAAGCTGGTGCCATCACCGAGCTTGATGTTTTTCATATTGGGGCTGGTGTCATCACCGAGCCTGATTTTTTTCATACTGGGGCTGGTGCCATCATCGAGCCTGATGCTCTTTCTGATCGAAGCCGGTGCTATCACCGAGCTTGATGCCTTAGAGTCTTTGGATAATCGAATCTGGATAATCGAAGCTGGTGCCATCACCGAGTTTGATGTTTTGATCGAGACATGACTGGCTAGTACTCTTACCGGAGCCAGTGTGATTTTTTTTTGCAGTGATCTGGTACTCTTACCGATATGTTGTATATATGGTGAGATCGGGACATGACTGGCTGGTACTTTTACCGGAGCCAGTGTAGTCTTTTTTTGCAGCGATTTGGTACTCTTACCGAGTTGCTGTATGCCGAGATCGTGACATGACTGGCTGGTACTTTTACCGGAGCCAGTGTAGTCTTTTTTTGCATCGATCTGGTACTCTTATCGAGATGCTGTATGGCCGAGACCAGCATGAGGTCGAACCAGCGTAAGGCCATAACCAGCACGAGGTCGAATCAACATGAGGCCGAGATGGCTGGGTGCTGCTTTTGCTTGTCTCAGCACGAGCTTGTTTGAACCGAGACATGACCTTGGCTCGTCACCAGAGGTGTAGTCTCAATTTGCAGCATCCTGAGCCGGAGAAGTCCGACAGTGGTAGGGGGATAATGCCATCAAAGCTGACAGTAGAGGATCGTGCCATTGAGCTAAAAGCAGAGGACCGTGCCGCCGAAGCTGGCAGTAGAGGATCGTGCGATCGAAGCTGACAGTAGAGGATCGTGCGATCAAAGGTGACGTCTAGGCCGGGATCGTGCCGATGGGAGGCATCTAGTAGCCCCCCGAAGTGGAAGGGACTTCTGTCGAGCTGTGAGAGGCATCTGTTGAGCTGGAAAGGATGTCTGCTGAACTGGAGACGTCTGCCGGGCTGGAGGACTCGTCTGCCGAGCTGGAGGACTCTGCAAAGCTAGAGGCTATCTCGTTGCTCTCGTAGAGGTCCAAGCATTCCTGAGCTTTGTCTTCGTCTGTTTCTTTTTTGACGAACTGGTTCACCCTGGTCAATGCCTTCATCGTGACCACGGGGTGCGGGACCAAGTCTCTCCGAAGCTCGTTGCCTGGCGGAAGAGCTTGTTGGAAGGACAGTATCGCTATCGTGTCTGAGGCGTCTTCAATCTGGCTGTAGACAGTCCAAAACCGTTTTGCGAACTTTCGTGATGCTCTAGGTTCGTTTCATCCTGATGGTCATTATATCAGCATTTGTCCTAGGGATGACTCTGTGCGCTTGAAACTTGTGAGACCCCACCCCTGGTGGGCCCTCAATGTGAATTTGAATACTATTTATTAGCCTAAGTATTTTAATTATATTATTTATGGGGCTTAGTGAGGGTAGTTATGTATTTTCCTAGGGTTAGTCTAGTGGTGTAATTATTAGAGTCATCAGGGGGTCTTTTGTTATTCTTAGAGTTAGTTAGTTTGTTAGAGGCCCTAGCTAGAGTTTTGTATTTACCATAGGGGGGTTTGCACCAAAGAATCTTCTAGAAGATCACCTAAAGACCTAGATACCCTTTACCCTAACCCTAATCCTATTTTAACCCTAAGGGCAATTTTGTCCCTAACCCAAAAACCCAACCTATATAAACAAAACCCTCCCCCTGCCCTAACAACTACTGTTCATCTCCTTTTTCCTCTCTCAAGTTTCAATCTCTTCTCTCTTCTTCTTCTTCTTCTTCCCCAATTCCCTCCAACGAACCATCATCTCTCCTCCGATCTCTCTCTTCTTCTCCCCTCGCCCCAGAAATCCTCGACAGAAGGCCAGCCGAGACCAACCTGCACCATAAGAGCTACTGTCGAGACCCTTTCTCTTTTTCCCTGTGGTTTTCTCTCTTTTCCTTCTACCTTCAATTGATCCAGGCAAGTGCACTGTGCTGGTAGTCTAGATTGCATGTTCCTTCCTTTGATTTGCAGTAGAATTCCAATTTGTAATATATATGTTTAGATCGATCCTTGAGCATGTTTGTTTGGTTCCTTTGGCCATTGATGGATGGGATTACCTCATTTGGATGATCAATGGCCGGTTGATGATGGATGGATGATGTAGGAATGATTTATTTTGTTTCTGTAATGGTCTATGGAGAATCCCGGAAGAATTGGGTCACGGGAATGAGTTTCCGGAGATGGAATGACGAGAACCCACCTCGTTGTGTTGTGATCGGAATCGAAGTAGGACCACCCTTGGTAGATCAGGACCCTACGTCTATGTGAGGGGGCCTGTGCGACCATAGGGTGCTACTTGATCTGGATTCTGATCAGAGGTGGACCACCATTCCTGTGCTTAATGAGGAGAAGTTGTATCCTGTCGCAGAACTGGGTTCTGTAACAGAACACAACACTGATAGGAGAGATGGACAGAGTCCAGCGATGGCCGAGCTCAGCACTAACAGAGCCCAGCGGTTGCCGAGCTCAGCGTTAGCGCAGCTCAGCAACTGCCGAGCTCAGTACTGGCCGGACTCAGCGCTGGATTCAACGCTAACCGAACTCAGAGTTCTGCCGAGCATAATGGTTAGGATGAGATTAGCGTTTAGCCGAGCTAAGTGTCTAGGCCGAGCTCAGTGCTCAAAGCCGAGTTCAGTGTTACGGCCGAACTCAGTGTTATGGCCGAACTCAGTGTTTTACTGAGCTCAGCGCCAGACCGGGTTCCGTGCCAGACCGGACTTCGAGCTTAGCCGAACTCAGTGCCTAACCAAGCTGAGCTTGACCAACCTCAATGCCTAGCCGAACTCAATGCATTTTTCTGAACTCAGTTGGGTGGCCGAACTGAGCTAGGCCTTTGCCGAGCTGAGTTGGGTGGCCGAACTGAGTATTCAATTGAGCTCCATTGCTTAGCCGAACTCCGAGATGGATTTCCAAAAAGGTGGGATTTCAACAAAGGAGACTAGAACCTGGGACATTCCCTTCAGCCAGAATTCTTAGTGTGCACGGCCAACTACCCAGGCCAGGGAGTTAGCCGAACTCACTGGAAGTTCTGGACAAACAGGCTTCGCCTATAGGGTGTTTTTCCTTCTCTGGTCCCAGTGTGCCGAGCTGACCGCCCAGGCCAGGAGGTCGGCTGAGCACACTGTGTGCAGTGACGATCCCCAGATTCTAATTTCTATTGTTGCAATCATATGTAGGGCCCATTGACCATTCAAATAGACTTCCATCACTGTGCCAGCCACGAGTCAATGGTACGGCTCAACCTTGACTCGTGGGGTCCACTAACTAAAGTCCAGGTTATGTAATCTAAGATGATTCGACCTTTATAGGTTACCAAAATGATGCATATAACTTCTAAGCACCAAACACAATATTCCTTAGCATCTGTGGTTTCACTTAAAGATCGAATTACCTGAGATGGACCTGTATCCGAAAGTGGACCATTTACCTAGGTTGGACTGTTGCTATCTCCCTATGATTCGTGTACTTGGAGATTCATCTCCCTCATACTACGATTATCACTCTATTGCCCTTATTATTGCTCATACCTGTTAATTAAATGGAAAATGGAGGACCTAAACCTAGGAATACTTAGAGGTGACCCGGTAATCTGATTGGATGGATCATTGACCCGTGTCTGTGGCTAGGCGGGCCCTTTTTATGGCCTAAGTTGGATGTGAATTACCCTAGAATGGAGAGGTTAGATTGTATGGGCTTGTGACCCATTAAGGTTGTAAATGGATCATATGTCATTGAATATGGACTTGTATCTCTTATGGACTGTTATAGATCAGGCCATGTATTTGGTGGGCCTTGGTATGGATCCAATGATGGAATTGGACTTGGACTATGATCCACAGTTTATATTGAGTACTTGGACCTCTTAGGGACTTTTGTTAGGACCTTGTTCACGCAAGGCAAAGCCTAGACAGACACAGACCTTTATTGTTTCCGAGTCGGCATAGACATTCACTCAGTTGATTTAACCTCAGCCAGTTGGACTGATCATCACTGGTAGGAGCTATTGAGATTTGTTGTGTGGCTATCATGATGAGCACTGTTGGGACGGACGGTGTGATGCCGGTTCCGGTCGTTGTGGATGATGTTGATGATGTTTTGCGGGGTTAGTAATCCCTAGCATTAGCTTAGGATCCCTACCGCGACTGTGTTCAGTATGGGAGGGCAGCGGCATAATATCCCGCGGTGACCAGCTTATGTGGATGTGCCATATTGTGTAGGTTTATTACTGTTATGCTTATTATGATTCTACATTGTTATCTTGCACGACTGCATAGCATATGTACCTTTGTTACTCTCTTAACCTTATACATGTCTCTACTCATTTTGATGCATACATTCTATATTATTTGCATATTGTGACTTGCCAGATCTTTAGATCTGACCCACTCTTGGTGCTTAGGTCTTGACCCCGAGTTCGAGGGCGATGCGTTCGCACTCGTCGAGGTGCCCGTAGCAGGCGACTACGGATGGGGGCCGGCCGACCATGAGGTCGAGCCGGAAGGTGGAGAGCCGACACTAGCTGCAGGGGTTTGAGTGTTCCTTTTTCTGGGTTTTGAGAGACATTTGTTGTGAGTTGGGTAGTAATGAAAAATATGTAATTAAACTTGATTTGTTATCACTATACATTTAGGCTGGACTTCAGCCCTTCTACATTTGACATATATACAATGATACCTTATACTTCCGCTATCTCTGATATTGCTTCCGCTATACTATCATGCTTCCGCAATTAACTATTGTTATTATGTTGATGAAAAAGTTTTAAATTGGACCTCACTGCGGACCTACGATCTTGGAAGTTCTCGGATTTTCCGGGAAGTAGCGCGCCAATTTCGGTACTTTGACGATTTTCTCGGTATCCGGAATTGGGGCGTTACAAAACTTCTCCATGAAGGAGTTCTGGAGCTGTCGCCAGCTCGAAATCAATCCTTCTGTGAGTGTACAGAACCACCTTATGGGCAGGTCTCCCAAACTGGAGGAAGACTCTGTAGTTCAGGTGACCTGTATCGCCCCACACCGACATTCTCTGAGTAAAGTGTCGGAGAAGCGCTGCTGGTCCGAGGTCCCATCGTATAGGATGAACCTTGGGACGCTGAAATCTTTAGGGATGGAGAAGTTTCTTATCTCTTGAGAGAAAGGAGACGTGCGGAGATCGTCATCGTCGTAGGCGCTTCGCCGACCTCGGGTGAGGCCGACCGTCTCCATGTTTTGTCGGACTGCTTGCTTGACTTGCTAGTCAAGCCATTCTTTGAGATCTGCGTCTTTCTCCAGCCTTCGTCTCAGCTTCTTTGAAGGACTGGAGGATGGACTGAGGTTGCCCCTTCTTGTAGCTGCTGCTGAAGTCGACGGATCAACTCGTCCTGTGCTTGGACATCAACGTTTTGGGCCCTGATCCTCGCGAGGAGTTGGTTGTCGTCGTCAGTCTGATGATGAGGTTCGTCTGGCTGATGATCCTTTTGCCTAGATAGCCCCAGTCGAAGGTTATCTCGTCGGGAAGGTGCTGTGACCCCCTTTGAGGATGAACCTGACTGAGCCTCCGGCCTTTGGACGCTCGCTGGACTAGAATCTGCTCCGGATCTCCTCTGGCGGAGACCGGAGGCAGCTTTGTTAGCAGTGTTGATGGTTTTTCCCCTTTCTGGTTCTTCGAGGCATGGTGTTTGGGAAGATGACTTTTTGATCGTTTTCCACAGACGGCGCCAATTGTAAGTGCACAAAAATCCACAGACCCGGGGGTAGTAATTTTGAGACTCACTTGAGGAAGATGGAGGTCACGACTCCTTGATGATGGAAGAACAACTGCTGCCTTGAGACCTGGAAGAGGGAGAATAAGAGAGTCAGAGGACCCTGGCTTGGGAAGCGCAGGGCTCTCTGATAACTAAGTCAATTCAGGGGACTCAATAGTAGGATGGAGATTTTTGGGGAAGAAGATGGCGTACCAATGTGTTAATGGCCATTGCTCTCCTGCCTGTATCTGGAGCTAGTCCTTATATAGACAGGAGAGGGAAGAAAGAGAGAGTCTCTTGACTTTGGGATAAGTACTTGACAAGAAATGTCCCATCATAGCTCACCTTGTCAGGTACTAGGGAGGTATAATCCCATCGTAGCCTACTTTTCTTTAATTGCAGTCCCATCGGGCCTTATCCTGGGGCCTTTGGGAGCTGTGGACGGCGATCTGTCAGGGACTATGGGCGGTGCCCTTGTCTTGTCGCACGTTCCATCACGTGGGTGAATGTACGTAGGGGTACAGCTGTCAATGCTCTTATCGAGGCCGAGACCGAGGCATGCTGCTGAGCCGCCTGGCCTGCTGGCCGAGGTGAAGTACTTGGCCGAGACCAATAATAGAAGAGGCTGAGGTCAAGACATGCATGGCTGGTGGTGATCTCACTCGATGTTGTAGCACTACTGCCGAGGTCGGGAGGGACAGAATTCGGGACGTGCTGCTGAGGTCAAAGACCTGGCCAAGCCGGAGGAACTGGCATTATTTGCCGAGCTCATCATCTGTGACCCGCTGGAGGCTGTGCTCTTAGCTGATATGCTTACTGAAGCGAAGATGGTCTCGGTGTCTTTGGAAGCACCCCCACACAGAAGTGTAAAAATTTTAACCTACAAATCTGATTCTTTTTACTTTTTGGGTTCCCGAATATATGATCCAATCATTCAATATTCTTATATATATGATAAACACCAAGTTGTTTTTAGTATGTAGCCATTAGTGAATTGGTTAGGTTTTTCACCATTCCACTTTATTACTAGTAGAAATGGTGTATTAACTCCTTTTGTTTTCATTGTATTGACCAACTTCATTCTTTTGTCAAAAGTATTTTATATTCAAAGTAGCAAAAGTCGAATCCTCCTCTGTCTACATTAACGTTTCCACCTTCACTCACTTCAAGGACCGAATCCCTGCTACTTCTCACAGCAATTGAACGCCACTTATTGCTTATAGTGAGAAATGCCCTAGAATGATCGAAGAATGTTAGTGTCTAAAAACTCATATTGTAATTGTGATAGATTTTATATCAACTGTCAACTTATATGACACAACCCCTCCTCAGTTCAGGGCTTGGGACTTACAGCTGTAAAAAAACAGCGTAGATAAATTAAGAAAACTATACGACTTGAATAAAAAAAACCACATAATCAAAACCTATGCTCACGTTGATAATTCTAATATCATAACTTAATTTTGCGCAGTCTCTTTGGTTTCGCAGTAAGCACTCATTGGGCCTTAGCTGCTCCTTAACCAAAGAAGCCTGCTTGAGGACCGCGCCCCAATAATAAATCTACGACTCTGATGGCAACAATTTCCTTTGCAGAATTTGCAACTAAACTTTTCTTTTCTTTTCTTTTTGGTACCCCAGCCAAGGGGGTTGGAACCCAAGAGTCCACATACACACGGAAACGTAGCCTATTCAAGTGGAAAGGATGTCTGCACAGGCGAAAAGAAAGTCCACATAAGTAGGAATGAAGCCCACACAAATGAGAAGAGGCAACTAAACTCGGAAAGTCGGAAAACTTTCACTAGTTTCTCGGCCAAACGTCAAACCTACATTACATGGCTTCAGATCTGCATATGAAGCGCATAAGTTTTCTCAGTCTCCTTCCTACTTTAAAGAACCAAATAAAGCATGAGAATAATTGAACCATGTACTGGCTAGAAAAGAAATGATATATGATCCACTTGTACTTCTTCATCTAGAGGGAGTTGGTTCAAATGCTTGGTCTCCAGTCTTCAAATTCAGGTGACACGGAGGAAATTACTGGATTTGACAATCCCCAATTTCAATTTGACCTCTGAAGCTTGACTAATTCTTTTTCTATAAATTCTCAATCAGTTTTAATTGCCTATATTGTTAAGATTTGAACTAACAGCTTCTCGCTTCTTAAAGCTTTTTTGTCCATATTCAAATTTGAAGGCTTTTTTGGTCTTCCTTAGATCTAGAGGGCCTTTTTTATTGGTAAAATCCTCTAATATCTATTAGTTTTGCTCTTTTTGTATATCTTAGTCTTGTTTTTTATAAGAAATTAATTTAATGATGAGACCGATGTGAACCAAAAAGAAAATTCTCCTAGGAAATCTTCAGCCCATGTAACACAAATGTATCTTAGTCTTTTGAGGTTCTAGGTATGCATAAGAAACAATTGACATGTATTTTTAATTTTTTTTATAATTTTTTTTCCTTTCATACTTTAAAAATCTATCCACAGGAAAAAGGAGCATTGATTTTGTAGGGTTCTGATTTACCCGATCACTCCTTTGAAAAGCATGAGAGAGACATGCGAATGACCTGGATTTCACATACAATCATAATCAAATGGTGCTGTCAAGGCAGCGGCTGAGTTGGATTGAGCATTGGGTTTGCTCTCTAGGGTCATGAGTTTGACTCCTACCCCTTTCATTATTCGGGTACTATATGTGCAGCCATGTATGTATCCCCCAGAGAATAATCCTTGCTCGTTGGAATTGAGTAAACCCCGGGCTGGAGGCTAAAGGTCTAAAGGTTAGGGTAGCGAGGGATATTGATACGAACTTTCTTGCATTCCTAGAGCTATGGTGAAAAATATACAAATCACTGCTGAAAGAGGAAGTTCAAAAAAGGTAATCTCATATGGGAGATTGCACCAAAAATAAATCTGTTAATTAAAAACCACTGACACTACTAGAATTTTGAGCTTTGGCGCATGAGGAAGCGGGCGGCCGCTTGGGGCGGTCGCAATTAGCACTATTAGCGGCCGCCAAAATCACCATTAGCGACCGCTTATGGCGGTCGCTAAAGACCTCACTAATAAACCCCGCGCCATCCACCCTTTTCCTTCCACTTTTTTTTCTTCCTTTTCCCCTCCCGCGCTCTGCTCTCTGCTGCTCCTGCGATCTGCCCTCACGACGCGATTTTGCCGGAGCCGCCTGCGCCGGAGTCGCCTCCCTCCCTCCCTCTCTCTATTTATCTCTCTATTTCCCTCAGTCCCTCTCCCTGTCGCTCTGCATCTCTCCCTCTCTCCCTCCCTGTCCCGTGCGCCGGAGCCACCGCCGGAAATCTCTCCTGTGGGTCCCTGTTCCGGAGCAGCCCACGGTCACTCTCTCCCCATCCCTCCCTCTCTCTATTTCTCTCTGTCTCCCTCACTCCCTATCGCTCTGCCTCTCCCCTCTCTCTCGTTTCTCGCTCTCTCTCTCTCTCTCTCCATTCCTCCCTTCCCTCTCCCCCTCTCTTTATCTATCTCTCTCTCTCCCTTTCCTCCGTCCCTCCCTCCTTCTCCCTCTCCCTCCCTCCCTCCCTCTCTCTATTTCTCTCTCTATTTCCCTCAGTCCCTCTCCCTGTCGCTCTCCCTCTTTCCCCTCCCTGTCCCGCGCGCCGAGCCACCACCGATAATCCCTCTCTGGGTCCCTGTTCCGGAGCCGCCCACGGTCTCTCTCTCCCCATCCCTCCCTCTCTCTATTTCTCTCTCTCTCCCTCACTCCCTATCGCTCTGCCTCTCTCCCTCTCTCTCTGTTTCTCTCTCTCTCTCTCTCCCTTCCTCCCTCTCCCTCTCCCTCTCTCTTTATCTATCTCTCTCTCTCTCCCTTCCTCCGTCCCTCCCTCCTTCTCCCTCTCCCTCTCGGACTGCACTTTGCCCGTGAATCTGTGCTGTGCTGCCTCCATTTCTAAACAGGTAATTTTTTTTTTACTGCTATTTTCCCTTGGTTTTTGTTTACATTTCAAGATAATGAGAAAAAAAAACTGTTTGATATTGATTGTGGCTGTGATTGAATGCCATGTTCTTCCCTAATGGGATGATTTTCAGGACACTAATCTTATCTCCTCGACACCAATTTATTCAGCATCAAGACCATCTCTGCCATCTTCATCAACCATATACTTCTCCATCAAGCTTGCAATCAGCTCTACTCTCTCATCATCCTCTTCATAGGTAAAGCTAACCTTATTTCACCCATCTTCTTTTGTTTGGAATCAGTCATTAGGATCAATTGTGGTGCATACATGTTAATTAGATCTCATTTATGGCATTTACCATTGTAGGAGTTTTGCATAGAGCTTTGTTTTTGGATCAAAGAGGTGATTAGGTTGGAAAGCACCTAAACAAGGCTAGTAATGAGCAATTATTAGTCTATGCATGTTGATTATTCCTTGATTGAACAATTGAATTCCATTATGTTATCAATTTCAGCCTTTTCATCTAAATAAATAAATGTTGAAATGGATACTTGGAATGGAATGTATGAATTGATGATTGAAATATATATATATATATATATATGAGATAAATATGGTGTTTATAGGAGAATGGAGGCTCTCTTTCATCCAGGTATAGCCTTGGAAAGGCTGGGGAGAGAGAATTTCAGGACACTAATCTTATCTCCTCGACACCAATTTATTCCAAGAACAAACATGTCCCAATATTTGATTAATGGTTTTGTGTTATGTCAGCATCTCTGAAATAGCCTTTACTTCTACTGTGCTACAGCAGAAGCTAGCAACCTAACCCTTTTGTGTGACAGTCATTTGTGCCTAGTACGCTCTTAGTCATCATCCTAATGAGGACATGTTAGAGCAAGCAGCAGATCGATCTAACATGAATTTTGCTGACAGCGTCAAAAGGAATCTTTTTGCACAATGACGCGTGTTGAGTTCTATATTTGAAAGCTGAAATATGAATATTTCAAAGTTAAATGTGATTGATGTGTTAGAGTTCTATACTTTGATAGGAAGGCATCTCTTAGAATTCTTATAAAATTCAATTAAGTTCAATTCTATGAAAACATAGGGATTTTCATCATCATTCCTTTCAATAGACACTAAACTTGGCATCTAGTATCATTAACCATAATGTTTAGTTGGGCTAGACCAGTCTTTTGGGCTTTGAATACCAGGCCTGATCCAACCGCATCTTCGATCAAATAAATTTCATTTTAAAGGCTGCGACTGTTTGAAATTGGCTTGGCTGAGACAAGTCCTAGCGAATTGAATTTTAAGATTAAAATGGTTGAGGATGGAGACGCCAAAACTTGGACTTTTTCACTTTTGACAATAAGGTTTTGATGACTTAGCTACTCATGAGTGAATTTTTATTGTGATATTTGTCAAAATGAATTATAAATGCATTTTCGGAGGCTATCAAATCTTAATTTCATTTTATATTTTCCCTAGTTACACTTCATTTTTTATGAGCGCTGCTTCATTCTAACAACTGAGTCTTAGTTTCGTTTATTCAGCTAAGACATTACCTTTTCTTTTTTCCTAGTGGAATCTGAGGTATACTTTTAGTCCTCTCTTATCAGCAAGTTCCATTTTTATGGTGTTAAGTTTTCTTTGGCACTTTTGTTATTACAACTGTCCATGTGTTGGCACTAATTTAATAATCTCTGCAAACAGAGTTTGTTGGATTTCTCTCTTTAAAATGTGTTGGGACTCTCTTGTTCTTCCATTATTTGAACATTTTATTTATAATATCCTCTTGAGCGTTGATAAAAACTTTTCCCTTTCTCAAGAGGGATTTTTGGGCTGCCATCTGTAGCCTAGAAAATTCTCTTAACATGGCATGTCAATCCCGGTCAGTGTTCATTTTAGGCAATACTGGCTAAATCATTGAATTGTTCCTCTTCAAATAAAGATAATTCTCTCATTATCCCTTGCTTCAGTGGTGTGCCCGCCTGGTTAATGGAGGATCGAAAATACCCTGATGCACTATAGAGCTAGGGTCCATAGCTCTTTCTTATTTCTTAGCTAGGGCCCAAATCATTGAATTTTATTTTATTTTTTTCTTTTGTTGCAATGGTAATATAGTTTGTGTGTATTGTGTGAAAGAAATGGTTGGTTGTTTTACCTATTTTCTTTCAAAAGAGAATTTCACATACTGTCTTTTTTCTTTGACAAATATGTTATTAGTTTACATATATTTGTGGTCTACACCATGCTTCTTTCTTATTCTTCTTTTATGATGGTATCAATGAAATTGGAAAATTTTATTCATTTGCATGCATTATTGAAACGTAGACCCGTTCGAGAGTTGTGTACGACATCTGTTCGTAATCCTTGACGCGACGGATTTGGTCTTTGACTGGATTCGTTGTTCTTGTGATTTACACTCGAACTTTGTCGTATGCGAATCTTGAATTGTCCAGTTCGGATAGTTTGGGAATGCAATTATCCATTTTATACTCAATAGCTCATGCAAGTCCGATGTTAGATAGAGTTTCGGTTGATGTCCCATTGTTCTCTGGGTACATACATAGGTACAACTGGTGTTGTATCTGTGTCGTGTACTCGGAGAACCACGCGGACATGCTGCCGAAATTTCGTCTGACTAGGGGACGAAGCATTCGAGTTATTGAGTGCAAGTTGGATCGTGCATTCTCGAATGGGATAGGACCATCCACCCTTTAGTAAGTTGTTTGCAGTTTATGAATAAGTGACCTGCATGATGCACGATACCTAGAGCTAATTGTGCTTGCTCATTTTAGATTTCCACAGAAATAGTTACCGAGATGGACAAGAGATGGATTGATTTACCGAATAGGATGTCAAGGGAATATATGGAGGGGATTAACCAGTTCATGGAATTTACCAATGGGTTTGACAATGAGTTCATCAGTTGTCCATGTAGAAAATGTGCGAATCGGTATTATTACAAAAGAGAGTTTGTACGAGAGCATCTGTTTCTGAACGGATTCTTGAAGGAATACAAGAAGTGGATAAGACATGGAGAAGAGTATGTTTCCTGTCGCATAGAGGAAAGAGATGAGATTCAGGTGGATGATATGGCAGAGACTGATCCGATGATCGCGATGCTAAATGATATTGCGTGCGGTTTGGCACCCGAATACACAAGCTATGAGACTGAGGGGGCGAGAGGGAGTAATCCTCGCTCCGGTGCCGATGAAGAAGCGCAGAGATATTTTGAAATTCTAGACGATGCACAGACAGAATTGTATCCTGGATGCAAGGATTTTAGTAAATTGTCCTTTATTGTTGAGTTGTTACATTTGAAGGCATTGAATCAGTGGTCTGACAAGTCCTTCGATATGCTCGTCCAGTTGTTGCATCGAGTGCTCCCATCTGGTGCAAAACTTGCCGAGTCTTACTATCAGGCTCGCAAGTTAACTGAAAATTTAGGCTTCACATATGAGACTCTGGATGCATGTCCAAACAATTGTATGTTGTTTAGGAAAGAGAATGCCCATCTTGATACGTGCATTGTGTGTCAGACTTCGAGATGGAAGGATGACGGGGTTGGTTACAATCGTCGGAATGATTCTACAACTGTTACAAATCGTGGCAAACTCGTGGCAGCAAAGCAAGCGAGATATTTCCCACTTAAGCCAAGGCTGAAGAGGTTTTTTTTGTCATCAAATATTTCAAAACTGATGAGATGGCATGCCGAGAATAGCAGGGACGATGGTAAGTTAACCCATCCAGCAGATTCTCCGGCGTGGAAAGACTTTGATCGGATGAATCCAGACTTTGCCTGCGATTGTTGCAATGTTCGGCTTGGTTTGGCTGCGGATGGTTTTAGTCCATTCAGATCCATGACTGGGGCAAATCATAGTACGTGGCCAGTTGTTTTGTTACCTTATAATCTCCCGCCGTGGATGTGTATGAAACAACCTTTTCTGATCCTATCCACACTTATTGATGGACCAAGAGGTCCAGGGGACAAGATTGATGTATATATGCAACCTTTGATCGATGAATTGAATGAATTATGGGCTGATGGTCTGATGACATTTGATGCCGAAAGCAATGAAATGTTTAAACTCCGTGCCGCATTATTGTGGACAATCAACGACTTCCCTGCGTACGCTAACTTGTCAGGTTGGAGCACAAAAGGAGAGTTTGCATGTCCTTGCTGCAATAAGGAGAAGAGGTCAACTTGGTTGATTTGACAAAAGGCCTTGCAAGAGAGAATATGAAGGAAACAACCAAATGGATGGGTCTTAAGCCCATAAATCATCAATAGCAGTAACCCATCCTAATGACCGAAGATCCCGAGAACTAGGTTCAATGGGAAAAACAGGCTATTTCGATGAAAACAGGCTATTTCGATGATATAAAGTACGTACTGACATTTAGAGAACTCATCCTTGTTGTGTGAGATTACTTGTTGGTACATAACCTGTAGCGAATGAGGTTGGATTTAGTCCTTAATGAGATCTATAGTCTATATGGTGGGGTGCAAAGCCGCATGAGCACTCTTAATAGACTCACCTATATGAGTGTGGAAGTGGGGCCGCTTCCTATGAGAATTTGGGCAGATTCTTTGGAGCACTCATGAAATCTGTGATTAAGCGCATGGTCGTAAAGTGCTGACCTACGGACTCCAGGTATATTAAACTTGATATATTTTTAAACTGATATAAAGAGTTGAAGTGCAATACTCTGGACACTTTAACTCCTAAAAGTTTAAAAATATGTCATGACAATAAAGTTCAAGCTCCGTCACCTTACAAGTATAATGCTCGTTCAATATTTTGAAAAAGGGAGGAGATTGATGGGTTTTTTTGGTTGTTTCAAAAATTCAAAAGGTGTTTTTATTTGAAAAGATGTTTTGTCTTTTTTCTTTTGCTTTATGTGGGAAGTGTAAGCTATTTGAAAATATGGCATCCCACATCGCTAAAGTTCATTACTTGAGAAGCCTTTATATGCCTTTTCCTTTCCTATATATATATATACATATACAGAGATTATATATATATATACATATACATATACATATACATATACAGAGATGCTACATGGCCTGATGGCCTGATAGGCTCTCGAGCCCTAGGATCTCATAGGCCATTTAGACTTTTATATATATATATGTATATATATATATTAAGAACAAAGTTCCAAAAACGTTTAACCGGACGTGTATATTGCGGGAAGGGGGTGCCATATTCTGATATCCTCAGTCACCCCTTGAAAGTTGAAAAGCATGACTGACACGCGGAATGCCTGGATTTGTCAGATTCTTTGGGACCGGTCCTTGGACTGATCCCAAGGTTCCATCCAAATATCACGGTGATATTTGGATGGAAACTTCCCAATAATCCGTCCAAAGACTTTTTGTATTAGTTATTACCAACCCATGTGGTCGTCGTCCACTCGTTGGACAAGACTGAAGAAGCGTGCTTTAATTTTCGCCACTCAAGTCCTATTCAAGATGGAGGAAGGTCACCGTCGGATTTTTCTACACTCGAGTCGTTGTCCGAACTTTCGTTGTTCCCTACATCCATGTAATCCGAACTGTAACTATATGGGCATGTTTGTGAGTGGATGGTTATCCGCGTAAAATTCATTCAGATATTTGATGTGGAATAATTTCATAAAAATATTTTCGTCCCTCATCTGTATTTTTTTTAGTAATGGTGGAAATGAGTTTCTTATGGGAGTATGAAAAATGGATTTCCTTGAAAGAGATGAAGATTGAAATTTATGCCTACTAAAGGTCGACGGGGACCCTCACTTATTTATAGCCACCAATACAGGAAATGAAGGTCAATAGTGATCACCCAAAAAATAGTAAAAAAAGTTATTTTTTCCATACGGATTCCCTGTTTGGTGTAAGTTTGACTAAAGTTCCATGTTTGGTGCACTAGCCACCTAAATTTTTTTTTGGTAAAATCCCCTATTATTATTATTATTATTTTATTAATTATTTTGATGAGAGAAAGAAAACTTCATAAATGCAAGAAGGTTTATAGAACATAAAAAGAACAGAGCTTAGGCAATGGTGGAATGTGAAAGGTGTCTAGAACATACAAAAGACATATATAAAAGATAGAATAACATGCATAAAAACTTGACACCAAGGGCCTGTTTCTTTGCTATAATTCAAAATTTTTCGAATTCGCAGAAAAGGTGAAATTCTTGGATGCTCTCTTGTACTTGAGCATCCAAAAATTCTACCAAAAAGCAAAGGGGTTGGAATTCCTGAATTCTTAAAGATCATTTGAGACCTTTCATGTGGCTAAAATTATGAAATACTTGTAAAGAAACATAACATTGGTAAATGCCAGGATGTCACATCATGTAAAAAAAAAATCTCAAACTTAGCAGATTCATGTCACTAATTCTTGTAAAGAAACAGACCATAAAGAGAAACTTTCAAGATTTAGTGCAAGTCAATCAGGTTAAGCGGGCTAACCTTAAACTGACTCGATTTTTATACGAGTGAGGAAACATTGACCCGTGACTGACCCGTATATTTTACAGGTCGGTTTTGACGAGTCAAAACCGGGTCGGGCTAGCAGGGCGGGTAACATTTTGCCACCTCAACATCTCTCCCACATTTTGCAACACCACTTCATCACAAAAAGAAAAAAAAAAAAGAAATAATAATAATAATAATAAAGAAAACCCAATTTGGAAAGGAGACTAGGGACCTCTTTGTACTAAAACAACGAGGCTTAAAACTTGTAAAAGACCCCTAGGCATCCAACCCGTCAAATGCCCATGCCATTGCTGGACTTTCTTTTGAAATAGAAAAAGAGAGACATTTTACAAAGAGAAAGACAAGAGAGAGAGAATACAAAAAAAAAAAAAAAAAAATGGGCGGCCTTATTAAGGATCGTTGCTACTGTTTTTTTTTTCTTTTCTTTTCTTTTCTTTCCACTCCTGCGCTAAATTTAATTACCTTGCTTCAACTGACTTTATAACTGTGCACCTAGCGTTGCATCAACATGATTCGTCGTTGCCTAAAAAAATAAATGATTTGTCGTTTGATTCATTATTATTATTTTATTCTTAGATCGACCTGTTTGTCGTTGGGCTCAAGTTATTGGAAAACAAAGAGGGTTTGAAAATCAAGACTTTCGTTGGTGTTCGCAATGTAAATTTTTTTTAGTAGATACCAATCAAAGGGATAGGATATAATCTTTGATTAATTCTGATTATCTATTTGAATCGGTCATGTTAGGATATGCTGAAATCAAATTTTGGAGTTTTAAATTGAGTCTTTTTCATTCAACGATATCGCCAATTTGCCATAGTAAATTTTACATGAATCTTGCAGTGTTTGTGATGTCTAAAAGATAGATTTGATGCATGCATATCTTTGTAAATCAATCCAAAATCTTTGTGATTAGGCATATTGACTTTGAACTAATTGATGATATAATTTTTGTTTTAGGATGTTGGAAAAACAATCAACAGGATTTTAAGGGAAAAACTTCAAAATCTGGCCATTTCTCTTGAAGGGTCCCTACAGATTGTACAGTAGAAACGAAGTCCGTTAGGACCTCTTCCGTAATTTTTTTTTTAATGCTGAAGGGAGCGACGTTAGCACGATTTTCTTAAAACATAGAACTCCCTTTATTTCTCCTTCCTCTTATTTCTTCCTTTTCTCCTACGTACCTATTTCCCTAGCCCCCGCACTCCATTTTCTCTCAATCATCTTGGGAAAACAGAATCACATGCTTCACATATATAAAAAGATTACTACGACCGACATACAATTTCTTTATTTTTTTGTTTTCATATTCTCAAGATATGTCTTGAAAAGTGAAAAAGACGGAAAAAAAAAATGGCAGACATAACATGGAACAATGGTTCCAATACTAATATAGTGATCCACTATGAAAGATCCAAACATAACTCAACTATGACCTGCTCCAATTTGCCAACAGGTATTCATATTTCTTCGTCTTCTATGATTCTATCTATCAATAATACCATCTTCTTCTTCTTAATTACAAGAGAAGAAGAAGAAAACTAATAACGATAAGAAATGGTTGGTTTTTAAATTATATAGGGGGATTCTTGAATTGCAAGGGCTGCCCGTAGGGGTGAAGCTCGATCAAGCGACCAAGAGATTTTGAGACATTTGGACAGAAAGGTGAAAGGTGACAATTATCCTCTCCCTACACTTGAAGATGATAGAAGTATTGTGGGTGGTGGGTTAGGCAATAAATGGAGCGGGGGATATAGAGGAATAAGGAGACAAGGAAGAAAAAAGATGAGAGGAGCAACGCTATCGTCGCTTAGAAAAAAGTAAAAAAAATAAAATAAGAAAGTGGTGGGAAGACCACATTTGTGTTGCACATGCAATGAGCAGGGACCCTTCATGAAAAATGACCAAATTCCAAAACTTTTTCTGTTAAATTCTCAACATTCAATAAGTTGAAACCCTAGCAATTAGGAATTCTGAAAAATAAAATTTGGCCCTTATTTTTGTACCAAAAACCTGCTCTTTGGCCCTAGTAGATGACCATCATAAATCTAGAAAAGTGGATAAAAGATTCTTTGGATCAAAGCACCCAAGATCCAAAATAAAAAATGCACGCCAAAAGCCCTCCGGATGAGGGAGATAATGCCCTTATAAGTTTTGGTGTCAAGCTAGTCTAATTCCGAGTTTTTTTTCTCGGAAGATTTAGATCTTTTAGCCAAATCTGTAAGGAAATTTTTTTTTTCTCGGTGGCCTAGTGGCCAGGAGATATAAAGGATAACAACCACAGTCCAGGTTCCAATCTGTAAGGATTTTGACGTCAGACTCTTTTAGCCAAATCTGTAAGGATTTTGAAGTTGGTTGAAAAGTAGAAATTATAGCCCTCAAGAGTAAGCTTCCCAATAAGACCTTGCCCGCCCAAATCCGATGTTTTTATGATTTATGGTTTTATGGTGATTTTTCTACTAAAGCAATGTGCATTGCAATTCTACACAGAAACAGGAATTTTACAAAGAAACAAGAATTTCTTCCCCCAATTGGAATTTTGCAAGAATTGTGCAGAAATTAACAAAGGAAATTAGGGTTCCACCTCTTGGGAGAAACCGCACCAACAAACAAAATTTCTTGTAAAAATAATTTGGAACACTCCGGTTTTCCTAAATTGGATTGAAATATAAATTACCGAAGTTTCCAATAAGCGTCCATCTGCAAAACTTTTCCAGCACGTATAAATTTAACTTAGACGCTTAGAGTAACAATGCTTGATGATGTAATTTAATTATGTAAGTGATTAGGATCGGATCTAACGTAACATGTCTAACTATATTTTATTTGGTATCGATGATCAATAGCATTGCCGGTTTGTCTTTATAGGGATGCTACTTTTTACATGTCATAAGCTACTCATGTACATGTTTCTCTTGAACTGAAATAATTAGAAAAGAAGGAACATAGGTAGATATAACTAAGGGACTTCCAGTCTCAATTAATCAACTTGATTTAAGAGGAAATACATAGCTAAATTTATAGGGGTAATTCCAAATTCGAAATTATCATAATTAATACCCCCTTCACTTGCCTGAGTAACTGCACAATATTCAAAACATGGAAAACTAGAAAGTTTATACACCTTTCGGAACATTAGAAAACTTAGAAGCCATCACAAGAAACAATGCAAAACAAAAGAACTTGTACACACTTAAAAAATGCTGGACTTCTAAGACTCGAACTTATTTCAAATACATATCATAATCCTACAAACAAATGGGATTAACCTTGATATTGAGAAATTTACCAACACACTCAATTTTAGACACATATATTGACTTAAATTAACGAGGATCTAGTTCCGTAATTGACACATCATTAATGGATCTTAGTGGCAACCTGCTCGGAGAACGATCCAAACGATTTTCCTGTGAAGCTAATTGAAGAGCAGGCTCCATTGTACTACTAATGAAAAATGCAGGTGATGAAGGTGCTGGCAAAGTGAAAGAAAGACTGGTGAGCATCAGAACAACTGAAGACATAATGGGTCTTGAAGTTGCATCTTCTTGAACACACAGTAAACCGATTTGGATGCTTCTCACAGCTTCACTTCTCGAGCAATGCGCACTTATAGTTGGGTCAATGACCTCCAAAACAATTCCATCATTCCATGCTTTCCATATCTAAAATAAGGGAAAGTCAATGCTTGATCAGTTGTTTATTTCTAGGGTCCTAGATGTGATCGGTAGAACCTAAAGCATATGAAATTTTATTTTAGGAGTTCATACTTACATAGCTTAGAATGTCCCCTCCACGGTCTGATTCAAATGCATTCTTTTGACCGCTTACAATTTCTAACAGTAGCACACCAAAGCTAAACACATCTAATTTAACGGAGAACTGCCCATGTATGACATACTCCGGGGCCATATATCCACTGGATTTCATTATCATGAAAGCATTAGAGATGTATACAAGGATACATAATGTAACTTAATTGTAAATAATGTAGAAATAAAGTATATGATATTTGTGAACGTTGTTCACATAACCCGGTAAGTAATTTTGATGTTGATTTAGATGGTCGTATCATTATTAGGAATTTTTCCAAAAAATTCCCAACTGGGTTATTTTATATTATTGCTGGTAAGACGGAGACCATCTTCTCCTTCTTCTCGTCATAAATTGGTGCCACTAAATGTAAACCCACATGGAAAACTTGCACCATCCCTTTTAAGATTCATGGAAATTTATTTATAGTGGCCTTTTTTAATTAATTTAGAATATTCTTATTTTGTCTAGTTATTTTAAAGTAGCAAACTATGTGTAGGATTCTTTTGTTGTTATGGGCTAGGATTAGATATGCACGTGTCAAGACTCAAGAAGATTGTTTTAAGCATTTTGTTCCCCAATATATTGTTTTTAATACCTAGGTTAGAGTTGATAAATGAAAAAAATAAAAAAATATTTACTTAAGTTTTCTTTAAGGATTAGATCAATTGTATATATAGGGGAGTGAATCCTCCCCTGTTCTTTCTTCTTCTTGGTATGCCCTTTTTTTTTTTTTTTGAATTCTCCAAGTCAGAAGGATTTGAGACTTAAAATGTTATCCACACTTAAAATGTTACCCATACTTAAAATGTTCGTGTGGTTAGGAAGTCCAGTTTTAACCTGGAGGTCCTGATACATAGGGCTAGTGGGTTTGAACTTGAAGGTCAAAAAAAAAAAAAAGTGAGATTTAAAAGATATGGACAGACTACTAATAGGGCTGAGAACGATTCATATCTCAAACTCTGGCCCAAACAGAGATGGGCAGGACCGTGATCCTCTTACTTTCACTAACACTCAGCCTCTTCTTGGAGATGGCCCACAGGTATGTAATCTTAACCGAGTGGTAGTTTTAGGTCTAAGAAAAATAACCTTAAGAGCAAAATCTGATAGGTCCATTGACAACTACAGTGGAGTCAACTACAGTGGAGTTCTCTGGAACTGCAGAGGAGCTAGAACACCCGCCACAATTAGAGAGATTATACAATTATGCAAAGATTTTCACCCGGGATCTCTTTTCTTATCAGAAACAAAATCTAATGAAGATCATATTTTAAAGCCTGCCAAAAGGTTGAATTTTAGTAGTATGGAGGTGGTTCCAGCTGTAGGAACTGCAGGGGGCTTAGCTATATTTTGGCAAGATGATATGAACCTACAAGTTATTGTCAAGGATAAAAGATTTTAATGATGTAGGTGCAGAAAATAATGACCCACAATAAGGAGGTGCCTTAGAGGACTTATCCGATGATGGTGATGACTGGGTGCCGTCCGAAAGCCTGAAAGAGAAGAGAAAACGATCAAAGGACCCTGGCCTGGGCGGCGCAAGGCTCTCCGATGCCAAAGTCAGTGAATGAACTGGAACAATGGAAGGAGAGGAAGAAGAGAGAACAGAGTAACGGCTCTGTGTATGAAATTGTGCGTACCTTTGATGGTGGTATGAGCCTCTATTTATAGAGTTTGGAACGTATCTTTGGGAGATATCGTGGTGTGGGTCCCGTGATTCGACAGGGAAGTCACGATCAGCCCACATTACATTAATTGCGGTCCAATCCAGCCCACTATGCATTAAATGCGCGTCGGGTCAGCCCACGTCGCATTTAATGCGCGTCTTGTTGGGCCAGATCGTGTTGGACGCCTTTGGCGGTAGGGGATCGTGGGATCTGCCCTCGGGCCTTGCCCTGATGTGGCCTCAGCCGCTGGATGCCGCCTTGTCAGGATATGGCGAAGATTGTGAGCGGCTGGACGTCGTGTCTGTCCCACTAGCTCGTGCCCCTATCCCTCCACGTGCCTGGTGACGTGGGGAATGAGGGGCGTGAGTGAAGACTCTTTCTGGCTTCGGCTTCCATCCTGGCTTCTTCAGCCGAGGTGGAGCTTTCTGCCGAGATGGCATCCGGGGCGGCCCAGGCGAGGTGGAGCTCCCTGCCAAGGTGGCGCCCGGGGTGGGCCAGTTCGGCGCTAGTGGCCCGGAGCCGCCTGACTTCGGCCGGACCTCCTGCCCTGGTGGCCGGGGTGAGCTTGGTGCCACGTGGATAGCACGCGGATGGCACGTGAGGGTGCTTAGTCTCATCTGATGGCTGTGATTAGCGTAATCCTGTGGTTCTGGAAATCTCCCCACACAATTGCCCCCTAGCTTTTGACCTCTTGAGTGCCTTGGCCTTTAGTGGTTGAAAGCTAGAAGACTCGCCTGGGGATGCGACGGTCGTTGCCTGTGCTGGGAAGCGAGTCGACGGTTACACGCGTCGCCTTCTTCTGCGTCTCGGGGGACTGGGAGTTCGGCGATGGCGAAAGCAGGAGGCTGGCGGTCCTACGTCGCCCCGGGACTGTCCCAAGTAAACATCGCCTCTTTTCTCTTTATTGCTTTGCTTGATCTCGGCGATGCCGAGCTGACTCTCTTGTTGCTTGTTGGGCAGAGGCGGGTGCGAGACGACGCCGAGCTACGAGTGAGGGCTGGAGGAGGAACAAGAACACCGCCGAACTGGAGTCTGAGCTGGCCAGATTGAAGGCTGAATCTACTGCTGAGGGGACGAGGCTGCGTGGGGAAGTGCTGGCTGGGCGCGCCGAAACGGCAAGGTTGAAGACGGCGAACGCCGAGCTGGAGAATGAAAAGGCCTCTCTTCAGGCCGAGGCCCAGTCCGCCTTCCAGGATGGGGTGGATCGAGCCACTGAGCTGTACGAGAAGCAGGTGGAGGAGATCACCGCCATCCTGTTCGAGGAAGGATGCATGGCCGCACTGAGACGTGCGGGGGTCCCTGAAGACCATCCTGTCTATCGGGACCTGCCGAAGTACTCGGACTCGGCTCCTGAGCCGAGCTCCGCTCCTGCAGCCGAAAGTGCCCCAGTTGGAGCTCCTGCAGTGGTTCCTGCTCCGGAAGATGCTCCAGCTGCCCCGGTCTTGAGCGGTGCCCCGGTCGCCAGTGATGCTTCTGCCGTGCCTCAGGGTGAGGCCTCTTCTGCCCCTGGAGCAAATGAGGCTCTGGTCGAAGAATCTCCTGCCAGCGACGCTCCCAGCAAGGTCGCGGTTTCGGCCGAATCCACTGGTCCAGCATATACGGTGATCGACCTAGTGGAGTCTCCGAAGCCACAGTAGCCGGGCTCCTCTTTATTTCTGTCTTTCTATATGCAAGGTTTTTGCTTCATTTTCTGTTTTCAGAGGACTGCGATCCTCCTTTTTGTACTTTGCTTTCTGTTCTGTAACTTTTGTAACGAAGCTGTTTACAATGAATAAAAAGGAGGAGTTCTGTGATCACCCAAACTGTGTACAATGCTTTTGAGTTCTTTCTTACTTTCCTTGCACTGTTCTGGAACACTTGTGTTTTTGTGCTGCTTTTCTGTGTTTGAGTGATGGCACAGCTCTTTTCTTTTTTGAAGACTGACTTTGGCCGAAATGGCTGGCTTTGGCCGAATTGGCTGGCCTTGTGCCGAGGTGGATCCATACCTTGGCCGAATTGCTATGCGCCGGGGTAGATCCATCGTTCCGCTGGACTTGGCTAGGCGAGAGTGAGTGCGGCTATGGCCTTCTGAGGGGTGTATGAACCCGGATTTCAGGAATTTGACCTTGGCCGAAATGGCTGACCTTGGCCGAACTGCCTTGCGCCGAGGTGTGAGGGGTTTATCAACCCGGACTTTAGGAAACGGCTGAGTGTAGGAACTCCAGACCATTCCCAGGGCGGTAGACCCTTGTAGAGGGATGAAACCCTGATTTTAGGAATTGGCCGAGTGTCCGAACTCGAGGCCTTTTCCAGGGCTGTTAACCCTTGAGTGTGTTCCAAACACGGGGACTTTAGGAAAGGCTGAGTGTAGGAACTCCAGGCCATTTCCAGGGCGTATGTACCCGAAGTGTGTCCAAGACACGGGGGCTTTAGGAAAGGCTGAGTGTAGGAACTCCAGGCCATTTCCAGGGCGTATGTACCCGGGGTGGATGGGTAAAGACCCTGAGTTTAGGAATTGGCCGAGTGTCCGAACTCGAGGCCTTTTCCAGGGCTATTAACCCTTGGAGATGGGTGAGTTTAGGAATTGGCCGAGTGTCCGAACTCGAGGCCTTTTCCAGGGCTATTAACCCTTAGAGATGGGTGAAGACCCTGAGTTTAGGAATTGGCCGAGTGTCCGAACTCGAGGCCTTTTCCAAGGCTATTAACCCTTGTAGATGGGTGAAGACCCTGAGTTTAGGAATTGGCCGAGTGTCCGAACTCGAGGCCTTTTCCAGGGCTGTTAACCCTTGGAGATGGGTGAAGACCCTGAGTTTAGGAATTGGTCGAGTGTCCGAACTCGAGGCCTTTTCCAGGGCTATTAACCCTTGGAGATGGGTGAAGACCCTGAGTTTAGGAATTGGCCGAGTGTCCGAACTCGAGGCCTTTTCCAAGGCTATTAACCCTTGTAGATGGGTGAAGACCCTGAGTTTAGGAATTGGCCGAGTGTCCGAACTCGAGGCCTTTTCCAGGGCTATTAACCCTTGTAGATGGATGAAGACCCTGAGTTTAGGAATTGGCCGAGTGTCCGAACTCGAGGCCTTTTCCAGGGCTATTAACCCTTGGAGATGTGTGAAGACCCTGAGTTTAGGAATTGGCCGAGTGTCCGAACTCGAGGCCTTTTCCAAGGCTATTAACCCTTGGAGATGGGTGAAGACCCTGAGTTTAGGAATTGGCCGAGTGTCCGAACTCGAGGCCTTTTCCAGGGCTATTAACCCTTGTAGCCGAAGTCGATCAAAGAGAGATGACAGATTGATGATGGGGCGAAAGCTATTTCCATTGATTCAGAGATTCATTACATCTTTTAGAAATCAAAAATTGAATTTCTTGGGATACATTCCATGGTCTCGGCTGCGGCTCGCCCTCCAAGTCTTCAAGCTTGTAGGCTGATTTTCCTGCCGGTGAGACTGCTCTGAACGGGCCATGCCGGTTCGGGGCCAACTTTCCCTTGTTTGGCTGTCAGCGGGCTCTCTTGGACGCTAGCGCGAGTTCGGCTTTTGCCACCTCCTCCCTGGATGACGCCCGCCTGGCACCGGCGCGGGCCTGGGAGCTTCCCCGAGACGAGGAAGCGGGAGCTGAGGACGCCAGCTGGATCACGTAATGATCTTCTCCGAATCCTCACTGCCTGGAACCTGGGCTGCGCTCTGGTGAGCTCGGCCCTTGCTGCCGCCAGCATCTCCTGCCTCAACGAACTCTGGAATGTGGCCTTCTTCGGCCAACTTCTCCAGATACCTCTGTAAAGAGTTGCAGTCCACGGTCTTGTGCCCGCTACCTTTGTGGTAAGAGCAGTAGAGCTTGCTCTGGCTGCCGGAGGTGGGCTCATTCCTCAAGGGCGGAGGCCACTTGAAGAATGGCTTGGTCTTTATCTTGGTCAGGATACGGTAGATCGGCTCCTTGAAGACGACGTTGACGCTCTGACTGGCGCTGGTGGGAGGTCCGGGCTGCCAGGTGCCCCCAGACCTGGACGACGCAGGCTTCGCCGAACTGGAGACCCAAGCCTGCTTGGGCTCCTGCTCCTGGGAGGGCCTCCCGCCTCTCTGCCGAGGCTGGCTATTCTTCTGCTCGAGCTCCGGATACCCGTCTTGATCCCGGGCTCGGATCTCGTCTTCCTCCTGGGCGATGAAGTGCTTCACCCGGGACATCAACTCTGGCATGGATTTTGGGGGGTTCCCGGCCAAGTCCTTCCTTAAGTCGTTGCCGGGGATCAGGGCATGCTGGAAGGCGTAGATTGCTATCTCTTCCCTCGTGCCCTCGATCTGGCTGCAGATCGCCCAGAATCGCTGGGCGAACTTGGCGAGAGTTTCGCCCTGCTTCATTCTCAGGGCGAGGAGGTCCCCTTCCTTCTTGGGGACGACGGTGTATGCTTGGAACTTCTTCAGGAAGGAGAGCTGGAGCTCCTTCCAACTGGAAACCAACCGCTCTGGGAGAGAGCAGAACCACTTCGGGGGGAGGTCACCCAAACTGGAGGAGAAGATTTTGCAGTTTAGGTGACCCTCGTTCCCCCAGATGGACATCTTCTGGGAGAAGTGTCGGAGGTGAGCGGATGGGTCGGACAGTCCGTCGTAGGGGACGAACCGCGGGACGGAAAACTTTTTGGGCAAGGGGGTGCGCTCGATTTCTTTTGTGAAGGGTGAGCCCCCCAGATCAGTGTGGCCACAGATCTGCTTCTGGTCCCGCACGTCCAGGTTGCGCTGAAGAGCCAACCTGACGCGCTTGTCAAACTGTTCCTGCTCGACGTCCTATTCTGGAGTCCGGGCTCTCGATTTTCGCTTGGAGTGGTTCGGGCTGAGATGGCTATGGTTCCGACCATCACGGCTACGATGACTTCGGCTGTTGCTCGAGCCTTCGTCATGGACCTGGCTCCGCTTACGGTCCAGATGATTTCTGAGGTCCTCGCGGGGAGGCTGGGCTGCCCTGCTGGGGGCGTCCCTCTTCTTCCCTGGAGGCTCAGAGACCTGCCTCAAGGAGGCGGTTTGCGCTGCCCTCAGCTGCTGTTGGAGCTGCTGGAGCTCTCGGACTAACCGCTCCTGCTTCTGGAGAAGAGCGTCTTGGGCTGCGACGTCTCCTCCAGCGGCTGGAGGTTGATCGCGGCGCGTCTCCTCTACGGCAACAGCTTTATCTTTGCGGGGACGCTCGCGCCGGTGCTCGTCGCGTCGGGGTGGCACGGTTTCGTCCGCTGAGAGCGAGGCCTCGACTCCCTCTTGGAAGGGGTTCTCGACAAAGAGTTGGGAGCCCAGGCGACCCTCGCCTGCGAATGTGCCTTGGACCGTTCGGGACCGTCCCTGAGGAGGGACGTCCGTCGACGGTGCTAGCCGCTCGAGGATTGCCCTCGGGGATTCTCCGCCCTTCTTAGCTTTCGGTGGCATGGCTTCTGAGAGATTGAGGTTTAAAAGGTTGGGAAGGTTGGGATATTACTTTCCCACAGACGGCGCCAATTGTAGGTGCAGAAAATAATGACCCACAATAAGGAGGTGCCTTAGAGGACTTATCCGATGATGGTGATGACTGGGTGCCGTCCGAAAGCCTGAAAGAGAAGAGAAAACGATCAAAGGACCCTGGCCTGGGCGGCGCAAGGCTCTCCGATGCCAAAGTCAGTGAATGAACTGGAACAATGGAAGGAGAGGAAGAAGAGAGAACAGAGTAACGGCTCTGTGTATGAAATTGTGCGTACCTTTGATGGTGGTATGAGCCTCTATTTATAGAGTTTGGAACGTATCTTTGGGAGATATCGTGGTGTGGGTCCCGTGATTCGACAGGGAAGTCACGATCAGCCCACATTACATTAATTGCGGTCCAATCCAGCCCACTATGCATTAAATGCGCGTCGGGTCAGCCCACGTCGCATTTAATGCGCGTCTTGTTGGGCCAGATCGTGTTGGACGCCTTTGGCGGTAGGGGATCGTGGGATCTGCCATCGGGCCTTGCCCTGATGTGGCTGGATGCCGCTGGATGCCGCCTTGTCAGGATATGGCGAAGATTGTGAGCGGCTGGACGTCGTGTCTGTCCCACTAGCTCGTGCCCCTATCCCTCCACGTGCCTGGTGACGTGGGGAATGAGGGGCGTGAGTGGAGACTCTTTCTAGCTTCGGCTTCCATCCTGGCTTCTTCAGCCGAGGTGGAGCTTTCTGCCGAGATGGCATCCGGGGCGGCCCAGGCGAGGTGGAGCTCCCTGCCGAGGTGGCGCCCGGGGTGGGCCAGTTCGGCGCTAGTGGCCCGGAGCCGCCTGACTTCGGCCGGACCTCCTGCCCTGGTGGCCGGGGTGAGCTTGGTGCCACGTGGATAGCACGCGGATGGCACGTGAGGGTGCTTAGTCTCATCTGATGGCTGTGATTAGCGTAATCCCGTGGTTCTGGAAATCTCCCCACACAAATGACAAATGGTTTATTACCCTTAATCCAAGGGCCTCCTTACCCTGTAGAGAAGAAGAAATTTTGGAATCTTAAGTGATAATGGGGATGGGTGTAAGGATCCGTGGATTATTGCAGGAGACTTTAACTAATGAAATTCTTGATAAAGATGAGAAGTGGGGCGGGAAAAGTTTTGACCCAAGGAAGGCTGAACTTTGTCTAGATTTCTTAAGAAAAATGAAAATGTTAGACATTGGTTTTGTTGGTCCTAACCTTTACATGGACTAATCGAAGAAACGGGTTTGCTCTCATTAAAGAAAGTTTAGATAAGGCTGTAAGAAATGTGGAATGGCAATCCATATTCCCTGAGGCTATGGTGAGTGTCCTTACTGTCGGAGGGTCGGATCACTCCCCAATCCTCGACTACGAATCCTAAAAACCAGAAATTACCACGTCCCTTCAGGTTCCACAATATGTGGCTTAGGGAGGATGAATGAGGAATGATGATTAAGAAGAAATGGCTAGAATTAAATGGTGTAGATGAGAATAACATTACTAAACTTTTACAAACCTTAGGCAAGGATCTAGTTAAATGGAATAAAAAAAATTGAAAAAATATAAGAAGTAATAAAATCAATAAAACTTGAGTTAGAGAATGTTAGATCAAAACCTATTGATGAGAGTAATGTGGACAAGGAAGCGGAGTTAAGCCATAAATTGGAAGAATATTTAAACCAAAAAAGAAGATATGCGTCGACAAAAATTTAGAGAACTGTGGCTTAAAGAAGGAGATAGGAACACAAAAAAATTTCACACACGCACCATAAGGAGAAGGAGAGCTAACAAAATTGTTAGAATCAAGAATGAAGAAGGAAAATAGCTTAAGACTGGGGAGGACATACATACTGAATTTTGTAAATATTTTAAGAACCTTATGTCCTCGAGAGGATCGAGGGACCTCCATGTTGTTAAAGAAGTTATAAAGCCATCTATTTCAATGGAAGAAAATGAAGGTCTCATTGCAATCCCTTCGGAGAGTGAGCTTAAAAATGCTGTTTTCCAATTAGGTCCATTGAAATATCCACTACAAGAAAAATTTCATTTAGCGGCGGATTTTTTCCGCCGCTAAATGTAATAAAACTGCCACTAAAGGATTTTGCAGCAGAAAAATGTCCGCTGGAAATTGTGTATTGGTGGCGGAAAAATTAATGTCGCAGAAGAAATGAAATAGTGGCGGTTTATAACCACTGCTACTAATGTGAGAAATGAAATAGTGGCGGTTTATAACCACTGCTACTAATGTGAAATCCGCTGCTGATATTGTGCATTTTGTAGCAGCGGTATGTTTTTGCCGCCGCTAAAAACCCATTACTATAGCTTATAAAATCCGCTGCTGCTTTGTGTGTCCTTTAATATTTATTTTGTATTAGTAGAGGACACTATAACGAAGAACCTAGCTATAAATCCCTTCTTTTCTCAAATTAAGGAAGTATTTTGCGAGGCCAGCATAGCTAAATGTCAATAGTGATGGTGGAAACACCTATGCTTCAACTAGATGTAGATCAGGCGTAGACGAGATCATTGAAATCATCTAAGTCCTTTAATTTTAAGGCTTGAAGTTCTAACTCTTGGATAAAGGGTATTATTATTGTTATATTATTCTGTTGAGTGTGAAATTGGGTGAGTCCCACTAAGTTGAAGGGTGGTGGGTATATGTAAGTTTTGGATTTGCTGAAGCGTTCATGGTCTGCCCCATCAACACCCAAGTGCTCATGGGCTGACCCATCAACAGCAGCCCATTTGCATTCAGTTGTGATTCTTTTATTTTATGTTCTCAGACCACACAGAAAATTGGCCTTATAGGCTCATCTTATGAAGTTTTGATAATAGAGCTTAGCCCACCAGGCTAGGCTAGCCCAGTAAAAAAAAGATAACAGTGTGATGAGTGTGTGTAAAAGGATATTAGGATGAGTCTGTTGTTCATATTCCACCCACCCAATCTCTACTTCCTGAAACAAGTGGATGAATCATTCATCTTCTTCATCTTGCAGAGAGAGACATAGTAATTATATCTGAGAATTCATCATGGGGAGAGAGCAGCCGGAGGTTTTGAATGCCCTCGACAAGGCCAAGACACAATGGTACAACAACAACTATGATTATTACTCTCCACAAAAAGCGCCTCTCTTGCTTCTTGAAATCCTATTTGGGGCATTTAGGCAATTGTAATTTGGCGATTCCACCACAAAGCTTAATGTTTCCAGTAATTGAAATTGCGGATGCATTTTGTAAAATACAGCCATATTTTAGATTGGAAGACAAATTTAGATACTTTTAGATTAGGAAGTTGAACCAAATTGCTCGGAATATGCCCAGTTAAGTTATTGCGCGAAAGATCAAGCACCTATAGAGCTTTTAAAGCACTCAAGAGGAAGGTGGAATGCTTCCCTGAAACAAATTCCCTTCCATATAGACCCATCTGCAACACACCAGATAAAGAGGGTCACAGTTTAGTCATCTATAAAAAAAAAACATAAGTGGAAGTGCATTCCATTGATCAAAATCACTACATTAGGTCATACTCCCACCCTTTCATTTGGATTATACTTATACCCCACTCATTTCAGTTTGGATTTTGAAGAGCTCTGCAATGGTTTTGCAACAGGTCGAGCATATGCAATCAAAGACGCTGAAGATCAGTGACTGCAGATGCATTCTTCACATCTGTCAGGTTATTTAAGTTTAGTAAGTTATCCCAGCTTGGTATGGTCATGTTTGATATGAGACCATTTGCAATGGCTCCAGGGTAGAGATTTGTTAGAGGTTGATTTAAGTTTTTTTGGAAAATATGAAGAAGTAAAGGTATTACGAATGATCAAATGAGCTCCAACAAAGGATTGATAAAGAGGTTAGGCATGAAGAATATAAGGTAGAGAGAAGGGTGATGGATGGGTATTCATTTCCAATGCATTCTCTGACAAAGTCATGTATCTCCCTGTTCAATACAAAATGTAAAATATACAACCAGGAAAGAGGGGGTTTGTCTTGTTAGAGTATGAACCATTCTTCAGCTTCCTCTTGAAACTAACAGCTGGAATATAAACCTGAAATGGATACAATTAAGGGATTATGAGTGAAATAAAGACCTATTGAATTCAAATCTTACACACAAACAGTTAGATCTGTGCAAAGCACAAGAAACATATGCAAGCAATGGCATTAAAAAAAATACTAATGTTTTTTAGTCTCAAAAGTAATATTTTTTTTTTCATTTTTGAATGGTTCTCTCAAAGTAACGGTTGAGAAGAATGAAATGGATTCAGTAGTCAAAAGGAAGAAGCCTAAGTATTTGATAAGGAAAATAGGATTCCCAATTCCCAGTAACTGTAATCTGGTCTCACCTGTACAGACTGATGACTGATCATTTTATGGTACCTGAACACAATTGGTGGTGGTAGAGAGAGACCTATGGCTCTGGCACCAGATGTAACAACTTCAAATTCAAAAATCAGAAAGAAAATATGAATGTTACTGAACCCCAAATGAAGGATTCTAATTTTATATCTCAATCACTTTAAGCTTTGCTTGTTTGCATTAAAATGCATAGGAATTCAATACATAGGAATTTTTTTTTAAGCGGTTAAAAATGAAGTAAGTACCTTGAAATCGATTCCGTGGGAATTCCTGGCGAGGGCACAGGCGAGCTGATCGGCGGTGGACTGAGTGGAGGTGCGAGAGACGCGGATGACCCCAAAAACCCAACCAAGCTCCAGCTAGAACAAGACAAACCAGCAGAAAAATTGCCACCTGCAATTGTCACTTAATTGAAAAGGAAGAATCTAGATCATTAATTTCCATTGTTGAACAGAAAAAAGAACATTTTGGGGAAAAAAATAAACAAACAAACAAATAGAAACAGAAACAGAAGAAAACATACAATATCTCTTTCACTCTTTCATGATATATAGAGCAAGCTACCAACTTTGTGACTCCTGAATGATATTTGTGAGTCAGAGATAAAAAACTAAGACAAGAACCTAATATTTTTCAGACTCAGTTGAGTTTAACCAAGTGATCCACAATAGAAGCAATTTCTCATGGAGCAGTTGAGAAAAGGAGTACAATTGTACAAAAAATGTCCATGTCTGTTGATTCATGGAAGGCCTATGGAAGGGTGTTGGCAGTATACAGAAATCCACTTAAACATCTAATACTCATCATGGGAAGCACCATATTTCGTTTCTCAAATCAGATTATCAACACAAAATTGCAAGAAACAAAAATCATAATTGAAGCACATTACCACTTGACCCAACAAATAGTTCCAAGTTTCTTCTCTCCGCTTAACCCCGACGTCATCTCCCTGCAAATGCAATTTTCAATTGGCTTCATAGGGTAGATTTTAAGTCTAATCAAGACAGGAGTTCATAGGAATACAAAGTACTACTAGCAGTAGCAGCAATGCAGATTCATAATAGAAGTCAAGTTTATTTGACTTGATTTCCAAGTACAAGAAATGCAAGTTAAGTCATTCAACACACCTTCTTCGCATTGTGCATGATCTTAATCTCTTCACCATTGACATGTACAACTTCCCCATCTATCCAAGCCATATCATCTTCCACCCAAATAAGAGACCCTACAACTATATTGACCACAGCAGCCTGCAAAGTCAATATTGATAATAATGTCAGCAACATTGCAACAATTACACCAACAAATGCAAACATTAGAAAAATACCCTGATACAAATAAAATTCATGAAATACTGAAGTGGCGGCATTTTTGTAACTTGAAGAAAAATCTATCTAATTCTATATGGTAAAAGACAGGATTGTAGTCCTACAAAATTGTAGAAAACGTAAATAGAAAAGTTTGTTGTGGCTCACAATGCCTCACTATTGGGAGATCCAATGGATCACTACTGTGTGATCCTGCCCATTGGACATCTGGATTCTCTCTCTCTCTCTCTCTCTCAGTAGTGAATAGCCAATCGCTAAACGAATAGGTTCAAGGTTACAAAACAATTCAATACGAGTCATTGCAGAACCACCCACGAGATATTCCGAACAGTAAAAGCTTCCCTCTCGCTCTGTTAGCAAAAGAGAAAGAAAGGAATAAAAAAAGGACCCCTTTTCCAAACAGTAAAAGCTTCCCTAGGCAATCCTTTGATGCAAGTTGTCAGCTAAGCCATATTTTGATGAATCTACCTGCATTGGCCATGCTCAAGGCCCTGTATCAATTCCCTGTATAGATCCTGTTCCAACTAGGACTGTAAACATTGTGAACAAGACAATGATTACTAGATTACAACTAAAACTACCAACAGAGCTTAGCACAACAAATAGCACATTAAAAGGACATATATGAAGCTGAAAAGTGAAACGAGCATCTGGCCAGGTAGTGGCTCCAGCCTTTCTAAGATTCAAAGTCATGCATTTCTCAGCTTTCAAAGTTGATTGTGATGTACAACATGTACAAGGCAAATATAGATGAGAATGTATTCTGACTGCTGGCAAATGCAGCAGATCAACATACTAAACTCATAAATATGGGTTTTTTCAGTCATCGGACCCTTCCCTCCATGCAACTTGTCATCTGTTTATCTTCATAAATCCTATTTCAGCTTTTACATCAATAAGAATCATTTAACCATAGATAAAACATCAACTGATCATAATAGTAACAACAACAACAACAACAACCGGAGAAAACAATAACTATTTCTGACACTTGTTTCTTTGTTCTGGTTCAACTAAAAAAAAGCCATGGAAATGATACTTAAATCTTCTACTTTAATTATCTTTTCTTCTTTTATTTTGAATTGAACAAGTTCTATGAATACCTGCAACACCAATGCAAGAGCCTTACCTTGTCAAACTACCACCCAGGAGCCAAACAACCAACTGCTATACAAATAATTATAACATCTAGAAATAGTGAGATTACCTCCGCTTGTTTGGGTTGGTTGCTTGAGGTTGTTTGCATCGTATCCACCACCTCCGACTTGGCAGAGGTTGACTCGTCCACTCCGTACAGCTTATCACCCTTAGAATTATCTTTCGATGCTCTTCCTCTGTTCTTCCCTCTATTAGATTTCCCAGCCATTCTCACCCCTGACAACATTTAAAAAAGAATAGATAATAACATATTTTTCAGAGGTCCTAAAAATGAAAACAACATAGTTGATTTTATGACATCAACATCACATTCGGAAAGCATAACTCTTTTAAGAGTTATTTCAATTTTAGCAGAATTTCCATCTGAATAAAAGTCCCAATCTAGCCATGGGATCCTCAGCCATTGCATAGCAACCTACTCACATTTTCCAGAAAACACATTTCCATAGTTTTACTGAACTCATACTTAAGATCAAACTGAATCAAATTCATTCCTTCATCCATTAACCCAGAGCTCAATAAGATACCCTAAAATAACTAATTCAGATAACAGAATCTCACTTGAATTCATGAAAAATCTCATCAATTCATCACAAAGAACAAGATTACTTATAAAAAACTAAACATTCTAAAGCAAAAGAACAGAAGATTAGGCCTAGAAATCTAGCCTCCATCCTTTCCATAGATAATCGAATAAGAAGAGGAAGAAACAAGACCAGGCCAAAAACAAGCAAAAAAACAAAGAGATTTGAGCTAAAAAACACCACAAATCAAACCGACAACAGATATTCACATGAATCATATGAGAAAAACACATCAATTCATGACAAAGAAGAAGAAGAGGAGATTAGATGTAGAGGACCTAACCTTGCTTGTGTCCGGCTCCTTTCTCAACCGTGTGGCATTGAGCACACTTGGTCCTGAAAATCTTCTCTCCTGACTTGGGATCGCCTGGTGGAGCTTCTTCAAACGTCGCCATCTTTTTGCTCTCTCTGCAAAAACCCTAATCAGAGATTTCTAGGGTTTCGGTTGGGGTTTTCTTGTTGATCCTGTGAAAGTGCAATGGAGCTTTCTAGGGCTTTCTTCAATTTGGGAAACTGTTTTCCACGCTCTCCTCGGAAAAATGCAGGGAAGTAGCTCTGATCTGAAAGCTCGAAGATGTTGATCAGATACCTTCTTCTTCTTCTTCTTGTATGGAAAATCTTGAAGTTCCAAACAAAAACCTCAAGCTCGAAGCTCCAAACAAAAACCTCACAGCTCGAAGCTACTACACAAATCAACGGAACGATTACAAAAATTAGGGTTTTGGGGGAAGAAAGATCACAAAGATTAGGGGAAGAGAGATCACAAAGACGGAGGATTAGGGTTTTGGGGAAGCGTTTGAGAGAAAGGCTCGAGCGAAGTGAAACCCTTCCCGCTCGACATAACGTTCTGGCAGAGGCTCAAAATGAAAACCTTATATTTTCGTTGATGTATAGTGGCGAAATACACTTTCTGCTGCTGTACGCTGCTGTACCATAAATACATATAGTGGCGAAATACCCTTTTCCGCTGTTGTAGATACAGAAACGTTTGTAGAATGGAAAAAAGTATATTTATTAGCAGCGAAAAATGGGAACTGCTACTAAAACATATCCTTTTAGTGGCAAACATATATAACCGCTGCTACCAATT
>CM022949.1:49919597-50158819 GCA_012931725.1 Litsea cubeba | reverse complement strand
ATCTCAAACCAAGCAATATTCTATTAGATGCAGACATGAACCCCAAAATTTCAGACTTTGGCATGGCAAAGATATTTGGAGCAGACGAAACACGTGCAATACACGTAGAATCGCCGGCGCGGAACATGTAAGTCTGCCTACCTTGAAGCACTTGCTCATATTGCTTGTATAAGTTGTGTTCTTTACTTTAAATACCACATAAACACACAAACGTGCTGCATGTGTGTATGTAACACTCACAAAAAGAGGGGTACTCTATGCACGAGATTTCATACACATTGAAATTGGTTGAGCTATATCATCTTTGCACTCACAGGGGCTCTTTGTTTACAAAATATGAAGGAATTGAATACACAAGAACTCATCCCTAAATGGTTAGAATTGATCTTCAAAGGTGTTATCCAAATGAGTGTAAAAGCACCTTTCCTTATAAGAAAATAGAATAAGACAAGATGAGAAGCCATCACCCTACTAATTCAAATTCTAGAAAAACTAAAACTCATTTATATTGCCACCTTATATCCTTCACATCATTCACCCCTCACCTCTTTAATAATTTTAAAAATTGATCTCATTTAACCATGAGTCCATATGTATTCAATGTAAGAAACAGGCCCTCAGCACCTCTTTTTGTAATTAGTGTTGAGTTTCTAAGATTTCCAATCAATGGGTATCTATTAAAGGGACAAAAAAACATTGGATTAAATGTTATGATCCGTAATAAGAAGTACTCACTAAATAGTCTTTAATTTCCTTAAAGAGAAAATGGAACCCAATTATCATCATAGTAAATTAAATCTTATAAAAGTGACGGCGACAGAACAAAAGCAAACACCTATAAAATTCAATTACTTCTACAAGTTTCCCATTTTACAGCAGTGCATTAGCATGCATATAACCTATGCATTGCTAAAGCAAAAGATTCATATGTAATTTGTATTGTGGTCTAGCATGTTTAGTTGTGAATCTTTGTTCATTTCGGCTGAAATGACTAAGTAATGCAGGTTCGAACAATGGTCCAAATCAAATAACTACTTGAAAAATTCGGTCCAAATTACAATCCATTTCGATGGAATTTTTTATTTCTAACAACGTCGAAATTTTGAATTTTGACTGAAACATTTTATCAAAAAAAAAAAATCCTTTTACTTGTAACCTGTAATAGGCCCCACTATGGAGATTTGAACCACTAAAAATTACTCATTTTACATATGAAATAACATCATCGTCAACAAAGCATTGTCCCAACTATGTCTAGCTATAAATAAATAATAATTACATTATTGATTTGGCAGAATGAATTGAATTTTATTTTAAAATTTTATTTTTTTATCATTCTACATATATCTTATTTTTTATTTTTATTATCTCAAAGAGTTTACTCCGAAATATTTCACCAAGGTTTTGCATTGGCTAAAATATCTCAGTTTGGTGGGCAAAACGATATGGGGTCTCAAATAAATTCTCTAGGGTTGGTAATATTTGTATTTATACCATGAAAAACCACTCTCGCATGTTCATTAACTGGGTTGCTAAGGCAAAGAAGCACGCACAATAGTCATCGGAAGTCTTTGTCTGCTTCTAAAACAATGGTAGAGATCATTGAGAAATATAGGTTGGCGGACAGAAGATAAGTGCTTTAAGAACCGATTTTCAATTGGACCGTGAAGTATGGTCAGCTGATGAATCGGTTGAGTGCAGGGCTACCTAAACACCCACAGATTGTCAAATCAAAGGGTGCACATTGTCACATATTTTATGATCAAAGGGCACATTGTCTCAAATTTGAAGAGGTGATGGTCAAGTTCAATTGTTCCATCAATGGTGGAGACATCAAGTAGAAAGATTCCATTGGTTGTGCCAAAATTTGGCCCATAATATCTCTGCTCTATTAGGGTAAAAAACCAGCAAAGGACTATAGCGAGCGTGACGGGATTGCCTAGCTCGTTCAGAACTCTTTTCTAGAGTTTGACTCTGACTTCAATTCTTAGTGATTTATGATTAGAAGTCTATGGCACGGATTTGGGGCTATATATTGGGTGTTTCTCTCAACCCGAAGAGACACAGACACCACCTTTCTCATTATTTTGAGCAAGAGATCTAAGAGAGAATTTTTCTCTAGAGCTATCATAGAAAGATTGTTCTGAAGGGCTGCTCTAGAAGACTTGAAGCTTCTATTTCTTTGTAGAAGATTGGTTCATCTTGGTTCTCAAGGTGATTGAAGGAGGATAAAGCACGGGGAGCGGTGTGCGGCGAGTAGTAGTGGTAGCGAGGAGTTGTGCAAGAAGAACTCCAGTCCTTAAGTCGACGTACTGACTGGGATAAAGGAGATGTGAGTATATCTTGTAACCGTTCAATAGTGATTGATTTTTTTATCATTGTTTTTCTCCATCGATAGGGTTTCACATTAAAAATTGTGTTTGCCTTCTTGTGATGTGTGATTGGTAGATAGTTTTGCTAGTTCTATCTTATTTGGTTAGTTACATCCGTTGTGCATTGGTTTGTGGAACTAGTAGCCATTCTTGTAAGTGCACTTTCAATTGCTATTAGAGAAGGTTGCACTATTCTATTGTGTAGATCCTATATTTTATTAAAATTGATATCTATCGTGAAGGCACTTCAACCAATAAGCCACCTCCGTTGGATGGTACCAATTATGTTTATTGGAAAGCCATGATGGTTGTCTTCTTAAAAGCCATTGATATAAAAGTTTAGAAGTTTGATGTGAATGGTTATTCCTTACCCACTATTACTGCTAATGGGATAACTGGTCTAAAACCTGAGGAACAGTGGTCTAAGGACGAAGAATTGGCTACTACTTACAACTCTAGGTCTTTAAATGTTATTTACAATGGAGTTAGTATGTCCGAGTTTCGTAGAATTTCTACTTGTACAATTGCGAAAGAAGTATTGGATATTCTGCAGATTGTGCATGAGGGTATTGACACTGTCAAACAGTTGAAACTTCAGAAGTTATATACAGCCTTTGAAACCATTAAGATGAAAGATGATGAAACTTTTAATGAGTTCAATGCTAAGCTAAATGCAATTGTTAATGATGCTTTTTCTTTGGGAGAACCAATTCCTGAAAACAAAATTGTCAAAAGGACTCAGATCTCTTCCAAAAAGGTTTGATGGAAAGTTTGTTGCTATAGAGAAAAATTAAAATTTGAGTACTTCGAAAGTTGATGAGTTGGTTGGCAACCTACGAACTTTTAAAGCAAATCTTAGGTCTAACTGGAAATCACTGTCTAAAAGTATTGATTTGAAAGCTTCCAAAGAATCATTCAGGAAAGCTGCAAGTGATTCATATTCAGATTCCGAGGAAATTAATCTCCAAGTTGCTGTACAGTTCATGAAGCAATTCAAACTCTTTATGAAGGGGAAGAAAACTAATGTGAAAATCCCTAAAATTGCTAGTAAGAAGAAATCTTCTCTAGGGATTCAATGCTATGAATGTCAAGGTTATAGACACGTTGCTAGTGACTGCGGTAACAAAAAATCTAAAAATAAGGCTTTGAATATGACTTGGGAAGAAGATACTTTTGATGATAATGATGTCAAATCTGAGTTCGATAAGTCTGACATTGGCAAAGGGAAGTTCATTGCATTTATGGCATCTATTGGTTCTGTTACTCCACATGTTTCTTCTGATGATGAAATCGATCATGATGATAATGAGTCTGAGGAAGAACTGGATTGGGAAACTGAGTATAAGACTCTGTTCAAGAAGACTATGAAGATGGTTAAGGTGAATGAGAAAGTGGTTATTAATTGGAAAGCGTCTGAAGAGCATAATTCCTCATTGAAAGCTGAACTTGTTGAACCTCTTACTAAAGTGCAATAACTAGAAGATGGAAATAATATGTTGGCTGAAAAATTGATTGCAGAATCACAGAAGTGTGACATGCATGTTTTTGATATGAAGACTTCGGAAGCAGAGAATGCATATCTGAATGGAAGACTCAAGATGGTTCTATCTGAGTTAGATACCGCTAAAGCTTCATTGAACAGGATGAACATTGGATCGAAAAAGCTTGATAACATCCTGTGCTGTCAAAATGTACATAATAACTAGCATGGCATTGACTACTGATGGTGCATCCACTTCAACTGCCAAAGGTAAAAACTATTTTATTTAAAACTCAGTCATTACTAATCATGCTGTCAATGTTGCACACACAGCTTCTAGAAAGAAGAATGTTTCACGTCCTGCTCGTATTCCCACTTGTCATCATTGTAGAGTTAAATGATATATTCAACTCCATTGCAAGAAGCTGCAAAGTTCATCTAATCAAACGCAATGGAAAAAGGCAGAAGACGCCGACGATCAAAATCAAAGCGGTCTGGGTCAAGAAAGAAGATCTCTGTTCTGTGTTGGTACACACTTTGCTAAAATGCCTAAATATGCAAGTGTGCGTATTGAAGCTTCACCACCCCTAATCTGTAAGATCAAGCCCCCACCCTAGTGTTGATATGAAGATCATCTTGAGGCGGAGTCAAAATTGAGGGGAGCTATTGCATCCAGATTGACCGAACCTGAATGATTATCAATTATGGATAAAAACAGAGGGAGAAGAATGGAGCTAGGGGGAGTTGTTCAAGCAAAGGCAATGCAAGATCTACAGTGCTGATTTTTCTTTTATAACTTAAATGTATTTTGGCTTCTTTTTTTGGTAAATCAAATTGTATTGTCCTAGGAAGTTGTCCATGAATTGCCAAAGGAGATTGTTAGGGCCAAAAACCAGCGATCGAGTAGAGTGTGACGGGATTGCCCGGTTCGTTCAGAACTCTTTTTTAGAGTTTGAGTCTGACTTCAATTCTTAGTGGTTTATGATTAGAAGTCTATGGCACAGATTCGGGGCTATACATTGGGTGTTTCTTTCAACCCAAAGAGACACCGACACTACCTCCCTCACTATTCTGAGTAAGAGATCTAAGAGAGAGAATTTTTCTTTAGAAACTACAGTCGTTAGGTTGACGTACTGACTGGGAGAAATGAGCTGTGAGTATATCTTGTAACCGTTCAATAGTGATTGATTTTTCTGATCGTTGTTTTTTTCCCTGGATAGGGTTTGCACATTAAAAAATGTGTCTTTCTTGTGGTCTATGATTGGTAGATAGTTTTGCTAGTTTTATCTTATTTGGTTTGTTACATTCGCTGTGCATTGGTTTGTGGAACTAGTAGCCATTCTAGTAAGTGCACTTTCGCACTCATCATACTGAAAACTTTTGGCACCTAAGAGTTTCATTTCCCATTTGACTAAACATCTACTTATAGTGGTCAGGAGAACGCTTTACATCCAATTAGAAATGAGTTTGCATCAAGTATAAGCTTCGTACTAGAATAGATATGGAGATACACTTTTGCAAAAAAAGTGTATTTGCTAATATTACTTTATGTTTTCATAGCGTGAGATAGAGATGAATGCATCCTTATTTGCCAGTCTCAGAGTTCTCAATCCTTGTAGCTTCTAAAATACCTACACTAGACTTTTGTGTCCTTGACCAAAGAAGTTCCATTTGCAGAGTTGGGTACCGGAAAGGGTTTGTTACACTAAAACTAAGATCCACTACCCAATCCAAATGCAATAGATGAATGATTTTTCCTGTCTTGAGGTTTTTTGTGGTTGAAGGTCCTAGACAATTCTAATTATTGGAGTAAATTTCATCTAGTGGTTTCTTGAACAAGGGAAGTAGTAGAGGATCGAGAAAGAAAAGATTGAGAGAAAATGCATCAATGAATGGATATTAAACAAGGAACGTACAGAACTTGGTTTCATTCTCAACTCTATTTGGAATAAGGCTAATATTCAATCTGGTTCCTGTAGTTGGAGAAAGATCTATCGGCTATCTGGTTTTCTATTTCCTAACTATGATTGGGTTGTAGGGAATGGAAAGAAGATTGACATTTGGTATGATCAGTGGTTCAAAAGAGCCCAAATTGCCCCCTTGTTCCCCAACTACTCCTTCCCATACGATGATCGCCTATCGAAGCTTGCTTTTGATGGTAGTTGGCAAGTCCCACTTAGCCTTCCAGCTGATATTGCTGACTTCCTCTCCAGAAATTTATCTCTGGTCTATCCTCCCCTGGCTCATGATGATCATCTCATCTGGATCGGACATCCATTTAAAGCAAAGATGGAATCTGGTTAAATCAAGAGCCTCTCCAAAGACTTGGTTGTCGCTAATATGGAATTCTACCATAAACCCAAGATTATCCTGTTTTGCGTGGCATATACTTCACAGGAAAATTCCAACTGAACATTGGACTCAAAAATTGGTGTCAATCTTGCTTCCTGTTGGTCCCTATGCCTTAATAGTTCCGAAGATGATCGCCAACTGCTCTTCCTCTGCCCTTTCTTTGTAGATCTCTGGCGTTGGATGCTTAATGTGCTAAATTACCCTTTTCAGCATATCCCCTCAATTCCTTCAAGTTTATGGTTGGCTCTAGCTTCGGGCAAAACATTTTTAGTGAAGCCAATCTGCGTTGCCATTTTTTTCGCTGTAACCTATATATGCAATTTGGCTCCAAAGAAATGATGCAGTCTTCAATGGAGTTGTTCCTTCTTCTGCTAGAGCAAAGAGCTTGATTAAAGATTGTATTCTCCTCTCTATAGTTAACTTACCTAGTTCAAAAACTTCTCCTCTTCTCACAATCATTCGTCATTTTTTGGGAGTGATTATTCCCTTGTAATCTCTATTAGGGCTTTCTTCTTTTCTCTTTAGTTGTCCTTTTTGGTCTTCTTCTGTATCTGGGACTAGCTTTTCCATTTCTCTTTCTAATTCAATTTGCCTTTTAGCAAAAAAAAAAGTTTTTATGCAATAATGACCATTTTTTGAGGGGGTTAAGTAAGAGATAACGACAAAGAAGTGATTAGGTAACTAGATGCATGATGGCTTCCTCTTCTTATCAAGAGTCTTCTCCCTCCCCCAAGTCACATATCTCTCTTCCTTGTTCTAGGCTCTAAAGTTGTAAAGAGCTTATCCATACTTTTCATCTTTCTTATCCATACTTTTCATCTTTCTTTCGTTGATGTCTTTGACGGGAGTGGTAGCCCCTTTTTAAGGAGCCTATCAATAGCATGAATGATGTTTGTGGGATTTAGAGTAACTCCCTTAAAGAGAAAATCATTCCTTACCTTCCATAGGAACCACCAAGTTGCTAGAATCCACCTTTTAGAATGGTCACGATTAAGCATCGAAATTGGTTAATCATGCTCACAATAACGTAGCCACCAGTTAAGAACATTCGTAAGAAGTATATTACGGTTAATGGGCTAAAATGAGACCCAAACCAAACTGCTCCGGCATGGTCACATTCGAAAAGAGCATGGCTAATTGATTCCTCTGCTTTGGCATAAAGCATCCACTGACTTAAGTTCCGAGTTGAGAGAGGATCTTACCATGATAGCATTCTTGAGACACTCCAACCAAACAAAAGAATTCTTTGCTGAAGGGGTATTCTTCAAAAGACCTTCCAATTTATAGGGGGGAAGTATCGACCTCATTTCCTTTAATAATCACACTATAAGCCGATTTGGTGGTGAGTTGGTCATTCTTAGAAACTGGCCAAGTTCTTATATCTACATGATTTTGCATAGAAACATAGATCTTACAAATATCTTCTACATTGTTCGGATTATCAAAGATTATTTTAGTAATGGTTTCATTCCATTTCTTGTCCTGGCTCCATAAGTCTTTAACGGTAAGATTTGGGTTAACCATATTAGAAAATGGTTTCCTTAGCCCAGTTTTGCATGGGATCCATTTACAATTCCACACATTCATATTTTCACCATTCCCAATGATCCAACCTGCCCTTTCCTTTATAAGAAATTAACCCCCTCCACAAAACCCTTCCAAAACCAAGAATTACCATTTCACTAGATAGCTTCCCAAAGGGATTTGTTAGGGCAATATTTAGCTTTTAAAATTTTTGAGCAAAGAAGATCATTAGAATTCGGGCATCTACAACAAGTTTTGGCTAACAGGGCTAAGTTTTTTCTTTTCGTGTGTCTAATCCCCAATCCTCCTTCATTAATGGGTTTGCAAAGTTCGCTCCACTTCTTTTCCTCATTTTCTCCCAACCAAAATTTTGTAAACATCCCATCTATAGTTTCATTGGTTTTGTTGGGGAGTTGAAGCACAAACATATTGTAGACTGGGATTGTTGTGGCGAAAAAGCTACCTGCACCGATGGGGAGACCGGGCTGTGGCCCGGATCCCCATGGTAGCCATTGGATCCCAAGTGCGCCTGGGATCCAACGGCTCCCATGTGGCCCGGGCTCCCCATCAGTGCAGGTAGCATGGCTGTTGTTGTGGCCACCGATTTAATGAGGTTATTCCTCCCAGCTTGAGACGAGTTGAATTTGCCACGAGCTCATTCTACTCTTAGCCTTATTAATTAGCGAGGCAAAACTAAGGTTTATATTCCTGTTCATTATTAAATGGTTGCCTAGGTATTTTCCTTCCTTATCCATCAGTCGTATCTCAAGGGCTGTAGCAATGGTTCTACATCTTTTACGACGCGCTCTTACTAAAGTGGATAGCTGGCTTGTGGAAGTTGATTAATTGACCCGAAACTTCGCAATAGTCATCAATAATATCTCGCACTTCCCTAGCTTCCTCCAAATTCGGTCTACAAAATATAAAGTTGTCATTGGCGAACCAAAGATGGGAGGGGCCTCGTTGGCCATATCGTTTTTTGCTCTTAGAAGCATGTGAGGTAGGACTTCTATTCCTAGGATAAATAGGAAGGGGGATAGAGGATCTCTTTGTCTAAGACCTCTAGTTGAGGTAATTTTCCCAAAAGGGGACCCATTCAGGAGGATTGAGGAGATAGAGGATCTCCTTGTCTAAGACCTCTAGTTGAGGTAATTTTCCCAAAAGGGGATCCATTTAGGAGGATTGAGGAGACAGAGGAGATACATTCTTTTATGAGCAAATAAAATCTTTATGAAAACCAAATGCATTAGGAGTTTGAAGGATGAAGTCCAATCCCATTCTATCATAAGCGTTTGACATATCCAGTTTTAAACCCATAAACTTATTTTTCCTCTATTTGTTAAAAGAATGGATCACCTCGTGGGCCACAATCAGATATTAATCTTCCTTTAAGGAAGGCCCTTTGGAAAGGTTGAATAATATTTAAAAGAGTTTTCCTTAGTCTATTAGCAATAACTTTAGAAATAATTTTGTATTTAACATTACGAAGGCTAATAGGTCTAAAATCACTAACTTTATTAGCCTGGTTCTTTTTAGGATTAAGAACTAAGAATGTTTTATTAAAATCTTTAAGGGAAATGTTATTTTTAAAAAAGTTTTGAACTATATTAATTATATCCGAGCCCACGTCCTCCCACATATACTAGGAAAATATAGCTGGATGTCCATCTGGTCCAGGGGATTTCAATGGACCTAATTGGAAAACAGCATCTTTAATCTCACTCTCCGAAGGGATTGCAATGAGACCTTCATTTTCCTCCATTGAAATAGATGGCTTTATAACTTCTTTAACTACATGGAGGTCCCTCGATCCTCTCGAGGACATAAGGTTCTTAAAATATTTACAAAATTCAGTACCTATGTCCTCCCCAGTCTTAAGCTATTTTCCTTCTTCATTCTTGATTCTAACAATTTTGTTAGCTCTCCTTCTCTTTATGGTGCGTGTGTGAAATTTGTTTGTCTTTCTATCTCCTTCTTTAGGCCACAGTTCTCTAAATTTTTGTCCACGCATATCTTCTTTTTTGGTTTAAATATTCTTCCAATTTATGGCTTAACTCCGCTTCCTTGTCCACATTACTCTCATCAATAGGTTTTGATCTAACATTCTCTAACTCAAGTTTTATTGATTTTATTACTTCTTATATTTTTTCAAATTTTTTTTTATTCCATTTAACTAGATCCTTGCCTAAGGTTTGTAAAAGTTTAGTAATGTTATTCTCATCTACACCATTTAATTCTAGCCATTTCTTCTTAATCATTGTAGGTGCAGAAAATTATGACCCACAATAAGAGGGTGCCTTACAGGACTTATCCGGGAAGATGATGGTGTCCTGGAATGTCTGGATGCCGTCCGAAAGCCTGAAAGAGAGTAGCAAACGGTCAGAGGACCCTGGCCTGAGCGGCGCAAGGCTCTCCGATGCCAAAGTCAGTATGTGAACTGGAACAATGGAAGGAGAGGGAGAAGAGAGACAGAGTAAGGGCTCTGGATATGAGATTATTCGTACCTTGCATGGTGCATGAAGGTCTATTTATAGAGGTTTGGATCGTATCTCTCAGAGAATATCTTGGTGTGGGTCCCATGATCTGACTGGAAAGTCATGATCAGCCCACAAAGTAATAAATGCAGTCTAATCCGGCCCACTCAGCATTTAATGCTAGTCGGGTCAGCCCACATTGCATTAAATGCGTGTCTTGTTGGGCCAGATTGTGTTGGGCGCCTTTGGCGGTAGGAGTACCAGCGGATCTGCCCTCGGGCCTTGCCCTGATGTGGCCTCAGCCGCTGGATGCTGCCATGTGGCGATCTGGTGAAGATAGTGGGCGGCTGGATGTCGTGTCTGTCCCACTAGCTCGTGACCCTATCTCTCCACGTGCCTGATGACGTGGGGAACGAGGGGCGCAAGTGAAGGTTCTTTCTTGGTTCGTCTACTGTCCTGGCTTCTTCAGCCGAGGTGGCTTTAGCCGAGGTAGGGCTCTCTGCGGAGACGGCATCCGGGGTGGCCCTGCCGAGGTGGACTCTTTGCCGAGATGATGCCCGAGGTGGTCCAGTTCGGCGCTTGCGGCCTGGAAATGCTTGATGTTGGCCAAGGCCTCTGCCCTGGTAGCCGGGATGAGATCGGTGCCACGTGGATGGCACGCGGATGGCACGTGAGAATGCTTAGCCCCATCTGATGGTTGTGATTAGCTTAATCCTGTAGCTCTGGAAATCTCCCCACACAATTGCCCCCTAGCTTCTGAGCTCGCGTAGAACGTCAGTGCCGTGAGGTCGGGAGCTATGTGCCGGGTATATTTGGAGGAGAGAGCCTCTTTCGGCCCTGACTCGCTGTCGCTTTGGATGTTCGAGGTAGTAAATGGCGTCCCCTATTCAATGCTGAGGACAGTTCGACGGTTCCACGCGTCATCTCCTGGCTGGTTGTCTGTCTCCTCGAGGTCGTACGCGCCGCCTCATCAGGGGCGCAATCAATTTTTTGAAATGATTTGCGCGCCGTTTCGTCAGGGGCGTAATCAATTTTTGAAATGATTCGCGCGAAATCCCAGGGGGCGCCCCTTGGCACGCCCAATTAGGGCTTCTGGAAAGGGGAACTCTCTGCTATATATAGGGCAGTCGATGTTCATTTTATCCTTCGTTTGCGATTCTGAATCAGAAGTGAGCGTCAGAGGTGGGCTTCATCTGAGGAGTGGTGCGCTGCTGAAGTCGAGTCTCTTTGCTGCTCAGCATCTTCGTTCTGCTTCCGTAAGTTCCTTCTGCCTTGTTTCTTCTTCTGCGGGTTCCTCTGTTTTTAGATTGGGATAGGAATGGGGATTTACAGCCATTGGTTAGAGGGCGAGGCAGCGACCGAGGGTTTCAGGTCAGCCTTTAGGATCCCTGCTGATGTCCAAGTCAGGGGTGCTGAACCCCTTGGCTACAACCCTCGTGACTTTTCGGGAGGCTGGATGCCTTTTCCGCTAGTGGCTGTGGTAGAAGGCGGGGTCCGATTTCCCCTTCACCCACTTCTCAGGAGGTGCCTCAGTCAATGGCGTCTCTGCCCTTGCCAACTGCTGCCGAATACCTTCAAGATCGTGATGGGCACGGTCAAGTTGAATGAGGTCCTGGGCACCGACTTCGGCGTCTTCGACCTTGAGGACGTCTATGACATATGCAGGTCCGGGGATTCTTATTATCTCCGGGCTAAGCCAGGCCGGGACGGCTTCGTCCGATACTTGGAGGATTCGAGCAAGTATGCCGGGGACGATCTTCTGTACGTCTCGGGAAACTGGGAGTTCGGGGAGGCCGACACCGATAGAGGCTACCAGGTCCCTCGCCACTTCGGTACCATTCCAAGTAAACATCCTTCGTGTCTTTTCCTTTTTTCATAAGTTTCTTTTTGTTCTGCCGCGCTGATGCTTCTGATTGTTGCAGCTTTGAAGGAGAGGAAGCGGGCTGCCAGATACATTTGGAAGAGGAACGAGGCCTGGCTCCGTCTGGTGAAGCGATACAGCGGATCATGACGGCAGGGCGGCTTGGTCGCTGCTGGGGTATAAGCCGAAGTACCGCGGGTATTTGAGGGGCACCGTAGAGCCGATCCAGAGTGAAGGTGTCGGATCCGAGGTCGGTCAGGAGCAGGCCGTTCCGGAGGTTGCAGAGCCCTCGCGGGCGTCGTCTGACGTTAGGCCGACGTCTGGAACTCTAGCTTCCACATCGGGATCGAGACTTCCCCAGGTCTCAGGAAGGGAATCGAGTCAAACCGCCCGATCTCCCTCGCCGGGCTCCGAGATGAGGCACAACAGATGTTTGTCCTTCGAGGATCTCGAGGCTTTGGCGCTTGGAGCGGAGGACGCCCGAGCCCCCCAGGAGCCGGTAAATTCTCCGAGGCATCCGTCTCCGAGGGCTCGGGTGGCTTCTCCTGCAGAGGTGGCGGAGGTTCCCGCGCCCCCTAGCCCGGTTGACCCAGGGGTACGCCTGCCCCCGGCTGAGGCTGAGCAGGAGGGAACTCGGCCGCTGAAGATGCCGAGGACCGACGCGGGCCCTAGCTCGGCTGCTGCCTCGTTGCCCCATGGGCCGCCGTTATGGGAGCCGAGCTTCATGCTTGGGCCGGGGAGGCCGATGACGGTGGAGGATTGCATTCTTCACAGGATCGATCTCCCGGTCCTCGAGGCCCTTGGGCGAGCCTGCGCCCTTCCCCGGGACATGGAGCGGCTGGACAAGTACAGCGATCAGAAGCTGATCCTGTCGATGTTGCAGTCCAACTTCGTGGTAAATCTTCATTTCCCTTCGTCAAACCAGCAATTTAGCGTCTGACGCTCTTTGGATATAACACGTACGTCTTCTTTGACAGGCGGCACAGAAGTCCATTGCCGTTGCTGATAGGATCCGCAATTACAGCGCGGACGTTGCCGAGCTGTCCGTGGAGAAGGACGGCTTGCAGGAATCCCTTGACGCCGTTAGCCAGAAGTTAGCCAGGGTGGAAGAGGAATATGCGGCGAAGCTCGAGCAGGCAAGGGAAGAAACCGAGGCGGAGAGGACCAAAGTGGCCGAGCTCGAGGTCTCCGTCTCAAAGATGGGAGACGATTACGCGGCCCTGCTTCAAGCCGAGTCCAAGAGGGCGGATGAGGCTGAGGCTAAACTCGAATCCGAGTCCAAGAGGGCGGACGAAGCCGAGGCGAAGCTCGAATCCGAGTGCGATGCTTCATTCGAGGATGCCAAAGTGCAGGTCACCGCCCACTACAAGGAAAGGGTTCTTGTTGTGAGGGATAAGGCCTGGGCGAAAGGGTGGCTTGCCGGCCTGAAGGAGGTCGGGGTCTTGGAGGGCCACCCCTCCTTTCGGGAGCCGCCTCCGTACCCGCTTCCGGTGCCGACCACTGCCCGTCCATCCGGCGAAGCCTCTGACGCCGCAGCCCGTGCAACTGACCGACGATGACCTCGGGACCTCGGGATATTTACTCTTTTGCTTTTTGCTCTGTAATTTTCTTCAATTTGTATTTGCTGAACACTGTAACGAGTGAGATTTTAATACAATTGAAGGTTTTTTTCAAATACTCGCACTTCTCTCTTTTAAGCCTGGTACTTTGATGCTTGAGTTTGGCAGAATGCTCCTCGTGACGGAATGTTAGAACTGAGTGTCGAGTAGTCTTCTTGAGTGCTAGCGTCGATACTCCGTACTTTAGGCGATTTTCTTTGGTATTCGTGCTGATCCTCCGTACTTTAGGTGATCTCCATTGGTATTTGCGCTGATCTTCCGTATCTTGGGCGATCTTAAATAGCAATAGATATGGTGGCGCTGCTGACGAGGGAGTCTGACGGATGTCTCCACGTGGCGCCATAGGGATCGCCGGTCAACAGTCGTGCATTCCCAATAACGCGTGGGAGACTTCGCCCTCATAACTCCTTTTGGAGACTGAGCCTTCTCCTTCCTATAAATAGGGGTGGCAAGCTTGCCATAGGAGAAGGAGAGAACATAGCAGTAGGAATCATGTCCGTGAGATGTCTGAGATCACCTGATCCGGGGGAAACCTTGCGCCGTTGGACGGCCATCCCCGAGGGGGGAAGGCTGTCGTGGTCTGCGCGCTCTCTGAAGGAACTCCCCGTGGACCACGCGCTCTCTGAACGCGGGTTCACGGCCGTCCGCCCTTGGCCAGACAGAGTGAGGATGCGCGGCGGGGGGACGGTGGCGCATTCCCGTCCGATGCGGCCCAGTGCGCCCGTCGTACGGCAGGCGGGATGAGGCCTCGCTGGTCCGGGAGGTTTCTTCAAGCTTGGCTGGTCCCACTGGCCGCCGAGGGTGTTGCAGAGCCCAGCGAGGTCCAGGATCGCTCAGAACCTCCAGGCGGTGATCCAGCGTTCTCGAGCCTTCTGCCTGAAGAGTCGGTGAAGAACAGAGTCTCCTGACCTCTTATCCATTTTCTGTTTTTAGAGGACTGTGATCCTCCTTTCTGTATTTTGCTTTCTATTCTGCACTTCTTGTAATGAAGTAGTTTGCAATGGATAAAAAGGAATTCTCTGATTACCCAAACTGTGTACAGCGCTTTTGAGTTCTTTTCTCATTTCTTTGCACTGTTCTGGTACACTTTCTGTGCTGTTTGTGTTTGAGTGCTGGCACTGACCTCGAAACGGCTGGTTTTGGCCGAGCCGAGCTGCCTCGTGCCGGAGTGGAGTCATCATCCCACTGGTCTCGGCCGCGTGGGCATGAGCTCGGCAATGATTTTTGAGGGGTGTAGAAACCCTGATCTTTGGAATCCGGCCGAGTGTCTGAACTCGGGGCCTTCTCCATAGCCCAAGGCTAGGAGCTTTAGGAATCGACCGAGTCTGGACTCGAGGTCTCTTCCAGGGCGGTGGGCCCGATCTCGGCTGAGTGTGAACTCGAAGCCTCTCCATGGCCCAAGGCCAGGAGCTTTAGGAAACGACCGAGTCTGGACTCGAGGCCATTTCCAGGGCGGTGGGCCCGTGTGTCCAAGACACGGGATTTTAGGAAAGGCTGAGTTTAGGAACTCCGGGCCATTTCCAAGGCGTGGAGCCTGGATTGTGTCCAAGACACGAGATTTTAGGAAAGGCTGAGTGTAGGAACTCGAAGCCATTTCCAAGGCGTGGAGCCTGTGTGTCCAAGACACGGGATTTTAGGAAAGGCTGAGTGTAGGAACTCGAAGCCATTTCCAAGGCGTGGAGCCTGTGTTGCCGGAGTCGACCAGAGAGACAGATTGATGAAAAGCTGCTTTTATTGATTCTGAAGTTCATTACATCTTTAGAAATAAAATTTCTTCAGGTGGGATGCATTCCACGGTCTCGGCAGCGGCTTGCCATCCAAGTCTTCGAGCTTGTAGGCTGATTTTCCTGCCAGTGAGACCACTCTGAACGGGCCATGCCAGTTCGGGGCAAGCTTCCCCTCATTTGGTTCCTTGTCAGCTGGCAGGGTCTTCTTTAGAACGAGCTCTCCCGTGGTGAACCTTCTTTCCTTGACATTTTGATTATATGCCCTGGCTAACCGCTGCTGATAGTCGGTCAGTCTCAGGGCTGCTGCTTCTCGTCGTTCGTCTGCCAGCTCCAGCTCCATTGCCAGGTTCGTCTCATTTCGGCCTTGGTCGACCAGCTCTGTCCTCAGGGTAGGAAGGCCGATTTCCAAGGGAATGGCTGCCTCCATCCCGTAGGCCAGAGAGAAAGGTGTTGCCGAGGTGGACCTCCTTGGAGTTGTTCGGTATGCCCACAGCACGCTCGGAAGCTCTTCTGTCCATCTGCCCTTTGCCTTGTCTAATCGCTTCTTCAGGCCGTCCAGGATCACTTTGTTGGAGATTTCTGCCTGGCCATTACTCTGTGGATATGCCGGGGTGGAGTAATGGTTTCTGATGCCGTGCTCTTGGCAGAAGTCTCTGAAGGATTTGGAATCGAACTAAGTCCCGTTATCCGAGATCAGGGTCCGGGGGATGCCGAACCTCGTAAGGATGTTCTTCCAAACGAAGTTCCTGGAGTCCCTGTCCGTGATGGAAGACAACGGTTCAGCCTCTATCCACTTCGTGAAGTAGTCCGTAGCCACTATCAGCCATCTTTTGTTCCCTGGGGCTCGGTGAAGAGGCCCCACAATGTCCAGGCCCCATTGAGCGAAGGGCCATGGGCTAGAGAGGGGACTCAGATCCTGTGCTGGCTGATGGAGTGAGTGGGAGAACTTCTGGCATTTCTCGCACTTCCTGGCGTAGACCTGGGCGTCCTTCTGCATGTAGGGCCACCAGTAACCCTGGCTGATTGCTCTGTAGGCTAATGACCGACCTCCAATATGGCTGCCGCAGATTCCTTCATTGATCTCGTACAGGAAGTCGTCCACCTTGGATGGGTGGACGCATTGGAGGTATGGACCTGTGAAGGACTTCCTGTAGAGTTTGCCTTCTAGAGAGAGCCAAAACCGTGCTGCCTTGAGCCTGATCTTGTGGGCTTCTATCTTGTCCTCGGGGAGCTGGTCGTCCTTCAGGTAGGCGACGATTGGATCCATCCAGCTGGGGCCGAGGTCAGCACAGAGGACAAGCCGAGATGAATGGAGTTCCAGACTTGACCTTGATACTGACCCGACCTCGATGGTCCTCTTCTTTCCTGCTTCGACGGCGGAGGCCAGGTTTGCAAGCGCATCTGCGTGCGTGTTGGTATCTCGGGAGATTTGCCTGACCTCGGCTTTCTGGAATTGGGAGAGTAGTTTTTTCGCAAGGGCCAAGTAGGCCGCCATCCTGTCGTCCCTAGCTTGGTAGTCCCCAGCGAGCTGGCTAGTTACCAGTTGAGAGTCGCTGAAGATCTCCAGATGCTGGGCTCCGAGGATTCGGGCGCTGTTCAACCCTGCAATCATTGCTTCGTACTCTGCCTCATTGTTCGTCGCTTTGAAGTCCAAGGTGAAGGCTTGCTCTATGACCAGTCCCTCTGGCGATTGGAGAACTATGCCGAGGCCTGCTCTCTTGGAGGTGGACGACCCGTCGACAAAGATCCTCCATGCCGAGGTAGGAGACTGCTGGACTTCTGTTTCTACTGGCTCTTGCCCTGTGCCCCCCAGTGCCGTGCCGAGCTGGGTCGGAGCCGGGTTGGGGGAGGCGAATTCGACAATGAAGTCTGCCAGGATCTGGGCTTTGATCGCAGTTCGGGGACAGTACTGAATGTCATACTGCCCCAGTTCGACTGCCCACTTTGATATGCGCCCTGAAAAGTCAGCTTTCTTGAACAATGAACGGAGTGGGTGCTCCGTGATGTACCACTATAGTGTGGGATTGAAAATAATGGGAGAGCTTGCGGGAGGCGGTGACAAGAGCCAACGCAAGCTTCTCCAACAGGAGGTACCTGGTCTCGGCATCGAGCAGGGTCTTGCTCGTGTAATAGATCGGCTTTTGAACGCCCTCGTCCTCCCTGATGAGGACGGAGCTTACTGCGTGATCCGAGACCGCAAGGTATAAATACAAGATCTCCCCCCGAGTTGGGGTGGAGAGTAATGGTGGTGACATCAAATAAGTTTTGAGTGCGGCCAATGCCTGGTCGCACTCGGGGGTCCATTGGAACTTCAAATTTTTCCTCAAAAGCTGAAAGAAAGGCCTGCACTTATCTGATGAGCGGCTGATGAAGCGATTGAGTGCGGCGGCCATTCCTGTAAGCCTCTGAACTTCCTTTGTGGTAGAGGGACTTTGGATGCCCTGGATGGCAGTGATCTGTTCCGGATTGGCTTCTATCCCCCTCCGCGTCACCAAGCTGCCGAGGAACTTGCCAGAGGCTACGCCGAAGGCGCACTTGGAAGCGTTTAACTTCAGCTTGTAGGCGCGAAGGATGCCGAAGACTTCGCCGAGATCCGTCAGATGGTCGCTGGAGCGCACAGATTTGACGACCATGTCGTCGATGTACACCTCTACCGATCGGCCGAGCTGGGCCTGGAACATCTTCGTGACGAGGCGCTGATAAGTCGCCCCCGCGTTCTTCAGCCCGAAGGGCATCACTTTATAACAGTAAGTGCCGTGGGGGGTGATGAACGATGTTTTCTCCTCGTCGGGCTCGTAGAGCGGGATCTGATGATAGCCTCGGTAGGCGTCAAGGAAGCTCATTCGGTCGTGACCAGAGGTGGCGTCGATCAGTTGGTCAATCTTCGGAAGGGGAAAACTGTCCTTAGGGCAAGCCCTGTTCAGGTCGGTGAAGTCCACGCACACCCTCCACTTCCCAGTTTTCTTCTTGACGACCACCGTGTTGGCCAGCCATACTGGGTACTGTACTTCCCGGATGGCCCCTGCTTTTAGCAGGTTGTCGACCTCTTCGACGACCGCATCTGTCTGCTGTAGCCCGGTTCTGCGGGCCCTCTGCACTACCGGCTTGTGGTCGGGGTCGACGTTGAGCTTGTGGCACATGACCTCAGGGTCGACCCCGGGCATTTCACTTGGGCTCCAAGCGAAGACGTCCACATTCTGCATCAAGAACCGAGAGAGTTCGGCCCTTTCTTCGTCCGACAGCTGGGTGCCGATCAGGAAGAAACGGTCTGGGTCTGCCGGATCTAGCCTGACCTCGGCCAGGTCCTCGATGCTCTTCTTCTCAGGGTCCCGGCCGATCTCATCGAGACCCTTCTCGAACTCGGCCAGGTTGACGCGCTCTGGCTCCTTCACGGCTGGGACTGCGGCCAGCATGCACTGCCTGGCCTGCTGCTGGTCTCCTTTCACTGTGACTACTTCCATCTTGCCTTGCTCGTTCTCATGGACGAACTTCAGCTTTTGGTGGAAGGAAGATGGAACCGCCTCTAGCTTGTGGAGCCACGTTCAACCCAGAATGACATTGTAGGGAGAAGGGGCGTCCACAACCAGAAAGTCGGCTGACACGGTGGCTCCGCCAACTTGGGTTTCCAAGGTGATTCTACCCTTGGGGTAGACTGGTGTGGCGGACAACCCTAGCAGAGGTGCACGGACCTCCGTGAGGTCTGCTTCGGAGAGCTTCATCCTCTTGAAGCAGTCGTAGTAGAGGACCTCGGAGGAGCTTCCGGAGTCGACGAGGATCCTCTTTACGTTGAAGTCTCTCAGCTTCATGGTGAGGAGCAGGGGGTCGTTGTGAGGGACCTGGACTCCCTCTAGATCTCGATCCGAGAACGAGATGGCTGGTCTGTCGCGGCGGGCTTTCTTGGACGCCGGGGCGAGGTCGGCTTTCATTACTTCTTTCTCGTGCGAAGCCCGCCTGGCTTCGGCACGGGTTTGAGAGCTTCCCCGGGACGAGGAAGCGGGAGCCGAGGACGCCAGATGGATCACGTTGATGATCTTCTCTGAGTCCTCGCTGTCTGGAGCCGGGGCCGTGCTCTGGTGAACCCGGCCCTCGCTGCCGCCGGCATCACCTTCCTTGATGAACTCTGGGATGTGGCCCTCTTTGGCCAGCTTCTCCAGATACCACTGCAAAGTCCTGCATTCTTCAGTCCTGTGCCCGTTGCCCTTATGGAAGGCGCAGTGGAGCTTGCTCCGGGAGCCTTCGGTGGGTTCATACTTCATGGGCGGAGGATACTTGAAGAACGGCTTGGATTTGATCTTGGCCAGGATGCGGTAGATCGGCTCCTTGAAGACGACATTGACGCTCTGACTGGCGCTGGAGGGAGGTCTGGGCTTCCAATTGCCCCCAGACCTGGACGACGAAGGCTTCGCCGAGCTGGAGGCCCAGTCCCGCTTGGATTCCTGCTTCTGGGAGGGCCTCCCGCCTCTTTGCCGAGGCTGGCTATTCTTCTGTTCGGGCTCCGGATGCCCGTCCTGATCCTTAGCTCGGATCTCGTCTTCCTCCCGGGCGATAAAGCGCTTCACCCGGGACATCAACTCTGACATGGATTCTGGGGTGTCCCCGGCCAAGTCCTTCCGCAAGTCGCTGCCGGGGATCAGGGCATGCTGGAAGGCGTAGATGGCTATCGCCTCCCTTGCGCCCTCGATCTGGCTGTAGATCGCCCAGAATCGGTGGGTGAACTTGGCGAGAGTTTCGCCCTGCTTCATTCTGAGGGCGATGAGGTCCCCTTCCTTCTTGGGGACGACAGTGTATGCTTGGAACTTCTTCAGGAAGGAGAGCTGGAGCTCCTTCCAACTGGAAACCGACTGCTCTGGGAGAGAGCAGAACCACTTCAGGGGGAGGTCACCCAAACTGGAGGAGAAGATTTTGCAGTTTAGGTGACCCTCGTTTCCCCAGATGGACATCTTCTGGGAGAAGTGTCGGAGGTGTGCAGATGGATCGGACAGTCCGTCGTAGGGGACGAACCGCGGGACGGAGAACTTCCTGGGCAAGGGGGTGCGCTCGATCTCTTTTGTGAAGGGCGAGCCCCCGAGATCAGTGTGACCGCAGAGCTGCTTCTGGTCCCGCATGTCCAAGTTGTGCTGGAGAGCCAATCTGACACGTTTGTCAAATAGCTCTTGCTCGTCGTCCTTCTCCGGAGTCTGAGCTCGGTGCTTCCGCTTGGGATGGCTATGAGTTCGACCATCGCGGCTATGGTGACTCCGGCTGTTGCTCGAGCCTTCGTCACGAATCTGGCTCCGTTTTTGGTCCAGATGATGTCTGAGGTCCTCACGAGGAGGCTGGGCTGCCCTGCTGGGGGCTTCCTTCTTTTTTCCCTGAGGCTCAGAGACCGGCCTCAAGGAGGCAGCTTGTGCCGCCTTCAGCTGTTGTTGGACCCGCTGGAGCTCTTGAACTAGCTGCTCCTGCTTCTGGAGAAGAGCGTCTTGTGCTGCGACGTCTCCTTCAGCTGCAACAACTTTATCTTTGCGGGGACGTTCGTGTCGACGCTCGTCGCGCCTGGGTGGCACGGTTTCGTCCGCTGAGAGCGAGGCCTCGACTCCCTCCTGGAATGGGATCTCAGCAAAGAGTTGGGAGCCCAGACGACCCTCGCCTGCGGATGTGCCTTGGATCGTTCGGGACCGTCCTTGAGGAGGGACTTCCGCTGGCGGTGGTGGCAGCTCGAGCGCTGCTCTTGAGGATTCTACCCCCTTCTTAGCTTTCGGAGGCATGGCTTCTGAGAGATTGAGGTTTAGAAAGATTGGGAAGGTTTTGAGAGGTTTGGATGGCTGGGATATTTCTTCCCCACAGACGGCGCCAATTGTAGGTGCAGAAAATTATGACCCACAATAAGAGGGTGCCTTACAGGACTTATCCGGGAAGATGATGGTGTCTGGAATGTCTGGATGCCGTCCGAAAGCCTGAAAGAGAGTAGCAAACGGTCAGAGGACCCTGGCCTGAGCGGCGCAAGGCTCTCCGATGCCAAAGTCAGTATGTGAACTGGAACAATGGAAGGAGAGGGAGAAGAGAGACAGAGTAAGGGCTCTGGATATGAGATTATTCGTACCTTGCATGGTGCATGAAGGTCTATTTATAGAGGTTTGGATCGTATCTCTCAGAGAATATCTTGGTGTGGGTCCCATGATCTGACTGGAAAGTCATGATCAGCCCACAAAGTAATAAATGCAGTCTAATCCGGCCCACTCAGCATTTAATGCTAGTCGGGTCAGCCCACATTGCATTAAATGCGTGTCTTGTTGGGCCAGATTGTGTTGGGCGCCTTTGGCGGTAGGAGTACCAGCGGATCTGCCCTCGGGCCTTGCCCTGATGTGGCCTCAGCCGCTGGATGCTGCCATGTGGCGATCTGGTGAAGATAGTGGGCGGCTGGATGTCGTGTCTGTCCCACTAGCTCGTGACCCTATCTCTCCACGTGCCTGATGACGTGGGGAATGAAGGGCGCAAGTGAAGGTTCTTTCTTGGTTCGTCTACTGTCCTGGCTTCTTCAGCCGAGGTGGCTTTAGCCGAGGTAGGGCTCTCTGCGGAGACGGCATCCGGGATGGCCCTGCCGAGGTGGACTCTTTGCCGAGATGATGCCCAAGGTGGTCCAGTTCGGCGCTTGTGGCCTGGAAATGCTTGATGTCGGCCAAGGCCTCTGCCCTGGTAGCCGGGATGAGATCGGTGCCACGTGGATGGCACGCGGATGGCACGTGAGAATGCTTAGCCCCATCTGATGGCTGTGATTAGCTTAATCCTGTAGCTCTGGAAATCTCCCCACACAATCATCATTCCTCATTCATCCTCCCTAAGCCACATATTGTGGAACCTGAAGGGACGTGGTAATTTCTGGTTTTTAGGATTCGTAGTCGAGGATTGGGGAGTGATCCGACCCTCCGACAGTAAGGACACTCACCATAGCCTCAGGGAATATGGATTGCCATTCCACATTTCTTACAGCCTTATCTAAACTTTCTTTAATGAGAGCAAACCCGTTTCTTCGATTAGTCCATGTAAAGGTAGGACCAACAAAACCAATGTCTAACATTTTCATTTTTCTTAAGAAATCTAGACAAAGTTCAGCCTTCCTTGGGTCAAAACTTTTCCCGCCCCACTTCTCATCTTTATCAAGAATTTCATTAGTTAAAGTCTCCTGCAATAATCCACGGATCCTTACACCCATCCCCAATATCACTTAAGATTCCAAAATTTCTTCTTCTCTACAGGGTAAGGAGGCCCTTGGATTAAGGGTAATAAACCATTTGTCATTAAAATCTTTTATCCTTGACAATAACTTGTAGGTTCATATCATCTTGCCAAAATATAGCTAAGCCCCCTGCAGTTCCTACAGCTGGAACCACCTCCATACTACTAAAATTCAACCTTTTGGCAGGCTTTAAAATCTGATCTTCATTAGATTTTGTTTCTGATAAGAAAAGAGATCCCGGGTGAAAATCTTTGCATAATTGTATAATCTCTCTAATTGTGGCGGGTGTTCTAGCTCCTCTGCAGTTCCAGAGAACTCCACTGTAGTTGTCAATGGACCTATCAGATTTTGCTCTTAAGGTTATTTTTCTTAGACCTAAAACTACCACTCGGTTAAGATTACATACCTGTGGGCCATCTCCAAGAAGAGGCTGAGTGTTAGTGAAAGTAAGAGGATCGCGGTCCTGCCCATCTCTGTTTGGGCCAGAGTTTGAGATATGAATCGTTCTCAGCCCTATTAGTAGTCTGTCCATATCTTTTAAATCTCAAATCTCTTTTTTTTTTTTTTTTTGATAATATAGAAACCCGCCGACCCTCCTTCGGAGAATCATTGGTAAACCTACGGATACATAAAACCACCTACTAGCCCTATGTATCTATTAAGACATTAAATGGATTCGAAGGCATGACCTCAAGATTAAAACTGGACTTCTTAACCACACGAATTAAGTCTCAAATCCTTCTGACTTGGAGAAGTCAAAAAAAAAAAAAAAAGGGCAAACCAAGAAGAAGAAAGGAGATGGGAAGGATTCACTCCCCTATATATACAATTGATCTAATCCTTAAAGAAAACTTAAGTAAATATTTTTTTTCTTTTTTTCATTTATCAACTCTAACCTAGGTATTAAAAACAATATATTGGGGAACAAAATGCTTAAAACAATCTTCTTGAGTCTTGACACGTGCATAGATCCTAGCCCATAACAACAAAAGAATCCTACACATAGTTTGCTACTTCAAAATAACTAGACAAAATAAGAATATTCTAAATTAATTAAAAAAGGCCTCTATAATTAAATTTCCATGAATCTTAAAAGGGATGGTGCAAGTATTCCAAGTGGGTTTACATTTGGTGGCACAATTTATGACGAGAAGAAGGAGAAGATGGTATCCGTCTTACCAGCAATAATCTAAAATAACCCAGTTCGGAATTTTTTGGAAAAATTCCTAATAATGATACGACCATCTAAACCAACATCAAAATTACTTATTGGGCTATGTGCACAACGTTCACAAATATCATATACTTTATTTCTACATTAGTTACAATTAAGTTACAATATGTATGCTGGTATATATACATCTCTAATGCTTTCGTGATAATGAAATCCAGTGGATACATGGCCCGGAGTATGTCATACATGGGCAATTCTCAATTAAATTAGATGTGTTTAGCTTTGGTGTGCTACTCTTAGAAATTGTAAGCGGTCAAAAGAATGCATATGAATCAGACCGTGGAGGGGACATTCTAAGCTATGTAAGTATGAACTCCTAAGATAAAATTTCATATGCATCACATCTAGGACCCTAGAAATAAACAACTCGAGCATTAACTTTCCCTTATTTTAGATATGGAAAGCATGGAATGATGGAATTGTTTTGGAGGTCATTGACTCAACTATAAGTGCGCATTGCTCGAGAAATGAAGCTGTGCGATGCATCCAAATCGGCTTACTGTGTGTTCAGGAAGATGCAACTTCAAGACCCATTATGTCCTCAGTTGTTCTAATGCTCACCAGTCTTTCTTTCACTTTGCCTGCACCTTCATCACCTGCATTTTTCATTAGTAGTACAATGGAGCCTGCTCTTCAATTAGCTTCACAGGAAAATCGTTTGGATCCTGCTCCGAGCATGTTGCCACTAAGATCCATTAATGATGTGTCAATTACGGAACTAGATCCTCGTTAATTTAAGTCAATATATGTGTCTAAAGTTGAGTGTGTTGGTAAATTGTTCATATCAAGGTTAATCCCATTTGTTTGTAGGATTATGATACGTATTTGAAATAAGTTTGAGTCTTAGAAGTCCAGCTAGCATTTTTTAAGTGTGTACAAGTTCCTTTTGTTTTGCATTGTTTCTTGTAATGGCTTCTAAGTTTTCTAATGTTCCGAAAGGTGTATAAACTTTCTAGTTTTCCATGTTTTGAATATTGTGTAGTTACCTAGGTATTAATTATGATGATTTCGAATTTGGAATTACCCCTATAAATTTAGCTATGTATTTCCTCTTAAATCAAGTTGATTAATTGAGACTGGAAGTGCCTTAGTTATATTACCTATGAGCCTTCTTTTATCATTATTTCAGTTCAAGAGAAACATGTACATGAGTAGCTTATGACATGTAAAAGGGAGCATCCCTATAAAGACAAACCGGCAATCCTATTGATCATCAATACCAAATAAGATATATTTAGACATGTTACGTTAGATACGATCCTAATCACTTACATAATTAAATTACAGCATCAAGCACTAGCAAAAAAAAAAAGGCCTGTGAAAAATAATATTAAAATTTATGTCTTTCATTAAAATATTGATGGAAAGAAAATGAGTCTAAAATGAAGAAATACAGTATTTATCTAAAATAAATATATCGTAGTTATCATTCAAAAGACTACACATGAAAGTTTAATAAAAAAGCAAGAATTGTTTTAAAATTATATAAACTAAAGATTTATTTGAATTAATAAGATTTTCAACTATTCAGATTTTCTATTAATTTTAAGATAGAAAAAAGAGAAAAAAACTTGTTAAGTTAAAACATTGGTAATCTCATCTCTTAATAAGTCACTAAAGAAATCATAAAACCAATTTGCAAAAATATACATGTATAAATTTTTATATTCTTTAAAACTCTATAAATTGTAATATGTGTTGCTATTATTGAAAAAGGATGGATTTATTTAAAAGTGCAATGAATAAAAATAATTTTAAATTGAGGAAATATGAATCCCGGCAATGTCAAATTTAAATGTAGGAAATAAGAAAAACATAATGTCATGTGAGTCCCAGTAAAATTGATATCTGGATGGATTTATTGAGATTTACAATGGATGAAAATAATTTTAAATTGAGAAAATATGAATCCGGGCAATGTCATATTTTAAATGTAGGAGATAAAGAAAAAAAAACATAATGTCATGTGAGTCCCAGTAAAATTTATATCTTGAGTTCTAATCATTTTTAAAATTATATATATATATATATATCAAGATTTATTCAAAAGAAAAAAAAAGTATATCTAACTTACATAAACTACGAATAAAAAATAAATCTAAAATTGAAAAACCAAAATTATAAAAGAAAATAGTAATAAATTTATGAAGTTTATAATTATCTTTAAACAAAACAAAAAGAAAATGTTTGGTTGTGCAAAATTTTCATATTGGTCTGAGCCTTCTAGGGATGTATAACATCAAATGAAGTAAACATAGAGGAGTGCTTTACAAACGAAAACTTCCAAGAAAGAACTTTTTAAAATAAGAGAAGATTTAATGGTCCCCACCTCTTATGAATCCGAACCTCGCATATACCTACCATCAAACAAATTGGTACTCATGAAAACTTGGACTAATATAAAGCTTTAAATTGGAAAAAATAAAAAAGCAAAGAAATGACTACATGAAAATTAGTTGAAACTGTAAGGCCCCAAAATGAAGGGCTCCTGTGATTTGATTAGAATTATTTTTCATGTGATTCTTGGCCATGATCACGAGATGCATGGTTGGCTTAAATAGCAATTTTTTTTTTTTTTGGGTAAAAATTGAATAGCCATAACTAGCAGTCCGTATCCTCTGAGACTTTTAACCTAGATACCTAAAACCGCCGAAATCCGAAGCTCGGATTGATGGATCAAAGCTAGGATCGTAGTCCTTGTATGACCTCTCCTCTTTGATTCTTCCGGATCTCGAGCTTAGAGACATGGCCACTGAATCTGGGAAACTCGACAGAACATTGTAAAAGAAATTTTATATGAGAATGAGAAAAAAATGAAAGAGAAAAGAAGAAACCAGCCATTAAATAAAAGAAGTTACAAATTTGTTGTGCCAGTTTAATGTTATAATGGATACTTGTAGCAATAAAAGAAAATTCAAAGAAAGAGAGGTGTAGATGAAGGATGTGGTGTTGGTTTGTATGGCTATGGCAGTCAAGGCAATTAAAGAGTTGGGATCCCTTGTAATTTGGACATGCGATAAATAAATTTTTTAGATAGGAAATTGAAATAACGTTAAGGTATTGAAATTTGCCAACCCAAAATGAAAAAAAAAAAAGTTATGCATTACATAACACTTGTCATGGATGAGTAAGTTGGGAGCCAACATAGATTAAGGTATTGGAATATAAATAAGCAATGAATAATGATATTAGTGCTAAGCAACAAGAAGCTTATAATTTGGCAAATAATTAGGAGCACGGTATGGAAATAAAGTTCCAGCGGAATATCTGCTAGAATATTTGAGTCGGCCTTTCCGGCGACAATAGCATAGGAGACATCAAATCTTTAATTAGAGCCCGTGGATGGTCTTAAAATACCTCCAAGAGGCTCTATCTTAAATTTCGGGTCAATCCAACATCGTTTGAACCCAAGGGTCGAGATTCCTGATTTCGGCGGTCTCTGTTGCCGAGAGGCCTGATTTTGCTGCTTGAAGATTGATGATGGATTGACCCGAAGAGAAACAATAAAAAAAAAATGTCGAAAAAGGCAGCCAAACAGGTGTAAAAGGCCTCATGGTCGTTGACGACCATGTGTGCATGGTCACCGGCGACCCTATGTGCGTGGTCACATGGAAGTCCGGGATTGTCGGATTTCCACGAAAACCCATTATTTTGGGTCCCTAATTCATTTTTAAGCCATTTGGCCTCTGTAATTTTCTGAAAATTTAATTTTTTGGTGCTCAAAATTCATCGATCTTTGTTGACATCATAGATTCTCTATCAAAATCATGGGTTCATTATCGAACACCACAAAATCATCATCCAATCAAGCAAGAAAGCATACTTTCTGTCTGATCGATCGAGAAATCAACCGGACATATGGTATTGGCCCACCAGCAGCGATCAAGGTCTGAAATTGCATGATCATCCGACAACAATTGATATCAGAAATTCATCGGCGATCAAGGCTCCCTGCATCGCGGGCAGAATTCTAAAAGTCACAAGATGGTCCGCAACCCTTCAAGTGTTTTGGTAGCCATTTATTGTGGTTAATGACCCATTTTTTGGCTACTTAATGCGGTTAATAACCCGTTATTATGAACGGCCCATTCAGAATATAAGAGATGGGAGTGACAAGTCAACGCAATTATGGCACTAAATTGTGTAACTCCTCCCATTATTAAGAATCAATACAAATAATGGCCTATTACTCTACAACGGTCAATCAGAATTCAAGAAAAATGAGTTATAAAATCATAAATGAAAAAATGTATTACTCCCTTCATCATAGAATATTAATGCATTAAAGGTCCATAAACTCTTCACATGCCCACCAAAAGCCTATAAAAGGAGGCCATCTCCGACATTCCAAGACATGATGTAAATTACACATAAATCCTCCATTGTTGCTACTATGCTCCTACGACGATTTCTCCTTCGTTGAAGAAGTTCTGCAACAACCACCACTATCGCGTGATTGAAGACTCCCCCCCCCCCCCCCCCCCCCCCCAAAAAAAAAAAAAAAAAAAAAGCCCTTTCTTTCTTTCTCCATGGCTTAATGCGGCTCCTTCGCCCATATACTTAGATTTTTATTAGATATAGGATCTCAATTTGATCCTTATTCTCTAAAAATCTGAGGATCACACATATCCAAAGAATCAAAACAATCCCCTATTATCATAAGAAGGATGATGCGTGAAGCCCAAACATGGCTTGCGTCTGTCAATTTGAATGAGTCTCCTCAATCTCTTGAGAAGTCAGATTCTTTTTTCTTTCCTTTTGTTCTATTTGTATTTTTAAAGAGAGAAACAAATTCACAATTCTTGTCCTTTTCGATGATAATTGTAAATCACCTCTCATGGCAACAAAAACCGCCTCTCATTTCAAACACAAAATTGCCTTTCACAGAAAAAAAAAATCGCCTTTCACAACAAACAAATGAAATTCGCCTTTCACGGCATTCAAAATTCAAGTTGTGTGATGAGTGTTAAATATTGCAAATTTATCCCTCATTAGTCTTAGTTTTATCAGTATTTCATGTGCATATCATTTTCTTTACATGGAGATTTTATCCTTCCATCGAATTGTCGGATTATCATCTCTTATAACTTTGTTTTAACTCATAAAATGACGTTGTTTCTTTGCATCATTGCAATTGACGCGGAATTTCGAGCGAATTCGGCTACTTATTTGCATTTATATGAGTTTGGACGAGGAAGATACGAAGCGGCATAGTTTTCATGCATAAATCCAATAATTTTTTATTGCGCATTTATGTAATTTCTAGCACTACAAGAAAAACCGCTTTTAGCGGGGGTCGACGGCCGCCACTAAAAATAGATTGGCCCCCACTAAAACATATAGCGGCGGCCATCTTGGCCCCCGCAAGTCGACGCTATAGGTACTGTGGGTATATGTTTCAGCAGCAGCCGTTGGCCCCCGCTACTAGGTTTTTAATGGGGGCCATTAGCCGCCGGTAAAAAGTTTTGTCGGTTGATTAAATGACGAGAATTTTTTTTTAGTGGGGGTCATTAACTGCCGGTACAAGTAAGATAAAGTTGTCGTTATAAATGGAAAAAAAAGAACAAATGTTTTAGCGGCGGTTTGATGGCCCCCGCTAAAAGTTGTAAATTTTTTTTAAAAAAAAAAACTGAATAATACATAAACCTGTTTATATCAATTGCATTTCATGTACATAAACCTGTTTATATCAATCCAGACAAAGTATACCAAGAATTAAATACAAAACTATTTTTTTATACAATTTAAATTGTACATTTTACATCATGTATTAAAACCAAATTGAATAAGACTCATCTCCAAGTTCTCGTAGTCTACTTGAATGATGTTTAATGTTATTACACAATATAGTCCTTTGAACAACCAACACCCTGCATGAAATATTTTTACACAATTTCATGGTATACAGCCGTGGTAACGGATCCCTCTAAAACAATTGTCAGCATCTTAACTCTTCAGTTTCATTTCGAATGGCCTTCACCTTTTTTCATGTCACCATCTCTTAGCAATCATCAAGACAACATCCAAACATCTGCAATTACAGTTATTAGAATTGAGTTAGCTAACACATTTTTGGACATCAACTTAGTTAAAGACAATTACATTTCAATGTTACTTACTCTAAAGATCTAGCAACTCCATGGGATATCCGAATGCATTAGTTCCAAGCTATTTTAGTTTCTTGTTTAGTTCATCACCTAATTGAAACACAGCATCAAGATTTCCATTACTACAGTATTTATAGAAAAGTAAGTGTTGCCTATGCTCTACGCGACTGATCAAAATATGATAATAATACTAATAAATAACGCTCTTAAAATAATAAATATTAGAGAACAGAGAAAATAAAGAAGATAAACATAAGTAGGAACAGGTATCACTACAACAAAAAACACCTTTGGTGACATGAAAAAATGTCACCAAAGGCCCATTTTTTGTCACCTATTATCTTTGGTGACACGGGATGGGGTGTCATTGTATCCATGACACTAAAAGTCAATGGTGACAAAATTTGTGCACTTGTCACGAAATGATGTCAACGGTGATAAAAACATGGTGTCACGGAAGAAAGATTTTCCGTGACATAGTAGGGTGTCACTAAAAGCAATGGTGACAAAAGTACAGGTGTCATAGAAAAGATATCTTTTGTGACAAAAATTGTCACTAAAAGTATTTTTCTTGACAACCAAATGAGTGTCACCAATAATATTACCAGGTTGACACTCAATGGTGACATACTCTTTTTGTCACAAAAAAATACAATCAAAATATTTGTGCCACCCAAATTATCATCTCACACCTGCTTACAAAGTTTCAAATATTTATATCCAGATACACCCATTAACAAAACTTATACCACAAAAGATGCAAACTATCATTCAAATCAAATATCCAACAAGTCAACATTCTAATATCCAAGTTCACAACCCTTCAAAATATTCATCATTCAACAATAAACACTTCAAAGTTAATAGCTTTAACATAACTACAAAACAACCATACAAGGTGTGTCGGTTCAAATTAATTACAAAAATAATTCAAAACAAGTAACTCCATGCATCTTGGTGATCATCTTGGTTAACTGCCAAAAAGTCTTCAACTTCATCTTCGTCATCTTGGTTAACTGCCAAAAAGTAACTCCATCTTGATAGTTACCTATCTGTATAAAATCGCAACAAAAAAATGTAATTATTTAACACTAGAATTGGGAGCTTTCTTCCCTGTACATAAATGTGACATCTATACTATATTGCATGCATTTACTTATTGAGAACTTTTTTTTTCGTTTTTTGAAGAATGACGATATATTGCATTTACTTATTATAACTAGGAATGAAACTATACCTCGATATATTCACTCGACAAAGTCAGAGTCTTGATATGTGAAAGACCAAGCAGAGGTTTGATTGGATCAAAAGGAGGAACCTGCAGGGCAAAGGGGCCATTGTAATCAATCATGACATCAACCAAAATTTACAAAAGCCATCAAATACACATCCACAAAAGTTATTTACCATTAAACACCATTGGAAGGTCCAAACAAAATGTTCAAAAACCGCCCCCAGGGAAGCATACTACCTGTTATCAAAGAATTATAACTTGAGAAGTAAGCCTGCATACCAAATTACTAACAAGCACACAGGTCATTAACAGGTGGCTCAAAATTCAAGTTTTTTGATAAAGGTGCAAATTTATGCAAAACATAGTGCTAATTTATGGTATCCATCCATGAAACAGCACAATAATGCAACAAAGTTGTGACTCTAATAAAGGCCGTGCTTATTGTCGGAGCCGACCCGGATCCGAACTAATCTCTAATCAGATCCAAATCAATTTATCCAAATCCACATCTAATTATCAAACAGATCCAACAATGGTGTATCAAGAGACTCTTTTAGTATGGATCCATTGGAGAAATCAGGCAAAGAGTGTTCCATTGATATCAGTAGTTGAGTCAGATTCCAACAAAGCCTAAAATTAAAGGTTGGGCTTTCATTAGTTTATAAATGTAATAAAGTAATAATGTGCATTAAAATCCTAATATCGAAACATGATTTCATGTTATGGATAGGATCGTGATATTGTTGGCTGTATCCATGTCGTAGTTTTCACGAAGTACAGCCGTATCCCTACACCCCATATCTGAGCATTATAGCATGGGACTTGCACCTAAAATTAAAGCTTCAGAAAAAGTTATTGGCACCCATTTTTAAGTGTACAACCAATTAAGTGATACATTCATATTAGGGAGTGTTCCACATTGATTGATTTTATTTTTCATGGTGGTTGGTCAGAACATTGGATAATATAATAGGATCTAGGACTTACCAGCAGCAATCTGAGGAGAATGTGTACCATTCCCCTTCACATTCTGTTGTGCTTGTGAATTTGATCGCTGCATTCGGGGAGAGCCCTGCTTTCCATTCGTTACTGGTAAGGAATGCCTTTTCTTGAGGTAACTGTCCTTGTCTTGCACATCTGGGCTTGATTTAGGAGAATGGTTCATTTGGGCCTTAGCCTTTGCAGACTCCGTCGCTTGCATATAGCTAGGAAGGGAATTGCTACCAGTAACCCCAGATTCATGGTCAAGTGTGTTGCGCCTCTTCCCACTTTTTGAATCCATTGGCAAATGCTCTGTACTATTTCTTACGGATGAATCTTGACTCTGTTTTGGGATGGACCTTTTCCCTGCTGATCGAGATGAATGTTTTTGTCTAGGCAAACTATAATCTGACTTGTTTCTCATAGAAGTTTGTGAGATCTGACTTGATGGTGTTCCATGAGAATCAGGAACAGTAATGTGGCTTCTTGGAGACCCTCCTGGAGATAAACTCCCCACATGTGGATCTGTTGCAGTGTTCATTTGGGCCTGCATATCTGATACAATCTGCTCTGAAGGGTGGTGTACATTTGAAGAACACACAGGCGAACTTGAATCAGCAGAATTTCCATGAACCTCCTGAAGCTTACCTGGCTGAACATAACCAGGGTAGGATGAATTAGGCACACTCTCCAACATGGATGAAGAATTGTTGGCATCAGCATCCAGATTATTGAGATTAAACTTATCAGAACTCTCTTTATCCATGGATCTGATTTCATGTACAAATTCTCCACCTTCCACTTCCATTCTATCAGGCGAATCGAGTGTGGAAGTAATAGAAAGCTCAGTGCCGCATTCTGAACCCCACATTTGAATTCTTGGGTCATGAGATATTAATTCTTCTGACATGCCAGGATCCTTGTCCTTTGAGACAGAACCAGCCCAAGATGGAGAGGAGTCCAATCTCGATTCTACTGCAGCATCACGATAACCAGAACTGATTGATCTGCCTGAAGTGGCTGTTGAGCTCAGTTCTTCAAATTTTGACTTAACTGCGGCAAATGATGGGTCTGTAGACTTTCTCGACCCAAAAGTGAACTTCTTACCTTCATTACCGAGCTGTTCAGAGGCCACCCTTTTTACAGTACGCTTTGAGTTCTCATTGCTTACCTCAGGCTTATCAGAAGTGGTGCTAAGCTTTGTTTGCAAAATTGAAGAGGAATGGGCATCGACTTGATTTAAAACAGAATCAATGGTATCTCTATGAGCCTCTCTATGTTTTGTAGAGGTCCCTTCCAGTATGCTCAAACATCCATCCTCCAAACCAGTTTCCATTGCGTAACTAGAAGTTTCACCTGAAATGGCCATCGCTTCGCAAGCTTGAAAGTCAAAGCCATCTGCAGAATTTGTGTTCAAATTCTCTTTAGCCTCAAGCAGCATTTTTGTTCCCTTAATATCAGGCTTCATAGCAGTATACTCAGATATAACTTCAGCTGGACCCTCAGTTCCTATTTCAGAAGCAGTTGAGCTATTCTTTATTCCTTTTTCGTGATGATCTGGATTTATTTGTAATTTCTGTGGCTGCATGATATCCAACGATGATACAGACATCCACCTCTCCAACCATTTCCACGCTGACTCAGGTTTTGCAGGATCACAGTTGATGAGGATTGGTTTTGTCTTTGGCTTTGAATGCAAAAGCTTACAGAAACAAACAGAAATCAGCACCAGTCCAAGAATCCAGATGAGGTATAGGATCAAAGTTATCAAAATTCAGACACAATTTTTTTTATCAATTTATTGTACCTGACGAACAAATCCACTGGCAAGCAACTTTCTCATCGAAGCATTTGTTTCATTTGTTTCGGTACCGGAATACGCCTTCCCATGAGAAAAAAAAAAGAAGAGTTGCGTTATGACTTAAAAGCTGTGTTAACAGAGATGTGACCGCAAGCAACTTGCTTCTACTTCATTAAGTAATAAAGAAAAGGGAACTATTTGCATTATAAGTAAAACTCAAAATTTAGATGGAACAGCCCCAAGGTAAAGGAGTCTATCGACTGACTAGGTATACCAGGATGCGTCCTATTACTCCCTACAAAAGTCCTATGAGCATAACAATTGAACAGAACTAAATGTAATCGTTGGCCATTCTATAATTTCAATCATCCATCAAAAGTAATTAGTTTTGTTCTAGAGAATGATATTGTACCTATGGTCTATATAAATCACAGGTTCTAACCTTTAAACTGTTCCTACTATTTCTAAATGTCTATCAATCTTGGAATTTTGGTCCTCAAATTCATGTATAAAAAGAAAATGGAGGCAGGTAAAAGAAACTGTATTCTACTAATAGCTGCGTTGTCTGTCATAAATGAGCCAGCCAACTTGCAACTAAGACATGTATGTAGTGGGAGGATCACATGCCAATGGTCTGAATAGAATCATATCAGGTAAAACCAGGTTAAGTTCTGATGTTAGACACCGTCAAACTGAACCAACAACTTATATAGTCAAATAGTAAACAATTTTCATATTTAGACTGTTTGCAGCAGGTAAACAGGGTTTTAAAGCCATTTCTCCAGAAGCCTTTTTAGAAAATCAGCATAAATTTTCGGATATTTCTGAAATGCATGTGTTTTTTTCCTCAACTTTTGACAATGATATAACCCCCATTGCAAGACATTTTACTTCTAGTTCTTTTCAATGCTCCAACCAATCTGTAAGGGTCCTCCAGATTTTCCAGCTGCATGGTCAATGGTCACATCCTGATCCAAATCGAGATGACTTGGTTGAGTTGTACAGTAGCCAGTACTTACCAAGTCTGGAAAACAGTACCTAATCATGTCGGTGCGGTGGCGACCAAGTCAGACACCAAAGCTTGGATTCAATACCATGTGTGAATCCAATCTGTTAATGCTTTTTTTTTTCTTTTTATTATCTTGAAGACCAGACCTCATTCCTGTCCACAGCTAAATCTGAGCCAAGCTGGCCCATCATTCATAAAAGGAAACATGGCTTGAGAAAGGGCTTTATAAATCAAGAATTACCAAGTGATTCAGTCTCCCCTTATCAGTCTTGAGCTCCCTACCATGCCTCTCTTGAATACTTAACCCTTCTAGAGACAAACGAGCACGGCGGGCACGCACTAGTGCCTGCATTTTGACTATGGCTTGAACACAACGGACGGTTCCCACAGCCTGTCGCCTAACCAAATGTCCACGTATAGCAGCTTGCAACTTAACCACGTTCTTAAGCTTGCAGAGTGCTTTCTTAGTCTAGAAAGATTGAAAGAAGAGAAAAGCTCAGCATAAATCTTTGTAAGGATATTCCATTTCAAATAAAAATGAAAGTAATAATAAAGACAATACTAACAATTATAACTAGCTGCATTTGATAATATTAGTATTGGATACATCAATGATCAAACCAACTTGACACTTCTAATTTTTTTTTAAAAAAAAGGGAAAGAATTTTTCTTAAATATTCTATTAGCGTTTAGATAGTACTTATATTCTCCTAACTTAGTTATATCTTATAGATATATTATTTTTTTTCCATATAAACAATCTCATTACATATATTACTAATACATTTGAAAGGATGTGTGCATATGGGCCTCTTGAAGTAGCCATGTCAGACATGACATAATTGTGATTAATACTGACAGCCAAGCACATTTCCAAGTTAAACATGGACTTAAATTAGCTTCAGGAACTGGAGATCATATCTGTAGTAGTACCAAATATGTCCTGATAGCAGACTGGATCACAATGGCAACAGATTCTTGCACAGTATAATCACCATTACCGACACCCCCGACAAGTAAGGTATCGGCCACTTTTGAGTTCACTGCTTCCGACGAGATTGATTCTATTGTCTCATCTTTCCACTGTTGTCGCGACCCCGGACCGAAAGGGGAAAAGGATCCGAGTCCGGGAGGTCGGGACGGTGGGTTGATGCCGCGCCACGTGCATCTCTTTGGCTAAAACGCACACGGAATTAAAAGAATGTTTATCCGTGCACGTGATTTCCCACAGGGTTCCGCGGTGAGGATTATCTTTAAACATCATCTCACATATGACCATATCAAACACATTCTCAAGATTGCGGAAGCGTGTAGCAAATCATATGAGTACTATTCAATCTCATAAACAAGACAGATTTATGGTTAAATGATAAGGTATCAGGATGAGCAATGATCATAAGCATTTTCCCCAAAGTAAATTCAAGTATGTTTACAAAGTATCAGTTAATTAAAACCCCAAAATATCGGTCAACAAAGACCGTACAACCCAAAGGAATCTAAAACAAAGATATCAAGTCCCGAAGTGTATCGTCCTCAAGGCAAAGCCAAATGTCTACATGACATCATCAGCTTGCCACTCAATCACACGCTGCGGTCCACCGACCGCCTCCTCTGGCTCCTCCTCAATGGCAAAGAGCTCGGGACCTGAGTACCAAAATAATTGGATCAGACACGACGGTCTGGCAGGTGGGTGAAAAGACATAACAATAATAAAACAATGATGCTATGCAAGAGTTAAGAAAACTTATGGGTAAATAATGAACTTTGTAAAAGACAATATATCATTTCAAAAGAAGTACATATGCAATAAATCATGTAAGGTAACAAGGATTTGGAAACTGTCAAGATGGCAACCCCACAAGCTAGATCCTCCCTTCACCGAAGTGAAGAGAGCATATACCCTAACAGGATCATTGGCCTCAGTCACACGAGGTGAGGAGGAACAACGATAAATACTATACTATACATATATATATATACTCTGTGGGACCGCGGTAGCGAACCGGGTAAACTATGCATATTCCAGACTGCAGCTTGGCTATCAGGAGGGGAAGGAACCCCAAGTCGGAGGATCAAACCGACGAGGTCGTCCAAGCTCAGTGGTGCCGACTCATAGGTCAAATACGATAAATCAAATCATATGCACAGTAAGAAACGGGGTGCCATAGGCACAAATACACATTCATCTCAAGTCGCCATATACAAGTTAGCAAAAGCTAAACACATCACTTTTAGTACTCTTGTAACAGTCTAGTCATATCAAGTTGGTTTGAAATCCCAAAATAAGAGTTTAGTTGAAAATTAAATACAAATAGTTTTCCATACCCTTACAAGCTAACAATGGGGTTTCTAGAATTGAATGAGTGTGAATAGGGTCCCGTATGTCGGTTATGATGAAATTTTGGTACTCTTTAAGAGTTAGGGACATTCCGGGTCCTTATACACATTGGTCAATTTAGAAAATCTCATAGAATCTTCATGATAAGCTTTCCCTTTCCTCCGGACTTTACGCCATGCCTTACAAGTCCTTATATAACAATGGGGCTCCAGACAATACCTCCCCAATACAACCCATCACAATTCTCCCAATTCATTCATGGGTTTAAATGCATCATTATAGATTCAATGCCTTCAAATAAGAAGATAAGGGATAGATCTGAATTGGACTTGAGTGTGGACTTGGGGTGAATCTGGAAAATAATCCCACAATTCTCCTATTTTATACTTCATCTCATCTCAGTCCGATCGATCGGACCTGAAGGGCGATCGATCGGTCCTGAGAACCCTCTCAGTTATTTACAGTCCGATCGATCGGACCTGACGGGCGATCGATCGGTCCTGAGAACCCTCTCAGTTATTTACAGTCCGATCGATCGGACCTAACGGGCGATCGATCGGTCCTGTAGCGAATTTCAACCCATTTGATTGAATTCTTCCCTTGTCCAACTCCAATCCATTTCCTTTCTTTCCCTTTCTTCCATACATATTTTCACAAACAATTGGGCTATTCCTTGACCTCATTATCACATCAAATCATCATTCAAAATCAATAAGACTAAACCATCAAACATGATAAATCATTAAAACCATTAATAAAGACAATTCAAGATTCTTCATAAAACATGATAAAACACATGAGAATCATTTCATCCACTTGCCTTGGGTCCAATTGCAATTCAAATTGAGCTCTAATCACCTCTTAGATCCCCAATCAAACACCTATACACAAAACCCCCAAATCCAAACCCTAGATTATCAAAATCCAAATAAAACAAGACGAAATTCTCCAATAACTGAAATAGAGTTACCCTAGGGCTAAACAATCAAGATTATAAAACTTTTAGGAAAATCACTTACAAAGAAGTTCTTCAAAAAGCAAGGTGTTGTCCAAAGTAAATCTTGGAGTGGGCGGTTTTCTTCAAAAATGGTATCAAGATGAAGGCCTTGAGATGAGGAAGAAGATTATAGTCTCTAACTCTCCATTAGCACTAGCTTAGTGGGGGATTGAAGATGAAGAGGCAAGAAAAGGTAAGGGAAAACCCTTAGGGCTGGGATTTCTCTCCTCCTCTAGGGTTTTTGCCAGAAATGGGAAAAAGAAGAAGAAACTTTCTATATATAGTAAGTGAGGATGGGGCCCACAACTTAAAGAACTTCTCGGGCTCAAAACATGGTTCTCGGGGCTTCAAACGAATTCGGCGAAGAAGACAAAGTTGATCGGAAAAATTTCTAGTTTCCAAAAAGTATATATTTTGCACATTTTGGTGACATTGAAATCGGTGTCCAGATTTTGGGTAAAAAGACCATTTTGCCCTCAATTAGTGAAAAATTAGGTTTAAGGTTCTCGAATGAAAACGACGTCAACATGAAAGTGTTAGGGATTAATAAGATAAGTACAATGAGGTTAAAACACGATTCTTGGAAATCATCGGTAAACCCCCAATCTCACACAATTCGTAATAAGAACCCCCAAAGGGTCCCACAAATAAAAAGGCTCTCCAAATTCCCCAAAGCTATCATAAAAGCTATTCTAGTCCCCAACTAATCCAAAAACCACTAAACACACTAGAACTAAAACACCACTAAAACAACTCTAAACGGGGTCTCTCGGGTCGGGGTCTTACATCCTCCACCCCTTAGGACATTTGGTCCTCCAAATGGAAATTAAAACTCACCTCCGGTAGAAGATGTGGGTACTTCTTCTGAACCTGATCCCGTAATTCCCAAGTTGCTTCTTCCGGTCCATGATTCTCCCAAAGTACCTTGACCCACTGAATAGTCCGAGTTCTCAATTCTTGTTCCTTGGTGTCAATGATCTGCTTAGGCTTCTCAACATAGGTCGCATCTTCTCGAATTTCTAACGGCTCATAACGGAGTATGTGTAGTCTGTCGGGAACGTACTTCTTCAACATAGACACGTGAAAAACATTGTGTACGCCGGAAAGTTCAGGTGGTAAGGCTAACCTGTAAGCCACATCACCAATCCTACTCACAATGTCATACGGTCCAATGTACCTCCTAGACAGTTTGCCCTTCTGTCCAAACCTCAAAGTCCCACGAGTAGGTGACACTTTCAAGAAAACCTTATCTCCTTCTTTGAACTGTAAATTCCTTCTGTGAGAGTCTGCATAACTCTTCTGTCTACTCTGAGCCACTTTCAGACGTTCTTGGATCAACTTGACTTTGTCACTTGTCTCACTAACAATGGTCGGTCCATGGAAACTGCGAGTACCAACTTCTTCCCAACAAACAGGTGTTCTACACCTTCTGCCATACAAGGCCTCAAAAGGTGCCATACCGATACTCGAGTGGAAACTGTTGTTGTAAGCGAACTCACACAACGGTAAGGCTTCATCCCATTGAGTCTTGAAATCTAGTACACAAGCTCGAAGCATATCCTCAAGTGTCTGAATTGTCCTCTCTGACTGACCATCGGTCTGTGGGTGATAGGCTGTGCTGAACTGCAACTTCGTACCCATAGACTCATGCAACGTCTTCCAAAATCGTGAGACAAATCTGCTGTCTCTATCGGATGTGATGGAAACTGGCTGTCCATGACGACTGACAATTTCTGTGACAAACAACTGTGCCAAAGGTAACATATGCATCTTCTTCCCAGTCTTCATCGGTAGGAAATGAGCTGACTTGGTGAGACGTTCCACTATGACCCAAATAGCATCATTGCCCTTACTAGTCTTCGGTAAACCCGATATGAAGTCCATGGTAATGTGTTCCCATTTCCATTCCGGAATCTCTAATGGTCGTAGTAACCCTGGAGGCTTCTGATGTTCTGCTTTAATCAACTGACATGTCATACAACGAGAGACGAAAGCTGCTATCTCTCTCTTCATATTATTCCACCAAAATCTGTTCTTCAAATTCTGGTACATCTTCGTGCTGCCCGGGTGTATGGAATACTTGGTATCATGGGCCTCGGACATGATATCATTCCTCAAGTCCTCCAAGTTAGGCACACACAGACGGTCTCGGTAATACAAAACTCCATCTACAACACGAAAATCCGGACGATCTGCTAAGTGCTCAGAAATCTTAGCCAACTCTGGGTCTTGTAACTGACTCTCTTTGATCTTCTGAATGAAAGAAGGCTCTGACACTGACATGTTTGCTAACATGACACCTTCTCTTAGTGGCTGAAAATCTACACCCAACTCTTCTAACTGCTGTACCACATAAGACCCCCGAAGACTTGCCATGCTCACTGACTTTCTGCTCAAGGCATCTGCAACTACATTCGCTTTTCCCGGGTGATACTTGATTGGAAAATCATAGTCTTTAATATATTCCATCCATCTCCTTTGCCTCATGTTCAACTCCTTCTGAGAAAACAAGTACTGTAGACTACGGTGATCGGAGTGAACCTCAAACTTCTCTCCATAGAGGTAGTGTCTCCACATCTTCAAAGCTAAAACAACTGCAGCTAACTCGAGATCATGTGTTGCATAGTTCTTCTCATGATCCTTCAACTGCCGTGACCCATATGCAACTACCTTCCCATCTTGCATTAGCACGCATCCAAGCCCAACATTGGAAGCATCGGTAAAAATAGTAAAACCGCCGCTCCCAGATGGCAAAGTAAGGACTGGAGCTGTAGTCAATCTCTTCTTCAGCTCTTGGAAACTAGCTTCACACTTGTCTGTCCAAACATATGGTGCATTCTTCCTTGTCAACTTCGTCAAAGGTGACGCAATCGACGAAAATCCTTGCACAAACCTCCGATAATACCCTGCCAATCCAAGAAAACTCCTGATTTCTGATGCATTCTTCGGTCTATCCCAATTCATGACTGCCTCAATCTTGGACGGGTCCACTGATAATCCTTCTTTGGAGATGATATGACCCAAAAATGTGACTTGGTCCAACCAAAATTCACACTTACTAAGTTTTGCAAACAACTGATTCTCCCTCAAAAGCTGGAGTGCTATCCTCAAATGTTCTTCGTGCTCTCCTTTGGTCTTGGAATACACTAAAATATCATCAATAAACACCACTGTAAACTGATCCAAGTACTCCGCAAATATTTTGTTCATCAATGCCATGAAAACTGCCGGTGCATTAGTCAAACCAAATGGCATCACTAGAAATTCATAGTGTCCATATCTTGTCCGAAAGGCTGTTTTTGGCACATCTGAATCTCTAACCCTCAACTGATGGTAGCCTGACCTCAAATTAATCTTCGAAAAGTAAGCAGCTCCTTGCAACTGATCAAACAATTCATCTATCCTTGGCAATGGATATTTGTTTTTTATGGTCACTTGGTTCAATCTTCTATAGTCAATACACATTCTCATAGAACCATCCTTCTTCTTCACAAACAGAACTGGTGCTCCCCACGGTGACACACTAGGTCTCACGAAACCTTTGTTCAAGAGTTCTTGCAATTGCATCTTCAACTCTCCCAATTCTGCCGGGGCCATTCTGTAAGGTGCGATAGATATCGGAGCAGTCCCTGGTAACAACTCAATAGTGAAGTCTATCTCTCTAATGGGTGGCAATCCTGGTATCTCCTCCGGGAAAACATCTGGAAATTCACAAACAATTGGGATCTCCTCCACCCCTTGGGACCGTTTATCCTCCGTGATAAACGCCAAATAACCCTCACAACCACTTTTTAGAAGTCTATCAGCCTTCAACGCTGAAATAAACCCTGCACCAGAACTACTCCCCTCTCCCTGAAACAACACCCCTGCTTGGGTCTCCTCTAACTTAAAAGTTAAGGTCTTATGGAAACAATCCATAGTAGCATGGTATCCTGCTAACCAATCCATCCCTAGGATGACATCAAAATCCTGCATCTCCAATAAAATGAGATCTGCCGGTAATACTACTTCTCCTATCACGACTGGACAACTAGGGTAAAAAGTTCTACAAACAACTTCCTTACCTAAAGGGGTAGTCACAGTCAAAATGAAACTCAGCTCACTAGCATGCATATCAATCAACATAGCAAATTTTGGAGATAGGAATGAGTGAGTAGAGCCAGGGTCAAACAAAACCTTAGCATCAAAACCACAGACGAGAAGTGTACCTTCCACTACATTGCCTTCAGCCTCCACATCAGCTCTATTGACAGCATAGAGTTGTGCCCTTTGTGGTGGCCTGTTCTGCCCTTGCTGTTGCCTGCCTTGTGGTGCATTCCTGTTTTGGTTCTGAGGACGCTGATTCTGATTTTGATTCTGCCCTTGCTGACGGGCCTGTTGTTGCTGTTGTTGTGGTGGCCTAAACTGTTGCTGAGGTGCCTGTTGTTGTAGTGGCCTTGCTTGATTCTGAACTACCAATGCATTCTGAGGTGGTGCCTGACGCTGTACCTCCTGTTGCTGTCTATTCTGCCTTGGGCATTCCCTCATCTGGTGGTCCATCGAACCACATCTAAAACATGCCCCCGTGATAGAACGACATTGGGCATTCCCATGATGTCTCCCACAATGAACACAAGCTCCTTGATTTTGCACATTTTGCTCTTGTCTTGGCCTCTTATTCTGATTGTTTCTTTGTTGATAGTTCTGCTGCTGGCCTTGACCCTTTCCTTGGTTCTTGACAATCTTGTTGTGAAAGTTCTCAAATTTGTATGCTCTCTTGACAGCTTCTTCAAAGGTAACGGGTGGTACAACCCCGGTAGCATCCCTCTCAATAATCGGGTGAAGTCCCTCAAGGAACTTGGTTATCTTCTTCTCAACAGTGTCTATCAGCTCTGGAGCATACCTTGACAATCTCTCGAATTTGGTAAGGTATTCGAGGACTGTCATGTTCCCTTGCACAAGTTGTTGAAATTCTGCTGCCTTTTGTCTCTTGACATGTGCAGGTACGTATTTCTCTCCAAATTGTCTCTTGAAGTTAACCCAAGCTTCTGCATCAGCCATTTCCCTATATTCTGCCCTGACGGTCTTCCACCAAATATCTGCTAAACCCACAAACATAGAGGCTGCAAGCTGTACACGTTCCACACCGGTACATATGAATATCTCGAATATGTTTTCGGTGTGCTCAAGCCAATCATCTGCTGCCATTGGGTCCTCAGTCCCCAAAAATTCTTTCGGTCCTCTCTTCCTAAACCGCTCATACAATACATTAGGATCATTCCCTCTAATGTTTACCGGACCAGGTGGTGCAACTGGGATTGGTTCCGGTCTCCTCTCTAATATCCCCAACAACTGTGCCTGCATTTGAGCTATCTCCGTAGCATGATCCTCATCTTTCTTAAGCATCTGTTCTTGCAATCTGGTCTGTGTCTCATGAGCTTGTGCTTGGAGTCTAGCCTGATTTTCATTTGCTTGTCGTTGTTGGTCTAGCATAGCTTGCATCATCTGCTGGAATTGATTCTGCATATTGTTGTCCTGAAGTTCCTCTGTACTAAGCCCTGCACTCTCACTGTTACTGGCAATGTGATTACTGTTTGCTGTTCTTTTGCGAGGTGGCATAACGCTGCAAAACAATTTGTTAGCACATATAAACCAAGTATAGGGTGGTCACACATTGCTCACACGATTCTATCTAACGGATCCTCGCCACGTACTTAAGGTTTCTAGTTTCTTTTAATTGCCTGAAACATGTCCCGCTCTGATACCAGTCCTGTCGCGACCCCGGACCGAAAGGGGAAAAGGATCCGAGTCCGGGAGGTCGGGACGGTGGGTTGATGCCGCGCCACGTGCATCTCTTTGGCTAAAACGCACACGGAATTAAAAGAATGTTTATCCGTGCACGTGATTTCCCACAGGGTTCCGCGGTGAGGATTATCTTTAAACATCATCTCACATATGACCATATCAAACACATTCTCAAGATTGCGGAAGCGTGTAGCAAATCATATGAGTACTATTCAATCTCATAAACAAGACAGATTTATGGTTAAATGATAAGGTATCAGGATGAGCAATGATCATAAGCATTTTCCCCAAAGTAAATTCAAGTATGTTTACTAGGTATCAGTTAATTAAAACCCCAAAATATCGGTCAACAAAGACCGTACAACCCAAAGGAATCTAAAACAAAGATATCAAGTCCCAAAGTGTATCGTCCTCAAGGCAAAGCCAAATGTCTACATGACATCATCAGCTTGCCACTCAATCACACGCTGCGGTCCACCGACCGCCTCCTCTGGCTCCTCCTCAATGGCAAAGAGCTCGGGACCTGAGTACCAAAATAATTGGATCAGACACGACGGTCTGGCAGGTGGGTGAAAAGACATAACAATAATAAAACAATGATGCTATGCAAGAGTTAAGAAAACTTATGGGTAAATAATGAACTTTGTAAAAGACAATATATCATTTCAAAAGAAGTACATATGCAATAAATCATGTAAGGTAACAAGGATTTGGAAACTGTCAAGATGGCAACCCCACAAGCTAGATCCTCCCTTCACCGAAGTGAAGAGAGCATATACCCTAACAGGATCATTGGCCTCAGTCACACGAGGTGAGGAGGAACAACGATAAATACTATACTATACATATATATATATATACTCTGTGGGACCGCGGTAGCGAACCGGGTAAACTATGCATATTCCAGACTGCAGCTGGCTATCAGGAGGGGAAGGAACCCCAAGTCGGAGGATCAAACCGACGAGGTCGTCCAAGCTCAGTGGTGCCGACTCATAGGTCAAATACGATAAATCAAATCATATGCACAGTAAGAAACGGGGTGCCATAGGCACAAATACACATTCATCTCAAGTCGCCATATACAAGTTAGCAAAAGCTAAACACATCACTTTTAGTACTCTTGTAACAGTCTAGTCATATCAAGTTGGTTTGAAATCCCAAAATAAGAGTTTAGTTGAAAATTAAATACAAATAGTTTTCCATACCCTTACAGACTAACAATGGGCTTTCTAGAATTGAATCAGTGTGAATAGGGTCCCGTATGTCGGTTATGATGAAATTTTGGTACTCTTTAAGAGTTAGGGACATTCCGGGTCCTTATACACATTGGTCAATTTAGAAAATCTCATAGAATCTTCATGATAAGCTTTCCCTTTCCTCCGGACTTTACGCCATGCCTTACAAGTCCTTATATAACAATGGGGCTCCAGACAATACCTCCCCAATACAACCCATCACAATTCTCCCAATTCATTCATGGGTTTAAATGCATCATTATAGATTCAATGCCTTCAAATAAGAAGATAAGGGATAGATCTGAATTGGACTTGAGTGTGGACTTGGGGTGAATCTGGAAAATAATCCCACAATTCTCCTATTTTATACTTCATCTCATCTCAGTCCGATCGATCGGACCTGAAGGGCGATCGATCGGTCCTGAGAACCCTCTCAGTTATTTACAGTCCGATCGATCGGACCTGACGGGCGATCGATCGGTCCTGAGAACCCTCTCAGTTATTTACAGTCCGATCGATCGGACCTAACGGGCGATCGATCGGTCCTGTAGCGAATTTCAACCCATTTGATTGAATTCTTCCCTTGTCCAACTCCAATCCATTTCCTTTCTTTCCCTTTCTTCCATACATATTTTCACAAACAATTGGGCTATTCCTTGACCTCATTATCACATCAAATCATCATTCAAAATCAATAAGACTAAACCATCAAACATGATAAATCATTAAAACCATTAATGAAGACAATTCAAGATTCTTCATAAAACATGATAAAACACATGAGAATCATTTCATCCACTTGCCTTGGGTCCAATTGCAATTCAAATTGAGCTCTAATCACCTCTTAGATCCCCAATCAAACACCTATACACAAAACCCCCAAATCCAAACCCTAGATTATCAAAATCCAAATAAAACAAGACGAAATTCTCCAATAACTGAAATAGAGTTACCCTAGGGCTAAACAATCAAGATTATAACATTTTTAGGAAAATCACTTACAAAGAAGTTCTTCAAAAAGCAAGGTGTTGTCCAAAGTAAATCTTGGAGTGGGCGGTTTTCTTCAAAAATGGTATCAAGATGAAGGCCTTGAGATGAGGAAGAAGATTATAGTCTCTAACTTTCCATTAGCACTAGCTTAGTGGGGGATTGAAGATGAAGAGGCAAGAAAAGGTAAGGGAAAACCCTTAGGGCTGGGATTTCTCTCCTCCTCTAGGGTTTTTGCCAGAAATGGGAAAAAGAAGAAGAAACTTTCTATATATAGTAAGTGAGGATGGGGCCCACAACTTAAAGAACTTCTCGGGCTCAAAACATGGTTCTCGGGGCTTCAAGCGAATTCGGCGAAGAAGACAAACTTGATCGGCAAAATTTCTAGTTTCCAAAAAGTATATATTTTGCACATTTTGGTGACATTGAAATCGGTGTCCAGATTTTGGGTAAAAAGACCATTTTGCCCTCAATTAGTGAAAAATTAGGTTTAAGGTTCTCGAATGAAAACGACGTCAACATGAAACTTGTAGGGATTAATAAGATAAGTACAATGAGGTTAAAACACGATTCTTGGAAATCATCGGTAAACCCCCAATCTCACACAATTCGTAATAAGAACCCCCAAAGGGTCCCACAAATAAAAAGGCTCTCCAAATTCCCCAAAGCTATCATAAAAGCTATTCTAGTCCCCAACTAATCCAAAAACCACTAAACACACTAGAACTAAAACACCACTAAAACAACTCTAAAAGGGGTCTCTCGGGTCGGGGTCTTACAACTGTGATACAGAGGTTTTCTCAGGGACTGTGGGTTTAAGGTGAGTCAAATAGGTCTGAATTTGACTAAAAATGAAAATAAGATGAAAAGGTGGGTTTAAGTGTAAAAGTGCATTACAAAGAGTTTACAAGAACCCATTGCAACATACACTTCATCGTTCCAGAAGAGGCTTCAGCGGTGACAGAGTCAAATTCAGACCTATTTTTCTCAAGATCTGCATTCTCCTTCCAAAAAAGTGCACAATGATACTTACATGCATGAATGGGCACATAGCACATAGACCAAACTTGGATTTTCAAAGCAATGAAATCATTCAAAAAAAAATTTGTTCAGATGGTACAATCTTATAATGAATACATAACAACCAATGGATTTTTTAAAAGTAAAGAGAATTTTTACTAAAACAGATGCCTTCAATGTAAATAAATAAATAGTGAGTCATTTAGATACAGCCATTCTATTATGAATAGAAACATTCAATTATGAATAGAAAATCTTTTGTTGAAGAAAGATCTTTGAGGCTTGAGGTTAACAAAAATAAAAGAAAAATGAAAAAATCTGATTCTTTTTTATGGTTTTTTCAAGATGACATTCCTATTTAGTATATAGAAAAATCCATGGTTTGTATAAGCCAAATTCTCAATCACTTGATGATTTCCTTCCTTCATTCTCACTTCTCAGGTAAAATGGAGCCTTGCCTATTGTCACTCATCTTGGAAAACTGAAAAAGGGTCTGAAGGAAACAGGGCCTATTCTAAAAGCAACATGATACCTATTCTAAAAGCAACATAGATAAGCTCTATAGGATGTCCCCCCATTACTCTTAAAACCATAAAAAAACTAACAGTCGGTCTCATACATCTTATAAAAAACTAACAGCAATGCTTAAATGGAATTTCATACATTGAAGACAATGACAGAAATAAAACAACAACATTGGATGCCATTATCCAATTACTCACAAAAAGAGATTACAAGGGAGGAAAATATATTGATCTAAAGCTAATGACCCGACCCGATTAATTTATGCACACCGGGAACCCGACCGAATGCCCGGTTAGCTATAACCGGGTTTGTCAGGTTCGGGTTACCGGGTTTACCGGGTTACCGGGTAACCCGGTTATCTTTTTTTTTTTTTTTTTTTCAATCTGAATCTGTTTTTTTATTTTCATTGGCACACTGAGGGTGATGGACATTAGGCTTATTGTACATTAGGCTTCAACATGGAGTGATTTCATTTTCAGAAGTAGTTCTGATCATTAACGAAGGTAAAGTCATGATACCATCTTAGGCAGATATGTACATGTTAATCATCTTCATCTTCATCTTCAGATAGTCCAATTTCCAAGCTTAGATGATAAAAAACTTACTGATTAGTCCAGTGTTTATGTTGACCATCCATTTTGATTTGTGCTTCATCATCATCAAGAATTTTTTGGCCATACACAATTAATTATATTTGAGAGGAAAAATTGTATGATTTTTACTTAAAGTAGCAAGATTAGAGAATAACTAGTATGAAAGAATGATATATAAAGTGTCCTAAATGTGGACAGATTGATTAATCAGACTGAATCAAAAGCATTGGGTAGACTATAATCTTTATGAATGTACAGCCGTGATAATGGAATCTACAAAATCACCCAATAAGGGGTCTGGCTGAAAAGGATATAGCTGGCCTGGGTATGGGAGGTGTCAAGAAACCTTCTTTTAAATAAAATTCTTAACACCACATCTCCAGCTTTCCCTTAAAAAAAAATGAAATGATTAATGAAAGAAAACAGCACGACGACGATGATGATAGATTGATAGTGGCATGAGATGATGAAAGAGAGATGATGTATCGGATCGAGAGAGAGTGGAAAACAGAGAGAGAGTCAGAGAGAGGGGAAGAGAAGTAGAGAACCTGACGGAGATGGGCGTTGCGAGGGACGAGGGTGCTGCGTGGAGCCGTGGAAACGGCGTGCGCGAGGGAGAAGGGCGGCGAGCCGGCGGTGTGCCTCCTCCTGCTCCTGGACGGCTGGACGCCTGGACCTCCTCTGGGCTCTGGCAGTGGCCGGCGTGGAGAGTGGAGACGGCGAGTCAGCGAGGGCGTGGAGAGTGGAGACGGCGAGGGCGGCGAGGGCGTGCGCCGTGCGAGACTGCGAGTTGCGACTGGGAGAAAGAAAGAACAGAGAGGAATCGAGAATGAAGGTCAAGACTCAAGAGAAGAGATGCCCTAGGTTTTAAAATTTCTTTTATTTTAATATTTTTATAACCGGGTGACCCGATAACCCGATTAACAAGATATGTGTAACCCGGGACCCGGTCCGGATTAATACTTACCGGGACCCGACCCGGTATGAGACCTTGTATCACCCGCCCGAATACGTCCTGGCCGGGTCGGGTTACCGGGTCGGACCGGGTTTCCAAACCCGGTGTACACCCCTAATGAAGAAAACACAAGGGAGGGAGAGAGAGAGATAGATCGAAGAGATGAGAGAACCTGAGAGGGAAGGGTTTTCACTATTCTCGCCAGCGGCTAGGGTTTGGGTTGTGAGATGAATGGATTTCTGCGGTAGATATGTTATATTTCACATTTGACCCCTTAAAATTTGATGGGAGAGGGAAAGGATTGTTTACCAACGAGAGAATGATACCGAGAGACAGTTTTAGCCTTTTAGGGATTAAGAGATGGAAAGGGGAAAAAGGGCTTGGAGAGGGAAAACGTGGCTGTGGAGGCGGGAGAGGGTAAAAATTAGGCCATTGCATTGGTGACAAAAAATTTTTGCCACCAAATCTATTGGATCTTTTGGTGACAAATTTTTTTGTCACCAAATCTCCTCTCTATTTGGCACCTAAGCTAAAGACTTTTCGTGACAAGCAAAAAATTTTTTTGTCACCGTTGTGTGCATTCCGTGACAACATTGATTTTTTGTCACCAAAGGGTGTCACCAATAGTGCATTTTGTTGTAGTGTACCATAAATGCACTCTTACAAGTAAGATATGTAAGATCTCGCACCATTTACAGAAACTTTATTAAACCTTCTAGCACCTCGTGCAATCTACAAAATAACAACAAAACATATTCAAACACTTTTCTTGCTCATTTATAAAAAATAAAAACATAAACACAACTTGAGTGGCATCTGATAAGGATATTCTCAAGCACGAAGAAATCATATAAAGACAAACCTCGCGTCTCTCCTTCCACAAGCAATCTCCAAGATGAATAATTACAAGCTCATAATCTTTTGTTTCGTCCGTAGCAATGATGGCCAACTTCTTTTCCCAATTATTTAGCATACAATTGGCACAAAAGACTGGTCCATATAAATCACTGCATAACGTTGTAAGTATATATAAGAAAAAAAACACTCAAGAATTTTAAAATCTATTATCCAACAATATTAAAAACAAACTATACACAAACGACCAAACAATCAAGTGAAACATAAATTGTATATCAGTCCACTTGCAATCAAACTTGCCCCTGCATGATCACAATCACCACACTATACTAAATATATGAATCAAGTTTGTACCTAAATTTCAAGCAAAAACCAATGAGAAATCTAAATTTAATCACAACTATGATTTTCCAAAAGGACAAGAGTTCCATCAAAACTAAATATTTTAAACTAATATTGCATCGGTAGAATCATAATTACTGCTACCATGAAAGAAAAGTGTTATTAATAATAATTTAATTATATATTTCATTTGCTCCGCGATCATTTCTATCCGCTAGCTTCCTGCAAAATAAAAAAAAGGTAAACATTTGGAATACCCTCTTACAAACCACATATGTACAATAAAAATGCGAACTTACCCCTTCGAAGGAATCCTGTTGTTGGCCAGACAACTGCTGCATCATATCCGCCATATCGACTTGCATCCTCTGTTGCTCCCTCTGCAACTCTTCCATATATGCGCTTTTGTCTTCATCACACTTTATCAATTCCTCCATTCGATTATGCATGGCATTAAGATCTGCACGCATTTCCTCAACGTTATTCCCTGACTGGCCAGACGTGGAGCCAAAGACTGATATGGGCATGGGACCCAACCCATATCCGCGTACACGACCGTGCCGCTCTGCTCCCATCACCTGGGTATAGATGTCATCACCTATGGAGTTAGAGGGTCCTCCCTCCTGTGTTTCATTCAACTCCCTAAATTTTGTCTGCATTAAAAATAAAATAATTAATTACATCATGTTCCAATTAAATTTAATGCATAAAATCGACTTCTTACGTACTATAATTTCCGCCGATCTGCTATCAACAGGAGTCCCATCCTTCCGTGTATGAGTTCGAATGAAGAGATCCGCTCGAGAAGGTATAATCCCATCGGTCCTAGCTCGAGTCTGCCATTGTGAAAATTTAAGTTCATCACAAAGCTATATGTCAAGTAATTTCAAGATTTATAGGTAATATAATTATCTTATATACCTCTTCATCTCTATAACAAGCAAAACTCTTTGTTCCCCCAGTATGCTTAATAACTTGTCGACTTCGATTGGCCTTATTTTTCTCGGATATATCCTATATATTCAATGACAATAGAATATGTTAACAATATAAGCAAAAGGGCCAATCTCTAGGAGAATTTTTGAACAATAACTTCATACCTTGACCTCAGCCCTGCCCCAGTATTGCACAAGCCAAGCCCAATCCTCACCCGAGATGTCAGGTGGTGGATGTTGAAGTCGTTCCTCATCTGTGTTCAACGTAGAATAGTATTTATCTTTTAAGTCCTTTCTATAGTCTCTATATTTCTTAGCTAAATTCTAAAGAACCCACTTCTTCCTTTCCTTGTCAATAACAACAAACTCCTGAGACGTAGAAAAATAAGGAACATGTCATGTTCTTAACTAAAATATGAGATAAGAGAATAATATTTACTACCATTTACCTGAAATGGTTTTCAACAACTTCTCTTTGGCTTGTTCTGGAATTTCAGCCCATTTTTTCACTCGCAATGGTGCAATGCCTGCAGTCCTCACAACTATTCCACATAACGTGGAAAGACCTCTAGCATTCTTTCCTATTGGCTGGCTATCTGTATTGAAATCCACAACTAGCTTATCATCAGAATGTCTGTTGAGTAATTTAATAACTCGCGTGGGTCCTCGAGTCCTCTTCTTCCCACTGCAAGAACCTATTTTCAAAGTTTGAAATAAAAATACAAAGGAAAAAAGATGTTAGCAAGTACATAAGAATTGCAACCTCATTATTCACATATAAATTAATTTAAGAATTTAAGACATCTTACTAGAGTTGCTGGCAGACCCCCGGGTCTCTATAGGGGAAGGCTGACATTGGGTTTCAACTGCCTCCGCTTGTGGCTGCACAGAAGAACTAGGACCATCTATACGAATGCGTCGACATAGCATGACTATCCAATTAGTTGTCTGAATAATTAATCAAATGTGTCATTAACAATATAGATTTCAATTCTAAAATAGTCAGCATATGAATAATAAATAAAAAGGACATTCAATAAGGTGGAAGAAATTAGAGCATACATATATAGTTTTTATATATAGTTAATATGATATAAAAAATCCAAACTCAATTGCATTACCTACTACCAATCTTGGTCACCATCATCTTGATCACCATCATCGATAGCGGTATCATCTCCATCACCATCATCAATAAAGTTATCATCTCCATCATATTCTTGGCTTGGATTAGAAAGCACCAAATTTGCATCAACAACCACCCCTTCGATATCAGGTCTACTCCAACTAATAATATCACCATTTGTCTATTGTATCTGTCAATTCACCGTGCATCCCGATCTCAATTTGTTGGCACGGGTCGATTTCTGGCTCCATATCGTAAAAGTTTCGGGGTTGTATCTTTATCACGACACGCCAATTGGAGTCAATAGTATCTTGGACATAAAATACTTGTTGCGCCTGACTTGCAAGAATAAAAGGTTCATTGGTATATAAGGTTCATGTGATATTCACACAGGTGAACCCATATTCATCTTGCTTTATTCCCCTACCACCATGATTTGTTACATCCCACCAATCACATTTGAATAATATGATTCGATTTCCACCTATATATTTTAACTCCATAACATCATTCAAGACGCCATAGTAGCCGATGTTTCCAGTCATCGGGTTCTGGTCTCTGGCGCTTGCAAAGCTTGATGTCTCTGCATTTACAAAAACTCCACTATTTTGAGTCTTCCTTTGCATCTCGCGATCTTTTGTGTGAAATCTAAAACCATTTACAATGCATCCCTTAAAACACCTCACTGCTCGAAGGGGACCCATAGCTAATGATTGGAGATCTTCATTTACTTGCTCACTATTTACTTGCATCTGTGAAACCTATTTTAGATTGGAGAAAGTAATTAACACATCCGCTTCAATTACGCACTACTATGACTAAAATTAAATTGAAAAAAGAGTGTATTATATTTAACACTCACATGTTGTTCAAACCAATTACCAAACTCTTTAGCACTTATGCGCCCATGATGAGTATCCTTAATCATTTGCTTATGTGCCCTGCAGAAGAAATCATTTAATTGTAATCTAAATGAGAGGAAAACATCAAGTTTACTATCTTTTTATCATTTAAGTATGTTTGAATGAGTAGTCTTACTGAACATATGGGGTGACTTCATCACAATTGCTCAACACGTATAGACGAGCCTGTTCCCACTCATCTGTACTTAGCATGTGCGAGGTTGCCTTCCCTAAGGTACGACTAGTCCTTACGAAAATGGAAAGCTTTTCATGTGATTCAACATCATCACCATCGTAATTTCGAACTGTCTGGTTAAACTTTGTCTCAACATCATGCAAGTATCTCGAGCAAAAGGTTGAGCATTCTTCTGAAAGATACCCTTCTGCTATTGAACCCTCCAGACGACTTCTATTATGCACATACGACTTCAGTCTGTGCAAGTACCTATGAGAATACAAGTGTTGATGTTAATGACAATATCAAATGCAATAAATAAATTAATATTGTATATATACACTGACCTCTAGATTGGATACATCCACCAATATTGTACTAATCCTGCACATCCGGCCTCATCAGCCAGATGAATAGGCAAGTGCACCATAATATCAAAAAAAGAAGGTGGAAAGATCATTTCTAGTTTGCAAAGTGTTAGGGCAATCCGGGATTGCAGTAGCTCTAATTTTGAGACCCTCAACACTTTCGAACACAACTGCCTAAAGAAGCTGGACAATTGAATCAAAACTGAACACACATCCTTAGGTAATAGTCCACGTATTGCAAGAGGTAGCAGTTGCTGTATAAGAACATGACAATCATGACTCTTCAGCCCTGATATCTTGCACTGTTTCACCTGAACACATCGTGAGATGTTCGATGAATAGTTATCTGGAACCTTCACCTCCTTCAAGCATTGAAGAAACTTTCTTTTCTCACCCAAAGACATTGAGTAGCATGCAGGGGGTAATAATAGTCTATTTCCTACCTGTTTTGGGTGAAGTCGTTCCCTAATGCCCATTAATTTCAAATCAAGACGAGCTTTCAAGTTGTCCTTTGTTTTCTCCACCATATTCAACAGTGTCCCAACCACATTGTCACATACATTTTCTTCAATGTGCATAACATCTAGATTGTGTCGTAGTGGGAGATCTTTCCGATAAGGCAATTGGAAGAAAATACTCTTCTTCTTCCAATTCTTTGGCAATCTGCAATCATCCCTTTTCCTCTTTCTTCCAGTCTTATCCTTCTCCGCCTTACCAAATGTGATTTGCTCGTGATCACGTAAATGATCGATTACATCATCACCGGTTAATGGATCTGGTGGACATCTCAATTCCTTAAAGCCGTTAAAAGATCTTTTATTGTGTCGGAGTCTATGCTCAGGTGGTAGAAATTGACGACTCCCCAAGTCACAAAACTTATGTCCATTCTTCAATCTAACGGAGTGGGTCTCCTTGTTGCAACAGGGACAAGCCTTTTCCCCTTTAGTGCTCCATCGAGACAAGTTGGCATATGTGGGAAAGTCATTAATAGTCCATAAGATTGCTGCATGCATTTGGAAAATTTTTTTTGAAGAGGCATCGTATGTCTCAACTCCATCTATCCACAATTCTTTTAACTCTTCTACCAGCGGCTGCAAGTATACATCAATGTCGTTCCCGGGAGACTTAGTGCCAGGAATAAGCAATGACAACATGAAATATGTTTGCTTCATACACATCCATGGTGGCAATTTGTATGGGAATAGAATGACAGGCCATGTACTGTGAACAATACTCATGGTATTAAAATTATTAAAGCCGTCGCTCGCTAATCCAAGTCTAACATTACGAGGTTCAAAACAGAAAGATGGGTATACCTCATCCAAAGCTTCCCATGCCTCAGAGTCTGCTGGATGCCTTAACACTCCATCCTTTGTGCGACCTTCGGCATGCCATCTCATGTGTTCGGCTATTTTTGAAGACATAAATAATCTTTGAAGCCTTGGTTTCAAAGGGAAATAACACAAAATCTTTGCAGCCAACTTATTGTCCTTTTTAGACGGTGTTAACGCTTGTTCAGTAGAGTAGCCTGTCACCGATTTCCACCTCGATTCACCACATATGACACATTCATTCATATTCTCATTATCCTTCCAATATAACATGCAATCGTTCGAACATGCATCTATCTTCCTATAGTGCAAGCCAAGATCTCGAAGTATCTTTTTTGATTCATAGTGATTCTTAGGCAACATTTCACCAGTAGGAAGTGCCTCTTTTAACAGCTCAAGTAACATGTCGAATGATTTATTACTCCAACCGTTAAGACACTTTAAGTGGAATAACCGTACAATGAAAGATAGTTTCGAGAATTTAGTGCAGCCCGGGTATAGTTCACTCTCGGCATCCTTCAACAGTTTGTAAAATCTTTGTGCTTCCTTGTTAGGCTCATCCGGAGTGTTTTCTTCCAGAGATGCATTATCATCCCCATCATTCAAGTTTGGCATCCCGAATGCATCCTATAACACACTACACCAAAAACGGAAAATTGGAACGGATTACCGTTCCTAATCAGTGTGTTCCTAATCCATTTATCCGTTCCTAATCCGTTAATCCGTTCCAAAAATAGGAAATTGGAACGGATGAACGGATTAGAAACACACGGATTAGGAATGGTAATCCATTCCAACTTTTCATTTTTGGTGTTGTGACAGTCCATGCATATCATCGCCCTCGGTGGACTAATCGCTAATATCTTCCTGTGCATATATATCCTCCCCATGACTCGTCCAATGGATATATCTTTTCATTATTCCATTCCAAAATAAGTCACCATGCACATCTTCTTTATTCTTATAGAACCTGTTGCAACATTTTGTACATGGACATAGGATCTTATCCCCATTTGTTGTACGGTCAAATGCAAAAGTTAGGAATTCCTTAACACCATTTAGATACTCAGGGCTCACTCTTGGCATTTGCATCCAACTTTTATCCATCACAATATCCTGTTTTAGCTGATGTGACCTATCATCCAAATGGTTATGGTTACACAAGCCATTGGATTTTTATTCCATATTGTTTCCAATAATTTTTACTCTAATTATTTTTGTTTACTGGCATTCAAATTTCATGTCAACCATGATTTTTTCATTTAACTTCAATTAAATCTCTCATAGATGGAGATAAAAATAATATAACATTATATTAGCTAGTCACAATAGATGTTAAACACCAAAATTAAGTCGAGTCAAGAAAAAGATGGATAAGAATTGTATGCCTCCCAATACAACTTCTGAATCTCCAGACTATAAAATCATTCACTGTGCCAAAATATCAAAACAATATACGATTGAATTCATATAGTTAACCTTAACATTATTGACACAAGGCATTGTGGCATTAAAGATAATGGCTAGACATAAACTGATAGCTCAAACCATGATCTCACTTTTATAATTTTTTTAATTGCCCTCTTTAATTTAATCCACAGTCCACCTGCTAACAAGATAGCAAACCAGACCAGTGACTGCACCCTCTCTCCGTCCAAACAGATTCAGTCCCTTTGACTGGTCCTCTAAAGCTCTATCTACATTTACACCATTCAACTACGTGTAAGCCACCCCATTTGCCTGTTTGAATTCCACCAAAGCCAAAAGGGGTGAGCGCATGTGAGTGACAACCTTGCCTTCTGGGTTGAAGTAAAAGTCCACCCACTGATCACTCCATCTTAATATTTCCCACCAATGGTCAGGTTGTATCACCAGCCAAGCATGGGTAGAAAAATATTGTTGTGCAGAATAATATTGTAGCCCTTGCTTTCTCTAGAGACAAGGCATTTGATCCCCCTAATTATAAGGATTCCACCACAGTGACCAATGATTTATTTTCATCAGGACCAGCTCAAGCTTTCTAAATTTTTTGGGTGCATCTTCCTAGGATGAGTTTCTAAGATTTCATATAATGCATGATCTCAAATGTACCTCCATGTAATCCTTTGTCATGAAGATGTTTTTATGATCTACTCTCTAAGATACTACCTCCGTACCGTTTTTATTGAATGGGTACTCCTTGGTATTTTTTTAAGTTCAACTCTTTACAAATTACCCCTTCAAGAAAATAAATAAGTAAATGATAAATAACATTGTAAAAGCATTATTGTGGGAAATTTTTTTCGAGTTTGCCATTAAGTATATTCACTTACATTCAAGGTGAACTCCTATAATATATATTAAAGAAATCTATCAAAAAAAGAGAGCAGTAACTATAAAGTAATAAAGAAAAATAAATCTATCATTTTTAATAATCAATTTATAAAAAAAGCAGAGAAATAAATTCCTTTGGGGTCTGGAATATCAATTGCATTTGAATTGTGAACGGTTTGATTTCTTCATCCAAACAGACCCAAAATCACATTTTAATAGTAACCCAATCAAAATCTCCCAAAATCCAACAAAGAAGACTCGAAGAGAAACAAACTGATTCCCAGATCAAAAACTTGGGTTGAATTCTTCTAGAAATAAAATCCCTTTAAGGGGATCGTCTGGATAAATCAGTGGATAGTTTCCTCGTCCAAACACAATCAAAATTACATTTTGAGAGCACCCCACTAAATATTTGACAATCAAGTTCCATTAAAAAAAAAAAAAAACCTCAAATCACATACCACCCCTTGGGTTTGTCTCTATCTCCTCTGCTGGATTGAGATAAGAGATTGCAGATTGAAGTAAAGGCAGCCGGTTGCTACTAATAAAAAACTAACAAAAGATCCAGATGGATCTACTACTTTATAAACTTTCCGATCAACTGCTATTGGTGCTTGCTCTGGTGCTAATCATCTATCATGATTAAGATCGGCTAGTGGTAGAATGGGCGATGGGTTAACAAGTTACAGGGCAAACCAATTTTGAGTACCCCACCAAAAACCTCCCAAAACCCATCAAATCCAATCAAAAAATGGGGCGATGGGTTACAAGTTACAGGGCAAACAAGGACTGGGTTGGGCGGCCAGACGTCTGCCGGTCTGGGTTGGGAGAATGGGGAGGTGAGAGAGAAATAAAGAGAGAGGGGTAGGGAAATACCTGTCTCAGCCGCTGGTTGCAAAAGGGAGAAGAGACGAGAGGAGGTTGAGGAAGATTAATGACCGATTGCTATTGCTAATAAGGGTTTGTAGACTTTAATAACTACTAAAATTCTACAACTTTTAGCGGGGGCTACTATGACCCCCCAGTAAAAGTAAGTTTTACCGTCACTCCATTTAGGGACCCCGCTAAAAATATATTTTTACCTTCCAATATATCGGCCGCCACTAAAAGTAGGACGCTAAAGGCTTCAAAGTTCCCCACCAAAATTTTGGCACCATTAGATGGGGTTTATACCGGCGGCCATTGCTACGAGCGCCGCTACAAGTAAATTAAAATCGGCTTTTGGAGGGCCATTGTTGGCCCCCGGTTTAAGTGATATATAGTGATGCTTTTTGCCGACCCCCGCAAAAAGCTGGCCGCTAAAAGTATATTTTCTTGTAGTGTAGTGTAGGTAGACCCCGCGACTACCCCAGCCCTTCGGCTAGTGTCCTAAGGCATCAAGAAGAGATTTCAATAAAAGTTCCATGAAGAAATCTTAGGAAAAGTTGAAAATTTCCAAAATAAGAGGAGAAGATTTTAAGAACAAAAGAAGTCATTTTGTAACACAAAGGAGTGATTGGTGTATTGGTTATAGCTTGGGTGAGTATGAAATAGGTTATGGGTTCTCAAACCTCGACTATTGCATATATTTTTTACATACAAAATATTTCATATAACCTTTAGAAGGTAAGTTTGTTGCAACCAATCAAATTGACATATGCCTTTAGAAAGTAAGTTTGCAATCCATGTGAAATCAAATGAGCCAATCTTGCAACCAATAAATGAGCTAATCAAAAGCCTTCGAGTTCAAATGTCCTTAATATTTCTATAAATTGGAATGTATTTCTAGAAATAGTCAATCTTTTGGCAATTTTATTTTTACTTTCTCTACACTTTTAGATTGTAATTAGGAGCTTAATTGTAACTAATCTAAAGAGAGTGTGTAATTGAAGATCATTAATGGAGATTTGGAGCTCTTACTTAGTGGCTAAAGCTCTTGGATTAGGCTCTCATTTTGAAGCTGAGTAACGTGATTGATTCAACTCCATGCATTTTTAGTTTAAATTCCCTTATTGTTCCTTGATTAATTAGTAGATTTTAGATCTTATTGTGTTAATCTCTCTCATTTCTCATGCTTTATCTCTACATTTGATGCTTAGATAATTTTAATTGATGCTTTGTAGTTGAATTAAGTTCTCACATAACATGCTTTAGAGCCTTTATCTTTGATCTTTTGTATCTTGATTTTGATGATTGATTGTTAGGGTAGCTAGATGATGATCAAGGATCTTGGCCTTTGACTTTTTTTCTTTTACTTTGATCTTCATTGCTATATTATCCAATCCAATTAGGTAAGAGATAGCTAATTCGATTGTAGATAATTTGAGAGTTGAATTAGATCATGCATTAATTGGATAAATTACATACTTAGTGGATTTTGAATTGCCTGATCTCTTATTTTGATTATTGTTAATTTGAATTCTTGTTTTAAAATCATGCACATTTCACACCACATCTTCACCTTAAATCTTCTATTCCCGCCATCATTCATCCACTAGTTTAGTATAGCTAGTTAGATTAGCTTAGATCTTATTAATTTCATATCTTAGATTGTTAATTAATTGTTTACATTGCATAGTTTAATAGCTTTAATTGTTTACTTTAATTGTCTTTATTAGCTATATCTTAGTTCAATTCTACTTTAATTGGATTCATAGCCTTTTCTATCATCTCTTCGTGGGATCGATAATATAGACTCTTTAGTCATTAACTACTTGACGACACCGTAGTTTTGCGGTTAAGTGTACACATCTTAATGTCGATTATTATGTCTCTTTTTCAACACACGTGTAATGAAAGTTAGAAAAAAAAATTTATTTTCTTTTCTACACGAAAAGTTTGGTCTACGGATTATCGCTTGTTATTTTCACGTAGAATAGAAAAGTCGGCATACCCGTACACAAAAGAAAACGCAATTGTTCGCTTGTCTCTGGTCACGAAAGTGATGGAACCCACAGATTCTCACATCCGCTGACCTCGGTAGTCTCGAAACGAAACCGAACTGGATCATGTGTGCGAAGTTTTGTTTAGGTCCGAGTTCATTTAGGTATATTAAGGGCGTAGTTAACAATTTTTTGGAAAGGTTTGGTTTTTTTTTTTTTTGTAATTTTAGGTTTTTGAGACTTTGGCACTATTGGGTAGATGTTTTAATTTCCTAAACTTCATTCTTTTGCATCGTCTTGATCCAGACCTTAGATCATCATCAAAATGGGACCCAAACATTATTTAATAAAAAAGCTATTTGTATATACCCCTAAGATTTCTAGGTTTTGTAAATAGGCCCTTGAGGTTTTAGTATTTGCAAATAGGCCCTTGCTTTCTCATTTTAATACCTCCAGTGTCCCCAAAATCAATAGTCTTCCAAGCACTATAGGTTTTTAGAATGAAATGACACTTTTGTCCATCTCTTTTATCCTTATATGCACAATTTCAAAAGCTTAATTAGACTCAAAATTTCTTTTTTTATAAAGCATATGACATTAACAATTGTACTTAGTGGGAGAGAATAACCATATATAAATTTTTTTTTATATAAATACATGGCTTATTTCATTAAATCCACATTGATCATGATGACAATAACACCTATACTTATAACTAGTTATGATTTTCCAATCCATACTTGACCCACCTTTGGATTGATGAAAGTTTCAAAATACATGATAATGCTCAATGTGCAGGGGTGTAAAAGGAATATTGGGGAAATGGGAAAATGTAAAAATAAAAAATATTAAGTTTTAGAATTTTTGAGGGGGTGGTGTTTGGCTCTATGTAAAAGAATTATTGTGGGGAGGGCAAATGTTAAAGGCATTTTTTAGAATGTGCGGGGGGAGGGGGAATCTTAGGCTTTTATGGGTAGTGGCTTAATTAACCAGGCCCTTGTACCTGCGTCCACCCCCAATCATGTGCATGAGAGAGTTATTATTGAGAGAAACCATTGGGACTTGAGATAAAATAATGGTATTGTTATAAGTAAAAGTATATTCATTTTTGTTTAATGGATGTAAGGGAAAAGCTATATTTACATAAAAATCCAACATAAATCTCATGGTAGATGCCCATTCTTGTTAGGAATATTGATTTTGAGGACATGAAAGGCATTAAAAAGAAAAAGCAATGGCCTATTTACAAATACTAAAACTTTAGGGACCTATTTACAAATCCTACAAACCTTAGGGAGGTCTATACAAAGACTCTTTTTAAAAATAGGCTTTAAGTGTGAATTTCCCAAAATACCCTCACCTTTACCAACCGACCCACCCATTCCCTTTATCTTCGTTTCCTTTCTTTTGTTTCTTCATTTTCTATGTAAACAGAGACGAGACTCTCTCTCTTTCTTTCTTTCTTCCATTTTCCATGCCCCCTCTTGCCCATATGGAGAATCCATCCATTAGTTTCATCATCCAACCTCACCATCATAACCACAACAGCCCAAGCTTCCTTCTTATGCCATTCTTTTGGAGTTTCTCTAATCTCATTTCTCTAATTAAGTAAGGTTTTGGTTTGATTTAGGTTACCTGGATTTGGGGGTTTTCTTTATAATTGGATTAGATGAGTTCATTAGGTTCTAATCTTGTGATTTGTGTAACAATTTATGTGGGTTTGAATATTTTCTTGGGTTTTGGGAATCTTAAGGTAAGAATCAGGGTTTTGAGCTTCTTTTACCCAAAGGAAAATGGAATATATTTTATGGAATGATATGCATGTTCAATTTCGGTTTATAACTTTGAATTATGGATTTGTCTCTCTTTGATTTGAATGATGTTTTCATATGTTTTGATTTATGTAAATGAATAAATGGATGGAATGGTGGAGATGATGAATGAAGGATTGGATTATATATATATGTTGTTGTGTGTGTGTGTGTGTGTGTGTGTGTGACATTGAAAAATGAAGCATGTTCGTGCTTCAGAACTTTAGATTCTGGGACAAGGCGGTTAACCGAGCTTGGTGGTTAGTTAACCGACTTGCAGACAAAGACATTGTCGGCCACAATTTCAGAGAGAATAAGTTTTGATAAAATTCTACAGTCGATGATCACCTAGTCAATCACTGTCTCGCCCCGAGCTCGAGACTGCACTCATCTCGAGGCACGATGTATGCCCACATGGTGATTCGAGTCAAACTAGTTGACCCTTCGTCCCCACAAACGGAATTCACCCAAGGATATCACGTGTGAGGTTCAAATTCCCATAAACCTGCATAATTTTTGTCAAATAGCTAATCAATTGTAAACCAATAATATCACATCCATCAAGGTATGGAGCATAAAAGTTCATGAGCATAGATTAAAGATTCAAGTTAAGTTATGGAGATAGAGAGAAAGAAAGAAGTAAGTAAAGTTAAGGTTTAGAATCCATAGTCTAAACAAGTTTATAAGCTATAACAAAAGATGTAGCACTTCCAAGCCACGGTCCATAGGTAGTGTGATGTTCACGCTCAAAGGTGAGATGTCTAAAAGACATCATCTTAAGTCCATTCAGCTACGTGTTGAGGAGGTTCCTCCTCCTCAAAGATCTCTGCGGCGGTGGCGTCGAGATACTCACCTGTAAGGCCAAGTGTAGCACCATTAGACTAGGCTAAGAAAGATAAACAAATACAAATCATATAACATGTGACAAATGAGTAGCTAGACAAATATCGATCATTTGAGATCAAAGTACAAACACTAGGCAAATCTATGCATGAATAGGCAGGAGACGTGCGAATCATAAATGACAGATATACATATCAACAGAACTAGATGGCACATCCACATTAGCTATATTCTCCCAAATTAACCATGTAAAAATGAATATAAAGTGAGACCAGAAAACAAAACAGAACAGAATAGGGTGGTGCCACTTGAAGACAGAGGGCCCGAAATATAACTAAACCCACACTTAGCAGTGTCCGACTTAGATAGGGTCGAAGCCAAGTGGTGCCGACTCATGGAATGAAATGTAAAAATAACAGAACATATGCAGATCAGATCATATCAAGGTACATAATCAGGGCTTATCATAATTGTAACTGAACATAAACGAAAGCGGATATAACATAAACAAGTACATAAATAAAATATACATAAACTAAACGAAAGTATGATCAAGTCATATAAGAATACTGGAAAACGGAATGCAATGCATGTACATAAATCATATAAGGAACCAAGATATAAAGCAAACCAATCCTACGGTCTTGGAGACGCTAGGGGTCTTCACCGTCCAACTCGGTGTAGTACTAAGGATTCCGGTGTTAGTGGCCTACAAAAGAACCCTTGGCGTTACTTAATTTGAGCACTGAATCCCTTTGTAAAACACATTTGGCTTGGATCTCAATTTTGAAGAACACGAGGTCCCTTGTGGTGCACGGTTGTTCAAGCCGCATCCACCTAAATCACAAGTCCATTAGGCATGATAAAAGGTTCAAGGGGTCCAAGCCAATCTAACATACTACGGTTCAACACTTGGCTCGCAGTAGCATCTGGTTGCTAAGATTTATATAAAACCCAATATCCTCTCTATCCCCAGTCCGTATGTCAAATAAATATAGGGAGCATTGGATTCTACGCTTCAAGATCTTTCCAATGGTATGTGAACCTTCGAAAACGGACATATGGTTCAAAAGTTATGGTCGTTGGAAGTTGGCCTATTTTAGAAATGTATCAGGTGAGCTCGAGCGGACAATCACGTGCTCGAGTAGACCCAACCAGAAGCACTTCACGCTAGAGCGGCGATTCACGCGCTCGAGCTGGCAGTCTAGAATTCTGCACCCGAATTCTAAACTTCTCTGCTCTCTTCCAAGGCCAAACATTGCCTACTCCCAGACTTTAAACAACATTTGATAAACAAAATGAGCCTCCAAATATGCTCATAACATCATCATTTAACCACCATTAAATCAACAAGAAAGCAATCCATTTCTTACATCAAAACATTAACAAAAATCCATTTGAGTAAAGAAATGGGTGTCTAACATTATTGAACATATTCAAAGAATCAAATAGGGATGCATGCATACAATCATATGAGTTTAACTTGCCTTGGGTGTTAAAATTCGAATCCTACTTCAAATCAACCTCTCCTAGCAAGTCCAAGCCCTCCAAACTCAAAATCCCCAAAAATGCACCTCTAGAAACAACCTAACATGAAGAAATGAAATGGAATGAGGGAGTAGAAGATGCAGGCACGAATTGTAACATCATATCACTTATTTGAAGCAAGAGAAAGGGAAATGATGAGGAATACTTACCAAGGTGGAAGATTATAGAGAAACAAGCTTGCAGGAGACTATAATTCTTGTAGAAGAAGATGTAGTTGATGATGAAGAGGAATGTAGAATTCCCAATCTCACATGCAAGGTCCCTTGAGTCTTAGCTTGAGTGAATTTGGAGAAGAAGTGAAGAGCGAGATGGAGTTTCAGTTGCTGGAAATGAATGAAGAAGAGAAGAATGGCTGGGCTGGGTTTCTATTTGAATTTCTCCCTACAGTTATGTCACGTCCCCCGAACCCGATTAAAGAATAAACCGGATCCGGAGAGTGAAATTTAGGACTAATTAAAATCTTATCCTTTGGGCCCACGGATCGTAAGTCCACGGTGAGGATATAATATTTCAAGCCTCATGTAGTACAATAAATGTAGAGTTCATACAACTCTAGGCATATGGGACATCAACAGTGAATAATAATTCTCATTAAATTTAAAGTTGAATAGAAAGAAATGAACAAAACTAAATAAGGAGTTATTTATTACATTTGCCAACCTAATAAACAAGGCCAATGAAGAAACTGAAGTCAATAAAGTTGAAGATTCAATGAGAGATAAAAATAAATGAATAAATCTAAATGAAGTCCATGTGAATTTCTCTCGTGCCAGATGTGATGACGCTACTCTACGTCATCGGCACGTCACTCTCGTTCCTCCTCTGCTGGTTGGAGATCCTCTGGGATCTCCTCACCGGCCTGCTCCTCGTAGTAGTACTACTCACCTGAGGAGTCTGCACACTAAGGAACAGAGTCAACGACATGTTGAGCAATAGATAAGGAAAGCGTAATAAACATGACATGTATCAAATATAGAATAATGACAAGTACATGTTCATATGAATACAATGAAAACGAAGCTAGGCATAAAGCGAGAATAATAATCAATATAAACAATAAAGGAATCCTAGCAATCATCTAGCAACAACCACTATCCATGCAATACAAAACAAGAAACAAGAGGGAGACTCCGAGGATGTCCAAGCCACCTCCCGAGGTACCAGTAACAATTCAAACAAGACTACTGATACCAAAGTCCGGCTCCAGTGGGATCTTAGCTCCCGATCCTGGGAATAGCAGCACGGTCCATGCCCGCTCCTAGCTATTCAACGCCATGGACGCCGTCCAACGCCGACTGCCTACCCCGACGACCGAGTAACCGGCCCGTCAATAATACCCCAAACAGCAAATGGCCATGATATGCGAATAATAACGTAGTGGTGTTGACACAAGAACAGACAAGACAAGCAAGTCTGGCTAGCTTAATATATGTACAAGACACGAGTAGAGGGATTATCTCATTCAAGACAATACAAGACAAGTACAACACATGATAATCCCTTTCCATGCTAGCCAGTCATGTTTATCAAGACATAGCACAGGTTCCTAAGGTACATTCTAAGTCAGGTCCAAGTCCTAAATCCTATAAGGATTTATGTTTCATAATTGATTAAGTACGTTATGCCAAGAGAATGTACAAGGAATATAAATGACAGATGAGGAATTACAATCCAATCCTAGGCAAGTGGTGTCATCCATGTATTCCACAAGTCCAAACAAAGTACGTGTGGAATTTGGATCGACGATACTCTTAAGGAAATCCCTTCGTGTACAATCATGTCAAGTTTGGGACGATTCATTTCCATACATATTCGGTTATCATATGTAATATACGAATACCTAGACATCCTATCGAATCCATACCAAGCCACGTGTTTCGATTTCAATCCCATTTATGGTCACGTGATAGATAGTAAATTAGGGGTTTCCAACATCTAAGTCCAAAATCCTAGGTTAAGAGTATCAATCCTAAATAAACAAGGCAAAATGGCGATTTCGGTTAAACCTCGGTCAGCCCTTGGTTGACCGAATTCATCAGTTCGGTTAACCGAACATGGAAATTCGGCTGACCAAACTCAGAATAGCTGAAAACCAGCTCTCTGGAATTCTGACCGACAATGGGTTTTCGGCTGAACGAACTCTGACCGAGAGCCTAACCGACGTTCACCAAAGACTAATAAATAGCTCTCTGGTTTTCTGACCGAATTGGGGTTTCGGTTGACCGACACAGAGTTCGGCTAACCGAACTCCTATTTTCGGCTAACCGACAGTGCAGGATCAGTGCAATTTTAGGCCATTTCTGAAACTCTTCCGCTCAATCAATCTCCTCCATTTCCCAAGCCTTTCCGAAGGCTACCACCTGCATAAAATAGAGCCTCCTGCTCTCCCAACAATCCAATCCATTCATTCCATTCCATTCCATTGAATCAAATAAACAAATTCTAAACAACCTAATATCATTAATTTATCCATTTCAATTCAATTTTCCAAAAACCTAAACTAGCATATAAATTCCCAATTTATATTAAATCATGCTTGGAAATACGGGAAACCTAACAAGAAGCATAGCCAAATCAATAAGAACAATACAGAGATATGAATTATAATTTGCATATCTACTTGCCTCAACCAAGAAGAATATAGAAATTGGGTAAAACTTGAGGAGAAGCCTTTCTACCCCGAGATCCGCAATCTAACCCGACCAAACTCAACCTAGAACGCAAAGGAGAAGAAAGAAAGGAAAAAGATCAAGATCGGACCTAATCTAACCAAAGAGAAGATAAAATGAAAAATATGAGATTGTGAGAAATCTTACCAAATTGGTATCGGAAGAAAGAGGGGATCGAAAGGATGAGGACTAGCGGTTCGGATCTTCGAGAGTAGTCTTCTGGGCTAGAGTTTTGGCTTGAGAAGAGAAGAGGAAGAAGAAAGGGGCTCCGGTTGCTTCTTCGTTGCAGAGAATGATTAGAAAATTAGGGTTAATCTTCGTTTAAGAAGAAAAGAGGGAGAAAATGACTAAGTTGCCCTTTAAGTGGGTCCGGTGAAAGAATGGATCACTTGAAGGGTTTCTAATTGTCGGATTGCGACGAGTTAAGAGAAAAAAATGATCAGCGCGACGAAACTTTTCCAATGAACCCAAAAATAACGGCGTTTAGAATATCTCGGAAAAGACTTAATTTTCCCTAAATTGCAAACTACCCCCCTGCTATGATCAAACGAACTCGGAATCGCACAAAACTTCGCAGACAATATTTTAATGCTAAAAGAAACTCGTTCATGATCTAAACCTACTTAAATATCTAAAATATAAGTAATTATAACAATAACAAATTAAACGGGCCAGGGCCTGATATTGGGCCCAACTGACCTAATAAGGTCACGGACCTTACAAGTTGCAAGCAAGTCCACATAGGGACTAAAATTCTCAAAAAGAAGTTTTTGACTACTAAATGGGCCAGAAATAGGCCAGTTTGGATCCAAAACCATTGGGTCAAAACACAAGAATTAGAGTCCTTGAATTGCTTTATGCAATGCACTAAAAACCCATAAAATTCTAAAGACAAACACCAAAATAAAAAATACTCCAAAAGTCATAATCTACCTAGTCAAAGGTCAACCCAACTAAATTCTACCTAATCAAGCCCAATTACATACAAAATATCCAATAAAGTGATAAACTACTAATCTCAATTAATTTACTCTTAATCAAAATTAAGGCGGGTCGAGGTGTTACAGTCACCCTCAGTTAACCGGGCTGGTCGACTAACCGTCTATTACTTATAAATTAATCTATTTTTTCTTGAAAACTTAGTCTTTTTCGTAGGATTCTATGACCTTTATACTATCTTTTGACACCTTATTAGAAGACTTTTCAAATGTTTTAATGGAAATTATTAATTTTCCTTTTATTTGCTTTTAAAATATGAGCTTCTGTACATATGAATGAGCACCAATCAGCTAAATCCACATATGAACTTTTGAACGCCTGCGCAGCTCGATATGAGTACGGTAACATATTCCCGAAAAATCTGAAGAAAAGAACTTATGAACATGGTAACCGATTTTCGAAAAATCTAAAGAAAAGAACTTATGAATAGGGTCAGATACCCGAAATATCTGGTGGATAAAAGAACTTATGGACTGGGTAAGGACCCGAAGTGCCATGGCTTATTATCATGGTAAAAGCCTAAGTGGTGTGTTTAGTTTCTAATATGAAATTATGTATTCAATGGAAATTATGACAGTATGGATCGGATTTGTAACTAAGAATTTCTGTTTTTATATGAGTATGAATTACATGTTTAATTTTAAATTATGAAATATTATTTTAATCACTTTCCATTGTATATTTGTTTCTGTTTATATATATATCCACATGTCGGCTAGTCGTAGTCTGATGATTCTATGCTTGCATAGGTACTTATATCATCTACTAGGGATTCTAAGGTGTTGATTCAAGTAATACAACCTAATGGTGAGTACGAGTGATGTGTAAATGACATTGTCGTTTTGACTGAGTGTTTTCATTTTAATGGATATTTATATTAATTTCTTATTGGTATAGGTTTTGTAGATGTTATTTAATTAAATGACTTAGGTGTCTTTTATAAACTTTAACTAAAGAATAGAGTAAATGTGCATACTCTGAAATGTTATTTTGTACCTTTTGGTTAAATAATAAGTTTCAGTATATTTTTATGGTGAATTGAGGGAATATTTATTCCTTATCGCGGACTTCGATCCTACAGGACCATGATTGGAGCCACATTGGATGGTTGTTTATAAAAGATTGTTATTTGACCCCCAATCTCACGTAAATTCCCAGGCCCATTTCTGGGACGTGGTAGAACGTGCCGTCTGGCGTGCCGTGCCACATATGAGCCTTGCCCCCGCTGTGCCATGGGCTTGGGACTCAGGCCGAGCACGGGCCTTGCCTTTGACCGTGTTGTATTGTGCCACGACACGATGACTGTGTGTAGGCTCGGCACGGCCCATTTGACATCTCTAGTGTGTGGTAAGATTAAATATATGTTAATGTGTCGCCCAAAAGAATGAAAAGGAAATGATAGTCTCTGGTGAAGAAGCCTTTTTTTTCCATCCTTTGAACATTATAGAAAGATGTGAAAATGTCTTGCACGAATGCTTGATCGCTCAGGAAAAGTCATTTTCACTTTTATTTTCATGGGTTCTTCGTTGCTTCACCTTTTGAGTGCAGGTTGCTTATAATTTTTTATACAAACCCATCGTCAGGCTTAGGAGATAAAAAAAACAGTAGAAATCTGGACTGAAGGGAGAGAAGAGAAACTCTATTGTTTTCAAGAGTTTGTTAGAGATGAAATTGGAGAAGTCTGCAATTTAGCTTCTTTTGTCAATTTTTGTAGTTCATCACCATTGTTTGGAAAGAAGGATTAATCGGAGAAGTCTGCTTCAAAACAAAAGAGATAATATTTGCCTTTACTCCATGGTGAGAGGCACAAAGGCTGACTTTCAGAGGCTATCGCCCAAGTCCAAGGAGAAGTGCTCACCACTGCCTGATTCTCACCTTGCGGAAGAAGGAGGAGAGAGAGTTTTGAAAATGGCATAGTTTCTAGGCTTCTTTGCGTTTGATTCCCCCGGGGGCCTTTTTTTCTTCCTGCTCTCCCAAGTCTTCATTTTATAGCCTTTGAGGAGCCATAACTGTCGTGAGTCATGGGGGATTAGTGGAGGTGGTTTTGAAACTGCCATTAATGGGCGTGTAAGTGTTCCTTTTTTGCAAGTTCAGCGGCTATCAGGAGGAGCAACTGACCAGGTCGTGGGAGATCGTGGACATCGTGTAGCCGAGAGCGAAGAAGTTCGGCGGCCAGTGTCTGTGACGTCCCGCGGTCATCTTTCGATCGAGGACCAGCGACTGCTTCGTTGCATTGAGCGACTAGTGTGCTGAAGTTTGTAGCGGCCAGTGGACCTTGCACGCAGTAGTTGTTGGGAAGTTCTTTTGTTGTAGCTGGCCGGATTTTAGCAGTCATTAGTGTCATCATTCGTTTTATGAAAAATGAGTATTTTGCCTTGGGAGATGTTATGTATGAGCAGATGATTTTTTTGTGTGCCAACAGTTAAATAAGGTGAATGACACAGTTTAACTCTATTAATCATATTAATTAGTCACATTATTCATTGTATCATCAAATCTTTTATTGTGTCCATGCCAACTCCTATTGGAGTAAACTTTGAAGATATGAGGTACAATAGAATGAGATTCGTTTTGGCTGGCTCAAGTTTTTAATAGGTGGGACCGATGTGGAGCTTCTTTCTTCCACTAACTGAGTGTGAGAGAGAAATTGAGCATTGAACCTATAAATTGCTGATACAAATTGACATGAGTTTATGTGATCCACATTTATCAGGACAGAAGTCAATTATTAAATTCATTAAAGCTCAAACATAATAAAGCTAAAACCTTAGTGCATTATATGAAGAGATTGTGATACAAGTCTATGTTTGGCCCGGTAAACTTAGGGCTCATTTAGTATCTATCACATGTTGTTTTCAATTTTGTGTTTTGATCAGGTTGTATTAAGATCGGTTTGTGCCGAGACTATACTCTACGGAACTTGTTTGGCAATATTATATTAAGTTAATTTGCTGAGAATTTTCTTTACGGAGTTTGTTTGGTAACATTATAAAAGTTTTGCTCCAGAAAATGGAAGAAAGAGAATCATAAGATTTACAATGTGAGACCCACCTTTTATTATTTGTGGCACTCTATCATTGTCATACATGGGACCCACATGTAGAAATTAAAATATGGTATCGGGCATGGGGCCCATATTCATAGAATTTACAATGTGGGCTGACCTTTATAAGAATTATAAGGGTCACCATTTATGTGAATGTAAATATGGGACCCACTTTTATTAATTACAACAAGGAGCACACCTTTAGAAATTATAATATAGGGCCCACAGTCATAGGATTTACAATGATGAACATGTGGCCCACATTTAGGAATTACAAAGTGGAGCTACATTTTTTTTTTTTGTGAATGTGGACTCGGAACCCACCTTTAGAAATTGCAATGTGGCGCCTATCCTGAGAAATTATAGCAGGGTGCACATTCATAGGATTTACAATGTGGGCCTATATTTATAGAAATTATAATGTATGGCCATCATTTCTAGTGATTGTAAACCAGACGAACCTTGACAACTTAGACACGGGGCTGCATTCCCAGGTTTCACAATGTGGGCCAACATTAATAGGATATACAATTTGACCCTACCTATTGTGATTGTCGCCATATGGCCCACCTTTAAGAGTTATAAAGTGGGGCTACTTTTTCAGTGATTGAGAACAGGGGACCCACCTTTAGAAATTAAAATGTGAAGCCCACCTTTTAGAAATTAGAATGTGGGCCGTACAGTCATAGAATTTATAACGTGGTTCTACCATTATAGGAATTATAATATGGGCCCACCTATTGTGGTTGTGACCATGTGACACACCTTTAGGAATTACAAAGTAGGGTCACATTCTTTGAGATTGTGAGTACGAGGCCTATCTTTAGGATAAGTTAGAGAATTTGAAGTCTGTAAGTGGCATTCTTTAAAAGGAAAGAGATAAGCAATAAACAATTATGCCAGCAAGTTGTTTCCTAAAATCAAAAGTTTTTTCGTTCCAACTTTCTTATGCTAGCAGGTTAAGATTTTGAGATTCCTTCCGGTAAAATTAAGATTGGGAACATTCATTTACACTTACCAAATATATTTTTTGCAGCCTCATCGTGTGGGAATATGGGAACATCTGAATGGCACAATGCCAAACACACCCATAAGTTATGTGTGGTTACTTGAGTCCACATACCCAAGAGTCCCTATCTTGTCGGTCTTTGACTTAGGGCCTGGACCTATATGGTTAGTAAGCATTTTGGGATAAAATGCCTAGAGACTTTGGAAAAGCTCTAAATGATGTCCCCTAAGAAGTAGAGTTCAAAAGTATTACGGCAAAAGAGAATTTTGATTTCCAAAATTCAAAGAAAGTAACTAGCCAAAAGGGGCTTTTTACTTGGCTAGCTCAACAAATTCTTAACACCTAAACCCAATTTAACTGGAAATTGTGGATTTCCGGGGACAACCTCTATATTTCTATCAAGAATTCCCAATGAAAGGCATTTATACCATAAATGCTCTCAGCCTAAGAATCAGGCCCTTAATTCTATTAGGTGATTATTAGGTGATTTTGTTTTTCATTTTGGTCGACTTAAGGCCCGTTTGGCATCATTCTCGTGTTGTTCCCAAATTTGTACTTATATTAGGTCGTGCCAAGACTATAATCTCCAAAACTTGTTTGACAACATTATATTAAATTATTTTGTTGAGAATATGTTGTACAAAACTCGTTTGGTAACACAAAGTTTTACTCCAAAGAACGGAAGCAAGAGAATCATAGGATTTACAATATGGGACCTACCTTTTATTATTTGCAGTACTTTATTACTGTCGTATGTGGGACCCACCTGGAAAATTATAACGTTGTACCTGTGTAGGGATAGATGTTTCAGAGCTACCTCGGGATCAGCACTGTGTGGGGATATTTTCGAGCTCGCAGGAGTCCCGGCCAGATGCTCCATCTATGACTCCCGCACCGGCTAGTCCATCTCAGCCTCCATCAGCTCGGCCAAGTGATTCCACTTCGGCCGTATACTCATAAGCTTCACCTCGGCCAGGGCATCCTCAGCCCGGCCAGGGGCTTCAGGACGCTTCCTTATCTCGGCCTCCTCCAGCTCGGCCTCCTTCACCTGTACTTCTATGGAGATTCAGCCCTCTTTTAGAGCGTGCGACAGGACAAGGGCACCGCCCATAGTCCCTGACAGATCGCCGTCCACAGCTCCCAAGGCGCCTTGATAAGGCCCGATGGGACTGCAATTAAAGAAAGTAGGCTACGATGGGACAGCGCCTCCCTAGTACCTGACAAGGTGGGCTATGACAAGACAGTCAACCACCTCCTTGCCTCCTCTCTTCTTCCATGTAATCACGCTACAGCTCCAGGGCAGAGGAGGGCCATTAACACTCTGGTATGCCCATTTCTTTCCCAAAATCTCCATCCTTTGCTTAGTTCCCACACTAACTTAGGCATCAGAGAGCCCTGCGCTGTTAAAGGCATGGTCCTTTGATCCTCTCTCTGTTTCTTTCTCCCCTTTCAGGTTCCAGGCAGCTAATCTTCATCAGATCTTTGGATAAGTCCCATCAGGCACCCCCTAATCTTGTGAGTTACATTTTTTTCACTTACAATTGGCACCGTCTGTGGAAAACGATCAAAAGGTCATCTTCCCAAACACCATGCCTCGAATAACCAGAAAGGGAAAAGAACCTCTGACGTTGTCAACACAGCTGCCGACGATCCCCCGCCAAGAAAGGTCCGCAGCAAGATCTAGTCCAGTGAGCATCCAACAACCGGAAACTCAGTCGGGTTCATCCTCTAAAGGGCCGACCTTGACTCCACTTTCCAAAAGGCGAACCCAGGAGATCAGCAGAAGCAACCGAGCTTATGGCAAAAGCTCGGGTAACAACCACTACTTCAGAGAATGGCTTGATCAACGCATCGAGCAAGCAGTACAGCAAAACATGGAGATGGCCGGTTTTGCTCGAGCTCGGCTGAACTCTCACGATTTCGGCACATCTCCCTTCTCTCCAGAAATCAGGGGCTTTTCCCTCCCTAAAGATTTCACCGTCCCGAGGTTCATCATTTATGATGGGACCTCGGTGTTGGAAATAGGGTGGGCCTCTAGGATAGATTTCAAAATCTTTTGACCCACTTGACGCAGGGATCAACTATCCAGAAGGCTATAAAACCCAATCCAAGATCCATGTCCTCAATCTCAGTCATCATGATCAGTAAAACAATTTATCTAGAAGATAAAAACAGCAACATATAAGCAACAAATAAATCTACAACATGCATGGAAGTAGATCATACCATTGGAGCTCGGTTGTGCTCTAATGGAGGAGTTGCGTCTTTCTTTGATGATGAAACACTTTCACTAATCAAATAGGGATCTCCAAGACCTCTTGATCTTCCACGCTATAACCCGTATCAGATTCTCCTTTTTCTCAAGAAGATGGTGGGATCTCCAAGAGAAAACTACTAGGAACTCTAGGGAGGAACTAGAAGGAAAACTAGAAGAGGGAAGAGAGGAATAACTTGTGCAACACTTGCACTAGGGGGCCTTGGGCGTGAATCCTAATGCAAGGACAGTGCTTGGACGTCCAAGGCCTCTTCTCCTCTATTTATAGCTTTTGAAGTTGCCTCCTCTTTTCTAATTATAATAGAAGTCTTACTTCCATTAATTAGTAACTTACCATATCATAATTAGAAGTCTCACTTCAAATATGATTAGTAACTTTCCAATTCCTCTCTAATTAAAATAGAAGTCTCACTTCTACTAAAATTAGTAAGTCTACTATTACCACTATTAGAAGTCTCACTTCAAATAGAAATAGTAACTTTCCTTTTAGAGTTCAACTAGAATTAGATACTTTTTAATAATTGGGCTAGCGTGGGGACCACTAGGGATTCCTTAGAAAGCTGGCTCCAACTGGGACACGCGACCCCACATCTCATGTGTAATCCGGGCCCACAGTTAATTGCAAATAATTCCACTATATAAATGCAATTGAACTCCAGTCTTAGGAATATTACATAGAAGACCCTAAACTTCCACATTACCACAAGTAGACCCCTCTATCAATATCCATGGATCAATTGGACCTGTCTTCCAAACTAGATCCATATCTTATTATCCTTGAGCCCCAATTAATTATAATGATCATAGGTACCTTTCCAATTAACTCTTAATCGGAATGGGTGCGCACTTACCAATGATAAATCCATTAATTTGGCTGAAAGGGATATTAGAGATAGATTCCTTCTTGACTATTGAATGTTCCCACAGCTCTACTACCATGTACCCAAATCACCGAGGTGTTGACCTACAGTTGGCCTCACTCATTGGTGACTCAAAGCAAATGAATAGATAGAAACTTGAGTTCATTAATGTCTCGGGATTGAGAGCCTATTGCTAGGGAATTATGAGAGCAGACCTTAAAATAAAGACAGTGTTTATAAGGTGCTTCTCATGGTCCTTCAATACATCCAATGTACCAGCACTATGATCCAGAATCTTCCATTCTGATGATCGAGACAAATCACACTATCTCATAGTGATCAAAGTACTGCAACCTTATCAGTATGAGATGTCCAGTATCATCACTGGTTGTGATAATATTTAAGTATAAGATTTGCCACACATGTCTCCCGTATGTGGATCTCATCCATACACATGTGTTAAATCTAATATACTTGTGGACTCCGGTTCATCTCATGAACCATCATGTCATTCGTATTGGTTATGTGCAAGTATATAATAAATCACCTTTCATCTCATGAAAAGTAAACATGAATATATGAATAAATAAAGAATTTAATCAATTTATTATATCATCTACTGGATTGAGTCCATAAAACTAACACTCGGACCCAGCAGCACACCTCCGGCACTTCATTCAGAGGATGTCGGTGTGGGGCAACGCAGACCACCTAAACTGCAGAGTCTTCTCCTCCGGTCTCGGGGACCTCCCCCTAAGATGGTTCTGCACACTCCCGCAAGGATCAATCACAAGTTGGCACCAGCTCTGAAATTCCTTCATGACGAAGTTCCAAGCTCACAGAGTCATCCCGAGGTCGCACGCCGACTTGATGGCCCTTAGAATGAAGCAGACTTAGAACGTCACGCAGTTCGCCAAAAGATTTTGGACTACCTACAGCCAGATTAAAGACGCCTCAGATACAATAGCAGTCATGTCTTTCGAACAAGCCCTCCTGCCAGGCAACGAGCTTCAGAGAGACTTGGTCATGCACCCCGTGGTCACTATGGCAGCACTGATGACCAGGATAAACCAGTTTCTCGGGCAAGAAGCAGACGAAGCCCGAGCTCAAGAACATCTTGTCCTCTCCCAGGGCGACAAAACAGCTTCCAGCTCGGTAGACGACTCCAGCTCGGCAGATGTCCCCAGCTCGGTAGAAGTCTCCTCTAGCATGGGGGCGGTTAAAAGCCTCCTATCATCATTCAGCTTCGATGGTCCGTCAGCTTCGATCCTACGACCCTCTACCGTCCTACGACGGCACGATCCTCTGCTGTCAGCTTCGATGGCGCCGTCAGCTTCGATGACACCATCACCCTCATCGGCACGACCCTCTACTGTCAGCCTTGATCGCATGGTCCCCTGCCGCTAGAGCTCGGCAGCAGCATCAAAGAGATTGACCTCGGGTTCATACACCCAGACTTCTCAAAATTTTGGGTTCACGCACCCAGAAATTGACCTCGGGTTCATACAATCAGGCTTCTCAAAATTTTGGGTTCACGCACCTAGAGACTGACCTCGGGTTCATACACCCAGATTTCTCAAAATTTTGGGGTCACGCACCCAGAGACTGACCTCGGGTTCATACACTGAGGCTTCTCAAAATTTTGTGTTCACGCACCCAGAGACTAACCTCGGGTTCATACACCCAGGCTTCTCAAAATTTTGGGTTTACGCGCCCAGAGACTGACCTCGGGTTTATACACCTAGGCTTCTCAAAATTTTGGGTTCACGCACCCAGAGACTGACCTCGGGTTCATACACCCAGGCTTCTCGAAATTTTGGGTTCACGCACCCAGAGACTGACCTCATGTTCATACACCCAAACTTCTCAAAAACTTTGGGTTCACGCACCCAAAGACTGACCTCGGGTTCTTACACCCAGGCTTCTCAAAACTTCGGGTTCATACACCCAGGCTTCTCAAAAGGACTGACATAGGGTTCATACAACCAGGCTTCTCAAAGGGACTGACCTCGGGTACTTTATACACCCAGGCTTCTCCATCTCGGCCAAAGAAGATTGCTCCACCTCTCCACCTCGGCCAATGGCAGCTCAACAAGAGTGCCAAAGAAACTGTTCCATGTCTCCTCCTTGGCCATATGCTGGTCTCGGCCACACCTCTGGTGACGGGCCAGCTGGTCATCTCTCGGTTTTCAACAGCAGTGCATTCTCTAGTTCGACAGAAGCACCACTCCAGCTGGACAGAAGTGCCATTCTTCAGCTCGGCAGAAGCATCACTCTCCAGCTTGGGAACAATGCCATCGAAATTACACTGCTTCAGGTCCCGTACCAGCCAGTTATATCTCAATCCTTTCTAATATCGGCAGTAATGCCAGAAAGCCTTCAGTGCCGACGAGCTCATCCAATTTCAAGCTGAAAGCAGCTCAAGGACGTACACAAGCACGAAGAAAGGCCACCATAATACTTAGCTTTCGACCGCAAATCAGTTTGGCGACTCCTTGAAGTCAAAAGCTCGGGGGCTTTCTGTGGGGATAGATGTTTCAGAGCTACCTCGGGATCAGCACTGTGTGGGGATGTTTTTGAGCTCACAGGAGTCCCGGCCAGATGCTCCATCTCAGACTCCCGCATTGGCTAGTCCATCTCGGTAAGGCTCGGACTTAGCCTCCATCAGCCCGGCCAAGTGATTCCACTTCGGTCGTATACTCATAAGCTTCACCTCTGCCAGGGCATCCTTAGCACGGCCAGGGGCTTCAAGATGCTTCCTTATCTCGGCCTCCTCCAGCTCGGCCTCCTTCACCTATACTTCTATGGAGACTCAGCCCTCTTTCAGAGCGTGCGACAGGACAATGGCACCCCCAATTGTCCCTGACAGATCGCCGTCCACGGCTCCCAAGGCGCCTTGATAAGGCCCGATGGGACTGCAATTAAAGAAAGTATGCTACATAGGATTGCGCCTCCCTAGTACCTGACAAGGTGGGCTATGACAAGACAGTCAACCATCTCCTTGCCTCCTCTCTTCTTCTATATAAGCACAACTACAGCTCCAGGGTAGAAGAGGGCCATTAACACTCTGGTACGCCCATCTCTTTCCCAAAAATCTCCATCCTTTGCTTAGTTCCCACACTAACTTAGGCATCGGAGAGCCCTGCGCTGTCAAAGCCAGGTCCTTTGATCCTCTCTATGTTTCTTTCTCCCCTTTCAGGTTCCAGGCAACTATTCTTCATCAGTTCTTTGGATAAGTCCTATCAGGCACCCCCTAATCTTATGAGTTACATTTTTTGCACTCACAGTACCCACCGTTAAAAATTAGAACATGGGGCTCGTATTCTTAGGATTTACAATGTGTGCCACTTTATAGGAATTATAATGTGTGGCCACCTTTTTGCAATGTAAATATGAGACTCGACTTTAGAAATTATAAATCGTACACTTCTTTAGAAATTAGAATATGGGCCCGCATTCATAGGATTTACAATGTGGGTCCACCTTTTATGATCGTGACCATGTAACCCACATTTAGGTATTACAAAGTGGAGCAACATTCTTTGTGATTGTGGACACAGGGCCCACCTTTATAAATTATAATATGGTGCCCAACTTTAGAATTTAGAAAATGGGGTCAAATTCATAGGATTTACAATGTGGGCCCACCTTTATAGAAATTATAATGTGGAGCCATCTTTTGATTGATTGTGAATCCATGACCCACCTTTAAAAATTATTATGGTACCCACCTTTAGAAATTTGAATATTAGGTCATATTTATAGGATTCACAATGTGGGCCCACATCATAGGATACAATGTTACTCGATCTTCTTGGGGTCCCGCGGGGGGGGGGGGGGGGGGATTGATGACCCCTCCATTGTTTCGGACTTTATTTAACATGGTTTTGACTCTAAAATAAAATAAAGTAAATATATTGCTGATTTTGGGAAAAAATCAGAATGAAATGAAATTACCCTTAGAATGGCTTTGGCCCCTCCATTGTTTAGGATTTTATTTAACATAGTTTTGACTCTAAAATAAAATAAAATAAATATATTTCTAATTTTGGGATCAGCTTAGAACCAAAAAAAGAGAAGGAAAGGAAAGGAAAATAAATGAAAGAAAGAAGAACAAATAAGTAAAAGGTTTGATGGAGATTGGAGAAGAGATTTCTCAATCTTCATTTTAACCTATCTGTACACTTGCCCCAAATCTTATGATCCAAGAGAAGAGGATAAATCACGTCTTCTTGTTGGAGATATTGGAAGGAGTGGTAGGTTACAAACTTGCAGAGGCTTTGAGGAATGAATAAAGAAGAAAAAACGACCAACCCACTTTCTCTTTTACAACTTTTTTCACATTGAATAGATGCACTGATTTCACTACTTGTCATTATTTATTTTCAATCTTTGTGGATTATAATAAAATGTAATCCGCTTAAAATCAATGTATGTTTGCTATTACATTAATCTTTAGCTCAATCGCTCCATTGTGGATAAATAAATATAGTTGTATTTTTTTTTATTATTATTATCCATGTCAGAAAAACTCGGTTAAAGGAAATTATTTGAAGTAGATAAAAACAAGAGGAACTATGCTTTTTTAGTGGTTTACATTTTAAATATGGGTTGGTGTTATTACTTTTCTTTGGGGTTTTAAATAATAATATTTTAAATTGTAACTTACAGGTTATATGCACAAGAAAAGCCCGGTGATGATATTGAGATTTTTTCTTTTTTGTACTCTCTAGTGTGTTATATATATATATATATATATACATATGATAGATATACTAATGGATTCTTAACTATAATGATTGTTAAAACTACACTTTGCAACATAATGGAAGATAATTTTTTACGGATTCGACCATGAAGATTGTTAAACGTGCACTTTGCAACAGAATGGAATATGAAGTTTTTATGGATTATTTAATTGTACAAATTGAAAAAGAAATCGTAGGAAAATCTGGAATTGAAATTATAATTGATGACTTCAACTCAATGAAAGAACATTGAGCACGACTTTAATATTTTGATTACTACGTATTTTATTACTAAATCTTGTAATTTTAGTTTAAGTTTTTTTTTTCTTTGCCCACCACTCTTGCTAAACAAAATTCTTGATTCCGCCCCTGGCCCTACCATTATACGAATTATAATATGTGCTAATCTTTTGTGATTGTGACAATGTGACCCACGTTTAGAAATTATAAAGTGGGGCCACGTTCTTTGAAATTGTGAACATGGACCTATTTAAAATAAGTTTTTGGTAGCCTCATCCCGTGGGAACATAAAATCATCCCAATGATCCATCGTAGACTCCACGCACCCTTAAATTTTCAATTGGTCCTGCTCCAACGGAGACTCCACGCATAGGATTTCTACAATTCAAAGCCTCGTACGAACCCACTCCATACGCTAGAGAAAGGAAGAGGAAAGTCTTAACTAAAAGGAGGAACCACTGAACTGATCACACAAAGAAGCCATGAACATGAAGACATTCTCCATCTACCAATCCATCTTCTCCTCCCTACTTCTCCTGCTCATCATCTTTCACATCCCCACTGTTACAGGCGAGAGTCCCCTAGCTCGATGCGACAACACCAGCACATTCTACACTAACCTCAAAATCCTCCTCTCTTCTCTCTCCTTCAATACCTCTCTCCACAATGGCTTCTACACCGACACTGTCGGGCAATACCCCGACAAGGCCTACGGCCTCGTCCTCTGCCGCGGCGATGCCACCACCGAGGTTTGCGATGCCTGCATCGAAACGGCGGTTGGTGAGATCCTCAGCCAATGCCCTGACAGAAGTAGCACAAAATGGTATGATAACTGCATGATTCGCTATTCCATCATCAATTTCTTGGGCTCTTCGAGAACTCCGACGTGGTATTATATGGTGAATCATCTCAATGCAACAAACCCAGTTCTGTTTGAGAAGAGTTTGAGGAATCTGATGAATAATCTTTCTACTACGGCGGCATTTGAGCCACGAACAGGCATGTTTGCCACGGGAGAGGCCAATCTCTCGACCTCTTCTACTTTGTATGGTCTTGTGCAGTGCATAAGGGATATATCTCCTGAAGATTGCCACAGATGCTTGGGAGAAGCTATTTCTGAACTTCCAAAATGCTGTATTGAGAAACAAGGGGGGAGAGTGAGGGGGGCTGTTTGTAATATATGGTTTGAGAGTGCTAGATTCTACGGGGCCTCGACTATTGAAGTACCACCTCCTTCCCCTGCTCCTACCAATACAGCTCCTTCCACCAATGAAACAACTACAGGTACCGGCATCTGGACTTCTACAGTTATACCCCTTTTTTATCTTTATATTTAGCATGTTTCCTAATCACTGACGTGCTTTAAGACTTCCCTTTAAAGATATAAAATTTAACCAAATTCTTATGAGATAGAGACTTATTTTTCTGAATTGGATTTTTAAAAGTGCACTCCACCCACCGATTAGTACAACTAGGTCTCCAGGGACTGAGTCGCGGAGGATCGGGATCCAGACCTGCTGCTACGTGTTCCCCTGTCCTATTAGTCAAAGCCGCGTGACTAACTTATCATCCAGAAGCATTCATAGTCGTGACTAGTGACCACATTGAAGTTTCGCCACCCGTCATGAGAAAGGCATTTGACATCTTGTATGGAGGGATTGATGGGGTTTTAGGGTGGCATTTCAAAAGCTCTAAAATCGTGATGACTGCTACTTTTGGCCAGAACTCTATGCAATTTCCCGGTGATTCCGGAAGACCTCAATGTCTTTCTGTCGTCTTCTCTTTTTTAGAGTTTAATATCAGGTCTTTACTTTTTTTAGTCTGACCTCCACAATATCCGGGTGAGTCCATATCCATTAATTATTTCTATTTTTCTTATTTATTTAAGAGGATTTTATAAAAAAAATCCCCTTGAACTCGTTGAAGATAAAAAAAAAGGCTCACAGAAAGTCTCCATACACCACAGTGGTCCTAGGTGCCTGATTTAGTTTAATTTTTTCAGTTTTCCCGGGGTGGATATCGCCGCTCCTCTTATCTTTTTACAATTGATCATTTTTTCCTCATCTCCTCCATCGATCTCAACCCAACCGGTCCCATGCACTCCCCATCGATTGCAATGCTTCCTCTTCCACCCTTTTTATACATCCTAGCAATCACGAGGTTTTTTCCAATTGTCTTCTTCCTCTTCGTGGCCCACAATTCGTTGAAGATCAATGAGAGCTTATACAGAACTCGACATCCAACTGTATTTCGCTATTGTGATGTTTAATATGTGAGGTTTGGGTTTGAGCTTGAGTTAGATTAAGAACGAGGAGGAAGATGAAAAAATGAGCAAAAGATTAGGAAAAAGAAGAAAAATGAGTGTGGACAATCACGGGTGAGCAGGAATACACCCGCTCATAATGTGATGTTTATATGTGATGAGCGGCGATATCCCTGCTCATGAAAGATTTTTTCCTAGGGATGAACACACCTATACGAGAGCTTAACCTTATATGTGAGGGGATATCCCCACTCAATAGATGAAGTTTATATGTGATAAATGACGATATCCCCTCTCATGACAGATTTTTCAAGGGATGAGCTGGGAGCTTAATCTTTTACATGAGGGATATCCCCGCTTAATATATGAAGTTTATAAGCAATGAGTGGCGATATCCCCGCCCATGACATAATTTTTCTAATGGATGAACACACCCATATGAGAGCTGCGCCTTTTATGACCGAGGATATCCCCGCTCACCCGCGATTGTCTTCGCTCATTTTCCTTCTTTTTCCTCCTCTTCCTTTTTGTTCGTTTTTTCATCCTCCTCCTCCTTTTTCCTCCAACTCCAACTCAAGCTCAAACCCAAACCTCACATATTAAATGTCACAATGGTGGAATAGGGCTTGGTTTCGAGTTATGCACAAACGCTCTTTGATCTCCAACGAGTTGTTTGCCCGAAAGATGAAAAGGACAACTAGAATCTCCACGTGCTTGCTAGAAGGTGAAAAGAGGTGCAAGAGGAAGCATTGCAATCAATGGGGAGCACCTGGGACTAATTGGGTTCAGATCGATGGAGGAGGTGAGGGAGGAGGAAGATGAAAAAGGGAAAAAATGGAAAAAGGATCGATTGTAAAAGGACAAGAGGAGCGGCGATATTCTCTCTCAAGGAAAATTGGGAAAAATTAAACCAAATCAGACCTCTAGGACCATTGCGGTGCATAGAGACTTTCTAAGCCATTTTTTTATGTTCAATGAGTCTAAGGGAATTTTCCCGATAAAATCCTCTTTATTTAATAATCATCATTTATTTTCTTGCTTCATTGGATGAGTTGCTTTGCATGGAGGCGTCAATTGTGCTGTGCCGTGTTGTGGATTGGGGCATGGTCGTGCCATAGGCCGTTTTGTGCCGGCATGACACTCACAATGTTTCTCATGGGAGAGTTAAACCTCAGCGATATATAAGCATTGTGCTCTAGTGCGGATATTTTGTTAGGTTTTTTAGTATTGGCTAATTCATGGGTTGGACAAAACTCTAGGGTTGAGTTGTAATCATATCTTAGAAAAGGATTCTTAAGATAAAAGGTTGGAAGGACTCTTAGAAGAAAGTCTAAAAGAATTAGAAGAAAAAAGCTGGAAGGAAAAGGTGCTGAAATTCCGGATCAACCTGAATGGGGTCTGCTTGAGTGACCAGATCATCCGTTCGAGCGGACATGAGGCAAAATGGCCAGCGCTGAAACAGAACCTCATCCGCTCGAGCGGACAAGGCTCAGAGAGCCCAACGAAAATTAGAAACTGAATTCTAATTGTGCTCAAACTGCTTGTTTTAATCCTAATCAAGTTACGTAACTTTAAGCACGACCAAAGGGCTATTTAAAGGACTCAAGGGCTATTCTAAAGCTACACCTCACCTCTCATAGTTCTGAGTTAGAGATTTTAATTGAGAGAATTCTTTTCTAGAGATTTATTACGAAGTTGTGCTGCCAAGTTCTCTAGAGCCAGTTTCTTCTGCATCCTTTGTAGAAGATTGTCTTCCTGCATAGAAGATTTGAGAAGTCAAATGTTGGATTGAGTCTGTTGCAATCAACGGTGTGAAGTCGTTGAAGCGTGAAGCGACACAAGGTAACTTCGGTACTTAGGTAGGGGCTATCTGGGCAGGAAATCTGAGTTTATTGAAAAATTACGAGATTCATAGTGCTTGATTAATGATCCAGGTTGAATCAGTGGTTTTTTACCCAGTTAGGATTTTCCACCTTAATTTTGGTGTCCTTGTGGTGTGTGCTTGTTGATTTTATTTCCGCTGCATATTATTTATTTCTGCACACTATTGGATTAATTGTTTGAGTAGACCAATCTAGAGATCGTGGACCCTATACTTTCAATTGGTATCAGAGCGGGTTGCACTTATTTACTGTGTTTGATCTATAAAGATTTCTAGAATGATGCTCAATAGAGAAGGGACGTCAACTTCCACTCCTCCTTTGTTTGATGGTTCTAATTATGCATATTGGAAGCAAAGGATGATTGGATTTCTTAAGTCCATTAATGATGATGTGTGAGATATTGTTGAGGAGGGCTACTCTAGACCAACAATTCTGGTTGATGGGCAAATTGTTCCTAAACTTAAAGCCCAATGGACTAAGGATGAGAAGCATACCTCAAATTGTAATAATAAGGCTAGGAATAACATATACAATGGAGTGTCTGCTGATGAGTTCCGGAGGATTTCCTCTTACAAAACTACAAAAGAAGCATGAGAAGTTTTACAGACTGTATATGAGGGTACAGACACGGTGAAGTAAGCAAAGTTGCAAAGGCTGAATAAAGAATTTGAAACCATCGTGATGGAAGAAGATGAGACCTTTGATCAATTTAATGCAAAGCTGAATGAGATTGTCAATTCCGTTTTCATTCTGGGTGAAGAAATACCAGAAAACAAGATTGTCAGGAAAATTCTGAGGTTTCTACCTTCGAGCTTCGATTCTAAAGTTGATGCTATTGAAGAAAATAAGAATCTGGATACTCTCAAGTTAAATCAGCTGGCTGGAAATCTTCAGACATTTGAAGCAAACCATTTGAATAAAGGTAAATCAAAAGAGAAGGGTATTGTTTTGAAAGCCATCTCATAATCAAGAAAGAAACTTGAAAAGAAAGCTGAGTCTGATTCTGAATCTGAAGATGAAGTAAATATGGCAGATTTTATGAAATGCTTCAAGAAATACATGTAGTCCAAACAAGCTAATTAGAAGAATCTAAAATCTGGGAAGAAGGATCTGCAAAAGGAACAAAGTTTTTGACTGCCAAGGCTATGGTCATTATACTAATGATGTTGGAATTAGGTGGGCCTCTAGGATAAGTTTCGAAAATTTTTGACCAACTTAACGCAGTGATCAACTATCTAGAAGGCTACAAAACCCAATCCATGATACATACCCGCAATCTCAGCCATCTTGATCAGTAAATAAACCTATCAAGAAGATAGTACCGCAACAAACAAGAAGCTACTTAAAAAATCTACAACATGCAAGGAAGTAGGTTATACCTTTGGAGCTCGGTTGTGCTTTAATGGAGAAGTTGCGTCTTTCTTTGATGATGAAACTCTTTCACTAATTAAATATGAATCTCCAAGACCTCTTGATCTTCCACGCTATGACATGTATCAGATTCTCTTTTTCTCAAGAAGATGGTGGGATCTCTAAGAGAAAACTACTAGGAATTCGAAGGAGGAGCTAGAAAAAGAACTAGAAGAGGGAGAGGAGAAAGACCATGTGCAACTCTTGCACAAAGGGGTGGAGGACGTCCAACTCTTGGACTAAGCACTCATTGGGCGTGTATTCCAATTAGGAATAATGGCATCAATCAGTCCAGCCCTATATCTCCTCTATTTATAGCTTTTGCAAGCCCCACTTACTAATTTCTATTAGAAGTCTCACTTCCATAAGAATTAGTAAGTTTCTCTTCTTTTACTAATTAAAATAAAAGTCTTACTTCCACAATAATTAGTAACTTACCATATCATAATTAGAAGTCTAACTTCAAATATGATTAGTATATTTCTAATTCCTTTCTAATTAAAATAGAAGTCTCACTTCTACTAAAATTAGTAACTTTGCTATTACTACTATTAGAAATCTTACTTCAAATGGAAATAGTAACTTTCCTTTTAGAGTTCAACTAGAATTAGTATCTTAATAATTGGGCTACTATGGGGACCACTAGGGATTCCTTACAAAGTTGGTTCCAACTGGGACTCGCGACCCCACATCTCATGTGTAATTTGGGTCCACGGTTAATTGCAAATACCTCCACTATATAAATGCAATTGAACTCCAGTCTTAGGAATATTACATAGAAGACCCTAAACTTCCACATTACTACAAGTAGGCCCCTCTATCAATATCCATGGATCAATTGGACCTGTCTTCCAAACTTAGATCCATATCTTATTATCCTTGAGCCCCAATTAATTATAATGATCATAGGTACCTTTCCAATTAACTCTTAATCGAAATTGGTGCGCACTTCCCAATGATAAATCTATTAATTGGCACAAGAGGATATTAAAGATAGATTCCATCTTGACCATTGAATGTTCCAATAGCTCTACTACCACGTACCCAAATCACCGAGGTGTTGACCTACAGTTGGCCTCACTCATTAGTTACTCAAAGTAAATGAATAGATAGAAACTTGAGTTCATTAATGTCTCAGGATTGAGAGCTTACTGCCAGGGAATTATGAGAGCAAACCCTAAAGTAAAGACAGTATTTATAAGGTACTTCTCATGGTCCTTCAATACATCTAATGTACCAGCATTATGATCCAGAATCTTACATTCTGATGATCTAGACAAATCACACTATCTCATAGTGATCAAAGTGCTGCAACCTTATCAGTATGAGATGTCCAGTCTCATCACTGGTTGGGAAGATATTTAAGTATAAGACTTGTTACACATGTCTCTCTGTATGTGGATCTCATCCATACACATGTGTTATATCTAATATACTAGTGGACTCCGGTTCATCTCATGAATCATCATGTCATTCGTATTGGTTATATGCAAGTATATAATAAATCACCATTCATCTCATGAAAGGAAAGCATGAATATATTGATAAATAAAGAAATTACAATTTATTTCATCATATACTGGTATTGAGACCATAAAACTAACAAATGAGTGTGCCAACAAGAAAAAGGGTACAAAGCAAAAGGTTCTCAACACAATTTGGGATGAAGAATCTTCTGAAGAAGAAATGGTAGAAGAAAGAGATCATAAGAATGATCCTTCAGACAAAGGGAATGGCAAGTTTGTGGCTTTCATGGCTGCGTCTATGTCTGAAAATGATACTGATGAAGATAACAATGATGACATGTCAAATCAAGAGAAAGATTGGAAAGAGTTGTACATGATACATATGCTGATTGTGTCAAGATGACTAAGTTTGGTAACAAGATCACTATTAAGTTCAAGGCTGTTCAAGAAGAAAATTTTGCACTGAAGATTGAATTAGAGCAAGCACTTAAACAGGTTCATCTCTTGAAAAGTCAGAAAATCTGTTTGGCTGAAAATTTGACTACTGATGGTCAAAAACTGCAGAAGGCTGAAAGAGAAGTAGTGGATCTGAAGAATGAGATAGTGAAGTTGAAAGCTCAAAATCAAGACCTGCAAGGTAGACTGACAATCACTTTGTCTGAGCTAGAAGGAAAACAAGCTTCTCTAAACAAGATGAACAATGGTTCAAAAATTCTTACTAACATCTTATGCAGTCAGAAGTGTCAGTTTGACAGAAGCGGTCTTAGTTATGATCATGGTGCATCCACTTCAAATGCTAAAGGTAACACTATTTTTGTTTCAAGTGTTGCACATACTACTCCACATACTGCACATGTTAATAATATGATGAGTAGTTTCAAGAAAACGAATGTGTCAAGCGCTGCACACACATCCACTTGTCATCATTGTGGATTAAAAGGACACATTTGTCCCCATTGCAAGAAGTTGCAAAGTCTACCCAAGACCAAGCAATGGCGGAAGAATTTTTCTCCTCCCAAGACGTATCAAATTTGGATAAGAATGTCTGATTTGCCTACGGAGTTTGCTCACACAATGCTGAAAGATCAAACTACACAAGTGTGGGTGGCTACAACTACAAAGCCCTGATGAATGAGATCATGCTCCTCCCCCAACGCTGCTACGAACATACATTCTGGGGGAGTTGAAATTGAGGGGGAGCTAAATATTGAGTCTAATTGACAAGAACGCTGCAGTCTATTTTATTTAGCTTTGTCAGTTATGGACAGAAAGGGGGAGATTGGTGATAGATCAAGGGGGAGAACAAGAAGTTCAGAAGAGTCAGAGACATTGCAGATCTACATGTACTGATTGCCATTTTTTTTTTAAATTCAATGTATTTTGGGTTTCTTTTTGGTAGATCATTTTTGTATTGTCTCAGGGAGTTTTGTCCATGAATTGCCAAAGGGGGAGATTGTTAGGTTTTTGAGTATTGGCTAATTCATAGGTTAGACAAAACTCTAAGGGTCTTTGAGTTGTAATCTTATCTTAGAAAAGGACTCTGAAGATAAAAGGCTGGAAGGACTCTTAGAAGAAAGTCTAAAAGAATTAGAAGAAAAAATCTGGAAGGAAAAGGTGCTGAAATTCCGGATCAACCAGAATGGGGTCCGCTTGAGTGACCAGATCATCCGCTCGAATGGCCAGTGCTAAAACAGAACCTCATCCGCTCGAGCGGATGAATGGTCCGCTCAAGCGGACAAGGCGCAGAGAGCCCTACGAAAATTAGAAACTAAATTCTAATTGTGCTCAAACTGCTTGTTTTAATCCTAATCAAGTTATGTAACTTCAAGCACGACCAAAGGGCTATTCTAAAGCTACACGTCACCTCTCATAGTTCTGAGTTCGAGATTTTAATTGAGAGAATTCTTCTCTAGAGATTTATTACGAAGTTGTGCTGCCAAGTTCTCTAGAGCCAGTTTCTTCTGCATCCTTTGTAGAAGATTGTCTTCCTGCGTAGAAGATTCGAGAAGTCAAGTGCTGGATTGAGTCTGTTGTAATCAACGGTGTGAAGTCGTTGAAGCGTGAAGCGACACAAGGTAACTTCAGTACTTAGGTAGGGGATATTTGGGGAGGAAATCCGAGTTTGTTGAAAAATTGCGAGATTCATAGTGCTTGATTATTGATCCAGGTTGGATCAGTGGTTTTTTACCCGGTTAGGGTTTTCCACCTCAATTTTGGTGTCCTTGTGGTGTGTGCTTGTTGATTTTATTTCCGCTGCATATTATTTATTTCTGCACACTATTGGATTAATTGTTTGGGTAGACCAATCTAGAGATTGCAGACCCTAAACTTTCATATTTGTCATGGACTCTTCATGCAAACTCCCTTGTGGGGTTCTCGAGTCGTCAGGCCAAAGTTTTACCAAAGTGTAAAATGCCTACATGATGTCACTCATGGATGAATGTCAATCTGCACCTAAGTGTCAAAATCCTAATCATAAAATAGATGAGCTTCCTATATGAGAACCCAAATGCAAGACCTGTTTCATGCTTTGGGTCAAGTGTTCTTGAAAGCTTGCGTGTGTGCGTGTGTGCCTATATGGAAATGAATCTCAATTCACTTCAGTCGCCGAGGAATCCCTGAAAATATTAGGAATGAGTTCAGTTTCCACCCATTTTAAATAAGGTCCAGCTTCCAGTTCCTCTTGTTTCAAAGATGCGAATATGCTTCTAGGTTCAAGCATCTCTAGCAATGAAATGGATGGCATCTATATAAGGATTAATGTTTCTATTTTGACTATTCATCTGATGGATTTAGACCTGTCAAATAGAAATGCACTAATTGATTTAATTTGATTGTAATATGGCTACATGGATGATGAAAATGTGGAGCATATGAATGACTTGGATGAACCAAATGTTAATGTTTGTATTAGCCTTTGGAATTTTGGAGGGTTTAGATTAGTTGAACTAGATCTGCAACAAAATGAAGACCTAAATTTGTCTACGAGAACTCAATTTTGTCTAAGGGATAGGATGATTACCTTGATCGAAGATCTATATGATGGATGGTCAAGATATCCCTAATGATATCCTTACATTTGTGCTTATGCCCCTCCCTCCTTTAACTAGAATAACTATACGAATATTGTAATTGTAACATGGACATCAACATAGGATCATTTTCTTTATTTAAAATAAATAAAAATAAAAATAAAAGAAGTTCTTCGAAAGTGTAGCCTTTTCCATTTATTTGGTTATGTTTATCTTACAATTTTCCTAATCTAACAATATTTTTACAATGTTACTTAAATGTTTCTAATTTGTCTTGAAAATGAGTTGAAAAATATATTGATTGATTGTAAATCATGTAGCAATACATTGGTTTATAAAGAGAAGAAAGAAAACTATTCTAGGAAACATGATATACAGAGGATCAATCTGATCCTGTAATTGATCCTATAATCTAGCATGATTGCAGACTAATATGGTGTACAGCTCATTTGACACTCCCCCTCAAGTTGGTGCATATATGTCATCAATGCCCAACTTGCTAAGTGAGCTGTGAAAAATTCTGCCGGTGACTGCTTTGGTGAGGATATCTGCAAGTTGATCTTCGGATTTAACAAATGGTACCTCAATGATCTTGGCCTCGATTTTCTCCTTGATGAAATGTCTGTCAACTTCAACATGCTTAGTCCTATCATGTTGCACTGGATTATGTGCGATGTCTATTGAGGCCTTGTTATCACAATGCAGTTGCATGGTACGTTTGGGTTTGAATCCCAAATCCCCCAACAAATTCCGTATCCAGAGTAGCTCACATATTCCATGTGCCATACCCCGATATTCAGCTTCAGCACTCGATCGGGACACCACTTTCTGTTTCTTACTGCGCCAAGAGACTAAATTTCCTCCCACAAAAGTAAAGTATCCAGATGTTGATCGCCTATCAGTAACAGACCCAGCCCAATCTGCATCAGTGTACCCTTGAATATCTAGATGACCATGCTTTGAGAACATCAATCCTTTTCCAGGAGCTGACTTCAAATATTTTAGGATCCGATTTACAGCGTCCATGTGTCCTTCACTTGGTGCATGCATGAACTGACTCACCACACTTACTGCATATTGCGATATCAGGTCTAGTAAGTGATAGATATATCAACTTACCAACAAGGCGTTGATATCTTCCTTTGTTGGTGGGTACCTGGTCAAGATATTCACCAAGTTTATGATTCACCTCCATCGGGGTATCAGCTGGCTGGCAGGCTAACATTCCAGTTTCGGTCAAAATGTCGAGAATGTATTTCCGTTGAGATAGAAATATTCCTTGTTCTGAACGAGCCACTTCAATACCCAAAAAATACTTCAGAGCACCAAGATCTTTCATCTCAAATTCACTGGATAAATAACGTTGCAATGCTGCTTTTTCCTCCGGGTCATTTCCAGTAACCACCATGTCATCAACATACACAATAAGGGCAGTGACCTTACCTTTCCTATGTTTCAAGAAAAGAGTATGATCTGAGTTACTTTGTTTGTAGCCGAAATTCTTCATTGATTTGCTGAACCTTCCAAACCATGCTCTGGGTGATTGCTTCAATCCATAGAGAGACTTTCTTAGTTTACACACCATGTTGTTTTGACTGGATCCCATCTTGCAGCCTGGAGGAGGATCCATATAGACTTCTTCTTCTAGGTCTCCATGCAGGAAGGCATTTTTTACATCAAACTGATGTAATGGCCAGTCCAGATTTGCTGCCAGAGAAAGAAGGACCCGAATTGTGTTGATCTTGGCTACAGGAGCAAAGGTCTCCCCATAGTCAATCCCATAAGTCTGAGTGTAACCTTTTGCCACTAGTCTTGCTTTGTATCGTTCAATGGTGCCATTTGCTTTGAACTTTATCGTATATATCCATCTGCAACCTACTGTTCTCTTCCCTTTAGGAAGGGTAGTCATCTCCCAAGTGGAATTCTTCTGGAGAGCCTCCATTTCTTCATTCATTGCTTGAGTCCACATGGGATCTTTCAGAGCTTCCTGCACATTACTTGGAATAGATACAGTGGATAATTGACATACAAATGATGCACATGACGGAGATAGCCTATGTAGAGACACATGATTAGCAATAGGGTATTTAACCTTTGCTTTAGGGTCCGGGTCATATTGTTGTTTAGCAATCCCTCTATTCGTACGAGGAGGTAACTGATAACCTGTGTTTCCTGTATGACTTGACTCAGGTAAAGGGCTAGAGTGAGAGTTTGAGTGTTCGGTTACCTGTGAAGGGATCTCAGGACCTGATTGGATGATTGGTGGTGGTACTGTAGGAAGAACTGTATCTGAAATACTATCTGGAGTCTCTAGTTGTTGTAGCTCTTGCTCTTGCTGTACCTGTGGAGTTGGTGACTCAGTAGTCACTACATCCTCAGGTGTTGTCCGCGGCTGCTCTGACATAAGCTGATCTAGAACATTCTGTGGAACTTGAATGTTCTGATTCTGAGTATCTTCTGCAAAGATAGAGCTCTCCCCCTGCAGGGGATGCTCGGAATCTCCCCCTGAGTAATAGAACTCACTCTCGTGGAAAGTAACATCGGCTGTAACATGCAAGGTCTGAGTAGGAGAATGGAAACACTTATAGCCTTTTTGAGTGTCGGAATACCCCACAAAGACACAGCGGAGAGCACATGGATCAAGTTTACCACGCTGGTGTGGATATACCTGGATATAAGCAACACATCCAAATACACGCGGTTCGAGATTTGGTGTGGATGGCATGGTGAGGAGATTGGTCAATGTCTGCATTGGAGTCTGATACTGGAGAGTACTTGATGGTGTTCTATTGATGAGGTAGGCAGCGGAACAAAGGGCCTCCCCCCAAAAATGATGAGGCATATGAGCCTCAAATAGAGAGGCACGGACAACTTCCAGGAGATGACGATTCTTACGTTCTGCTACACCATTCTGTTGTGGTGTATAGGCACATGTGGTTTGATGAACAATACCATGTTGGCTTAAAAAAGTATGTAGATCGTTGTTGACGTACTCTCCTCCATTGTCCGACCTCAATGTTGTGATTTTCTTGTCAAATTGAGTAGCAACATATTGGTGAAATTGTTTGAATTTGGCGGTGACTTCGCTTTTCTGCTTCATGGGAAAAACCCAAGTCATCCTAGTGCAATCATCTATAAATGTCACAAACCATTTAAAACCACGAATAGTAAGAACTCTTGACGGACCCCAGACATCTGAATGGATAAGCATGAAAGGCATAGAACTTTTATTCAATCTTAATGGGTAAGAAACACGATGGCTTTTCGCCAAAACACAAGTTTCACAATGAAAGTCTGATGCAGCAAACTGAGAACATAAATCTGGAAATAAAAGTTTTAAATAACCAAAAGAAGCATGACCTAATCGTCTATGCCACAGCCAAATCTTCTTCATTCTGACGGACTCGTCTCCTCTCACATGATGTGCTTTACTCAATTTCTCACAGCAGTCATCTGTCAAGTCCAGATAATACAACTTCCCCCTCCTAGTACCACATCCAATCACGGCCCTGGTGAGAAGATCCTGAAACAGACAATACAATGGCCAAAAACACACAGTACAATTGAGGGAATCAATGATTTGAGGAACAGATAACAGATCATAGTCGAGTGAAGGAACAACCAAGACATGATCGAGACTTAATGAAGATGTAAGAGATAGGGTCCCTTCTCCCACAACTGGGGAAGTGGTTCCATTTGCACTGGTAATATGTGTTTGGCTTGATGGTTTGGTAGAGTGCAATCCAGTGAAACTAGATGTCATGTGATCAGTAGCACCAGTGTCAAGAATCCATGATCTATTATAAGTAAGTGAAGATGTGCAGGAGGAAGTACCTAAGGTGGCCAAGGCCTTGGAGCCAGATGTACATGATGGAGATTCCGATGCAATCTCTTGGGATGACTCCGTTGATGCGAATGAGGCTCTGCTCGAATCCCTCTTTCGCCCTTTGTGAACCCATCCTTCTGGATAACCAATGATCTCATAACAACCCTTAATTGTATGGTTATCTAAACCACACTTGGTACACTTCATTGGAGGCCGGTTACGAGTAGAGTCTGTTTTCTGGGTGGGTAACCGAGATTGCTTGTACCTTGCAGTGACCAAAGCTGTGGCATCGGATGAGGCACCAGCTTCAGACATGGTTCCCTGTCGGTTACTCTCTCTTTTAATATGTGCATATACTGCCTCAAGTTCAGGTTTAGGCTCCATCCTCAAAATTTCTCCTCGAATTTGATCAAAAATATTGTCCAAACCTGCAAGAAAGATATAAACTCGGAGACGGTCAATTTCCTTGCGTCTAGTTTCAATATCTTCTGGATCCTTCATGTTACTTGGACTTAATTGATCAAGCTCTTGGAAAATCGCAGTGAGCTCACTGTAGTAATTGGCAACAGGTGCTCCATTCTGTGTCATCGTGAATGACCTTCTGTGTAGATCATAGATCTTTGCCTCATCTGAACCATCAGAGTATGTTTTCTTGATTGCATCCCAGACTTGCTTGGTTGTGTCATAACGGAATAAACCGCTTCATCTGATCGGGTTTCATGGCATCGAATAACCAACTCTTGACTTGACAATCCGATGCACGCCATTTGTTGTATGTCTGGTCTGTGACCGCAGGTTGGGTCATATCACCGGTCAAGTAACCATGTTTCTCTCGTCCGGCAATCTTCATCTCCATGACTTGATGCCATAGAGAATAATTATGTTCATCCAATTTTATTCCAGTTGAGAAGTTGGAATTATCTCCTTGGATGGTGACAATCTGGGTGATTGAATCAGATTTGCTGGAGTCTTCACTTGCCATGATGATGGCTCAAATTCTGCAAACGGGTCAGTTCGACCCGACCCAAATCCAACCTAGACTTGGCTGGGAAGTGGGCTGTTCTTCACGAGTCAGGTCAGATCCGACCCAACTGACCCGAACCAACCCAACTTCTTCTTCCTTCGATCTGCTGGATTTGGCTGGTTCTGCAACAAAAAAGAACCAAGCGCCTGTGACCGCTTCCTCTCCGGCGATGCAGGCGGCGTCGAGCAGCACGGGCGGCGGAAGAGCTCCGGCGACCAGAAGTGGGCGGCAACGGCAGATCCACGCAGGCAGCAGACCAGCGACGCGCAGGCAGGACGGATCAGCGACTCCGGCGACCAGAAGTGGGCGGCAATGGCAGATCCACGCAGGCAGCAGACCAGCGACGCGCAGGCAGGACGGATCAGCGACGCGCGGACACCCGATCTTGCGCCCGAGATTGACCTTGTTGGTGGGCGGATCCGGAACTGGCGGAGAAGAACCGATGGGGTTGCCCAGAAGTGTTGGCGAGGATCTGAAGAAACCGATCGAGATGAACTAATTTCAGCACTTGAATCACCTTCTCTTTTGTGGTTTTCGAGGATCAAATCTGGACTAGAACACCCCGATCTTCGTTGCGGATTGAGATGAGATGAGTTAGAGATTCGACAGCTTTTGTTTGAAATCTGAGCAATGGAAGCTGAGATCTTCGAGGAAGATCTGAATGATGAGAGCGGAGACGGTCGGCGACGTGCGACGTGTTGATGCCGGGACGATCAGGAGCGATTAGGAGTGGCAGGCGGCCTCTGTCTTCTCCGGTGAACACGCAGTTCTCTGTTTCGAGTTTCCTGCAGAAACTCGATCCGTGTGGCCCAGCAGAGATCGGAATTGATCTCTGTGATCTTTGTTTTCTGCGACGGCCCACTTCAACTTCCTGAATGGAAGAAAGCAGACCTTTAATGAAGATATAGCTCTGATACCATCTTGAAAATGAGTTGAAAAATATATTGATTGATTGTAAATCATGTAGCAATACATTGGTTTATAAAGAGAAGAAAGAAAACTATTCTAGGAAACATGATATACAGAGGATCAATCTGATCCTGTAATTGATCCTATAATCTAGCATGATTGCAGACTAATATGGTGTACAGCTCATTTGACAATTTGTGTAGGAGATCATAATTCATCTAGAATCGTCGTTATCTTGATTCCAGCAATTGTTATTCCAATTATCTTGCTTGTTATTGTCACTCTTTTACGAATTATAAAGAAAAAGACCAACTTACGAAAGAAAAAGACAAGCGCCTCAGCCATGGGTAGCTCTCCATCTCATACTCCTCTACTATAAGAATTAAATTGACTTCCACAAGTTCCTGAAAATAATCATGAGTTTTGACTCAAATGCTTATTATTTGTGTAGATCAACTTGATGGAAGTAACGTACTCTTACAAATTGATTTTGAGATGATTAGAGTTGCTACTAATGACTTTTCAGATGAGAATAAACTCGGAGAAGGTGGATTTGGACCTGTTTACAAGGTAATAACTAACTGTTTTATTAAAATGGAAAATAATCCTGTGATGCTAAAAGTATGGTGCTGATGGCAGCTAAAAGCTGATTTGACATCTATGCTCCCACTGTTATTTGGTACAAATTGCTCCTATCTTACAAATAAGCTAGTCCAAATTTCGCTCCGGTAAGAGTTTAATATATTGTTGGATTGATCATGTGTAGAAAATTACAATACAACCAAAAATCATGAACTTCTTACCAATATATGTGGTATCTAACATGTGGAATGCCTACTTTAAAGTGATTTAGGCTATACATTATGGGTAACATGGAAGGGGTACTGATGCAATATGATTTTGACCTAACCCGATTATCTAATATATCCAGATTTCTGATCCCATTTCCGTGATGCCGTGGAAACAAATTTTTGTGCAGAATTGATAAAATTGGTTAAACCTTTTCTTTTCAGCAAAAGTTTTGTGTTAGTAGAAAATTGAGGTATTTTCCATGGTATCCCTGAATTCTCATCACTACATGAACATGTACAAACGGAATTAGACACTTTTGAAGATTAAGCATTCACTTAACTGTAAGACCCTCTAAATCATCGTTCCATTGACAACTGGCTTTAATAACAAGAGATATTGAAAGTGGATTATAGTTTACCCTTGTTTTCTTTACCTTTCTTCTTAAATTTAAAGAGGTAAACAGATTGTCTATATATTTTCCAATTGCAGGGCAGTTTTCCAGACGGACGAGAAATAGCTGTGAAGAGGTTGTCTATCTATTCAAGACAAGGTGTACAAGAATTTAGAAATGAGGTAGCATTAGTAGCAAAGCTTCAACATAGGAATTTGGTTAGACTCTATGGATGCTGTGTGGAAGGACGAGAAAAGTTGCTCATATATGAATACATTCCAAACAAAAGCCTTGATTACTTTCTATTTGGTATGGCTCTATTCACTCATTTACAACTTGCCCCCCGGGGGGGGGGGGGTCTCTTATACACTTGGATGGCGTAAAGGTCACATGATCTGGATCTTCTGTTTGATATAGTGGATTCACTTGGATGGCTTGGTTTCACTTCTGTCTTATCCACTTGGTTTCACTTGGATGGTGGAAAGGTCACATGATCTGGATCTTCTGTTTGATGGGCCCTATAGCACATTGGGTATCTGACTTTTTTGTTGCAAATGTGCACATCCTCAGTAGGGACCACTTCTAAAGTAGGGATGGAAATTCCTGATCCAACCTGCCATGCCAACCGGAACCTGGCTCTATAATTAGGCTTTTTTATGTGTCTTTTCACTCTTGCCTGGTTAGTTTTATTATCCTTGATCGGCTGGTCCGGCTTGCATGCCTGGGATGGCATAGGCCCAGTCATAATAGACCACCTCATGAAAACATGCCTGAAAGTTAATTATCTTGCTCATTTCCGTTAGAAAAAGCATTTCACTTGGTGGTATCTTGCATTCTACTTTCTGTCAATTATTTGGAGCCTCGGTCTAGGTCAGATTGGGTATGCTTATGGGATGAGTCAAGCTGCGCCCAAACCAAGCCAGTCTACAATGGGCTGAAGGATAGTTCTTGTAGACCCATGGCTAGAATTCGGATCTAATTTCCTAGCCTGAAATTAGATGGGGTCATATGTATATTTTGATGGATAGACTCGAGTATGATATATTTTGCACAATGAGTAGACTTGTCACTTGAGCCTAACTTTTAATCCTGTCAGCTGAATTATCAGTCTTATATGCCTCACAACTAAAGAGGCCAGGCCTAGACAAGCATTAACTGGGCTCAACTCATCTCATGAACAACCATAGGTAGCACTCATGTTTACTAAGCGTTATTCTGATTCCTGATTGAGAAATGATAAAAGCCACTCAAGAAATCTTTCTTTAACACATAATCCTTTTGGCCCTGTTTGCATTAAAATGCATGATTGAATACATAGAATGGTTAAAAATGATGACCAAAGGTGAATTTTCAGAAATAACCATCAAATAATATTTTCTTTTGATTATATTTCCAAAGATACAATGTTATTTTACGGTCATTTTTAAAATCCACCTTTAATCTTTATTTTTAACCACCTTTGTATTCTAATGAAAAAAAATTGGCCAACTTAATGAATTCCTAATCTTATTTTCCATGTTACAATATTCATTGAAGATTCTACTACTAGTAGTACTCGTCTACTACTATTACTTTGCTGTGATTTAGTTGTTTAACTTTGATAAATTACCTTCTAAAATCCTACTATCTCTGGATGTACAGATCCAGAAAAACGTGCCTCTTTAAATTGGAAGCACCGTTTCAAAATTATTAGAGGAATTGCTCGAGGGCTACTGTATCTTCATGAAGATTCACGGTTAAGAATTATTCATCGTGATCTCAAACCAAGCAATATTCTATTAGATGTAGACATGAACCCCAAAATTTCAGACTTCGGCATGGCAAAGATATTTGGAGCAGACGAAACACGTGGCAATACAAGTAGAATCGCCGGAACATTGTAAGTCTACCTACTTTGAAGCACTTGCTCATCTTGCTTGTATGAGTTGATGTTCTTTACTTTAAATACCACATAAACACACACAAACGTGCTGCATGTGTGTATGTAACACTCACAAATAAAGGGGTACTCTATGCACGAGATTTCATGCACATACTTGAAATTGGTTGAGCTATATCATCTATGCCCTCACAGGGGCTCTTTGTTTACAAAAATATGAAAGAATTGAATACAAATAACTCATCTCTAAGTGGTTGGAATTGATCTTTCAAAGGTGATTATCCAAAAAATGAGTATAAAAGCACCTTTCCTTTTGAGAAAATAGAGTAAGAGAAGATGAGAAGCCATCACCCTACTAATTCAAATCCTAGAAAAATTAAGACTATGTCTATATTGCCACCTTATATCCTACACATCATTCATCCCTCACCTCGATCTTTAATAATCTTAAAAATTGATCTCATTTAACCATGAGCCCATATGTATTCAATGTAAGAAACAGGCCCTCGACAACTCTTTTTGTAATCAGTGTTGACTTTCTAAGATTTCCAATCAATGGGTATCTATTAAAGGGACAAAAAACCATTGGATTAAATGTTATGATCCATAATAAGAAGTACTCACTAAATAGTCTTTAATTTCCTTAAAGAGATAATGGAACCCAATTATCATCATAGTAAATTAAATCTTATAAAAGTCACGGCGACAAAACAAAAGCAAGCACCTATAAAATTAAATTACTCCTACAAGTTTCCCATATTGCAGTAGTGCATTAGCATGTATGTATGCATACGCATTGCTAAAGCAAAAAATTCAGATGGTAATTTGTATTTGTGGTCTAGCATATTTAATGGTGATTCTTTGTTCATTTCGGCTGAAATGACTAAGTAATGCAGGTTCGAACAATGGTCCAAATCAAATAACTACTTGTAAATATTCGGTCCAAATTACAATCCATTTCGATGGAGTTCTTTTTTATTTCTAACAAGTCGAAATTTTCGAATTTTGAACGAAACTTTTTATCATAAAAAAAATATTTTTTCTTTTACTTGTAACATGTAATAGGCCCCACTTATAGATGATTTGAACCACTAAAAATTACTCATTTTACATATAGAAACAACATCATCATCAACAGAGCCTTGTCTCAACTATGTTTAGCCATAAATAAATAATATATTACATTATTGATTTGGTAGAGTGAATTAAATGTTATTTTAAAATTTTATTATTTTTATCATTTCTATATATATCTTATTTTATTTTTATATTTTCTCGAAGAGTTTACTTCGAAATATTTCACCAAAGTTTCGCATTGGCTAAAATATCTCAGTTGGCTGGGCAAAACGAGCGTGACGGGATTGCCCAGCTCGTTCAGAACTCTTTTTTAGAGCAATTCTTAGTGATTTATGATTAGAAGTCTTTGGCACGGATTTGGGGCTATATATTGGGTGTTTCTCTCAACCCAAAGGGACACAGACACCACCTTTCTCATTATTCTAAGCAAGAGATTTAAGAGAGAATTTCTCTCTAGAGCTATCATAGAGAGATTGCTCTGAAGGGTTGCTCTAGAATGCTTGAAGCTTCTATTTCTTTGTAGAAGATTGGGTTCATCTTGGTTCTCAAGGTGATTGAAGGAGGATCGAGCACAGGGAGTGGTGTGCGGCGAGTAGTCGTGGCAGCAAGGAGTTATGTAAGAAGAACTACAGTCCTTAAGTCGACATACTGACTGGGATAAAAGAGCTGTGAGTATCTCTTGTAACCGTTCAATAGTGATTGATTTTTCTGATTGTGGTTTTTCTCCCTAGATAGGATTCCACGTTAAAAATCGTGCCTGCTTTCTTATGCTGTGTGATTAGCAGATAGTTTTTGCTAGTTCTATCTTATTTGGTTGGTTACATCCGTTGTGCATTGGTTTGTGGAACTAGTAGCTATTCTTGAAAGTGACTTTCAATTGCTATTAGAGCAAGATGCACTATTCTAGTGTAGATCCTATATTTTACTGAAATTGATATCTACTGTGAAGGCACTTCAACCAATATGCCACCTCCATTGGATGGTACCAATTATGCTTATTGGAAAGCCGGGATAGTTGTATTCTTTAAAGCCATTGATATAAAAGTTTAGAAGTTCGATGTGAGTGGTTGTTCCTTGCCCACTATTACCGCTAATGGGGTAACTAGTCTAAAACCTAAGGAACAGTGGTCTAAGGACGAAGAATTGGTTGCTACTTACAACTCTATGTCTTTAAATGCTATTTACAATAGAGTTAGTAAGTCTGAGTTTCGTAGAATTTCTACTTGTACAACTGCGAAGGAAGTATTGGATATTCTGGAAACTGTGCATGAGGGTATTAACACTGTCAAATAGTCCAAACTTTAGAAGTTATATATAGCCTTTGAAACCATTAAGATGAAAGATGACGAAACTTTTAATGAGTTCAATGCTAAGTTGAATGCAATTGTTAATGATGTTTTTTCTTTAGGTGAACCAATTCCTGAAAATAGAATCGTCAAAAGGACTTAGATCTCTTCCAGAAAGGTTTGACGGAAAGATTGTGGCTATAGAGGAAAATAAAATTTTAAATACTCTGAAAGTTGATGAGTTGGTTGGCAACCTACAAACTTTTGAAGCAAACTTTAGGTCTAATTGGAAATCATAGTCTAAAGGTATTGATTTGAAAGCTTCCAAAGAATCATTCAAGAAAACTGCAAGTGATTGATATTCAGAATCCGAGGAAATCAATCCCCAAGTTGTTGTACAGTTCATGAAGCAATTCAAACTCTTTATGAAGAGTGCAGGTAAGAAGAAATCTTCTATAGGGATTCAATGCTATGAATGTCAACGTTTTAGACATGTTACTAGTGACTGCAGTAACAGAAAATCTAAAAAAAATGCTTTGAATATGACTTGGGAAGAAGATACTTTTGATGATAATGATGTCAAATTTGAGTCTGACAAGTCTGACAGTGGCAAAGGGAAGTTCATTGCATTTATGGCATCTATTGATTGTGTTACTCCACATGTTTCTTCTGACGATGAAACTGATCATGATGATAATGAGTCAGAGGAAGAACTGGATTGGAAAACTGAGTATAAAACTATGTTCAAGAAGACTATGAAGATGGTTAAGGTGAATGAGAAAGTGGTTATTAATTGGAAAGCGTCCGAAAAGCAGAAGTCCTCCTTGAAAGCCGAACTTGCTAAACCTCTTACTAAAGTGTAACAATTGGAAGATGGAAATAATATGTTGGCTGAAAAATTGATTGCAGAATCATAGAAGTGTGACATGCATGATTCTGATATGAAGACTTTGAAAGCAGAGAATGCATATCTGAATGGAAGACTCAAGATGGTTCAATCTGAGTTAGATACTGCTAAAGCTTCATTGAACAGTATAAACACTGGATCGAAAAAGCTTGATAACATCCTGTGCAGTCAAAAGGCACATAGTAACAAGCATGGCATTGGTTTTACTAATGGTGCATCCACTTCAACTGCCAATTAAGGTAAAAACTATTTTATTCAAACTTCAGTAATTACTAATCCTGCTGTCAATGCTGCACACACAGCTGGTAAAAAGAAGAATGTGTCACGTCCTACTTGTATTCCCACTTGTCATCATTGTAGAGTTAAAGGACACGTTCGACCCCATTTCAAGAATCTGCGAAGTTCACCTAATCAAATGCAATGGAAAAAGGCCGAAGACTGAGCCGACGATCAAAATCAAAGCGGTCTCTTCTATGTTGGAGCACACTTTGCTAAAATACCTAAATATGCAAGTGTGCGTATCGAAGCTTCATCACCCCTGATCTGTAAGATCAAGCCCCCGCCTTAGTGCCGATACGAAGATCATCTTAAGGCGGAGTCAAAATTGAGGGGGAGCTACTGCGTCCAGATTGGCAGAAGCTGAATGATTGTCAATTATAGACAAAAACAGGGGGAGAAGAATGGAGCTAGGGGAGTTGTTTAAGCAAAGGCAATGCAAGATCTACAGTGCTAAATTTTTTTTAACTTAAATGCATATTTTTTTAGTAGATTAAATTGTATTGTCCTAAGAAGTTGTCCATGAATTGCCAAAAGGGGAGATTGTTAAGGTCAAAAACCAGCGAGCGAGCGGCTAGCTCGCTATAGCGAACGTGACGGGATTGCCTAATTCGTTCAAAAGTCTTTTTGAGGGTTTGAGTTTGACTTCAATTCTTATTGGTTTATGATTTGAAATCTATGGCTCAAATTTGGGGCTATATATTGGGTGTTTCTCTCAACCCAAAGAAAAACAGACACAGACACCATCTCTCTCACTAATCTGAGCAAGAGATAAGAGAGAGAGAGAGAGTTTCTCTAGAGCTATCATAAAGAGATTGTTCTGAAGGGCTGCTCTAGAAGGCTTGAAGCTCCTACTTTTTTGATAGAAGATTGGTTCATCTTGGTTCTCAAGGTGATTGAAGGAGGATCAAGCATGGGGAGCGGTGTGCGATGAGTAATTATGGCAGAGAGGAGTTGTACAAGAATAACTACAGTCCTTAGGTTGACGTACTGACTGGGATAAATGAGCCGTGGGTATATCTTGTCACCGTTCAATAGTGATTGATTTTTTTTATCGTTATTTTTCTCCCTAGATAGGGTTTCCACGTTAAAAATTGTGTCTTCCTTGTGGTCTGTGATTGGTAGATAGTTTTGCTAGTTCTATCTTATATGGTTGGTTACATCCACTTTGCAGTGGTTTATGGAACTAGTAGCCATTCTAGTAAGTGCACTTTCACACTCATCACACTGAAAACTTTTCGCACTTAAGAGTTTCCTTTCCCATTTGACTAAACATCTACTTATAATGGCCAGGAGAACGTTTTACATCCAATTAGAAATGAGTTTGCATCAAGTATAAGCTTCGTACTAGAATAGATATGGAGATACACTTTTGCAAACAAAGTCCTATATGCTAATATCACTTTATGTTTTCTTAGCGTGAGGTAGAGATGAATGCATCCTTATTTGCAAGCCTCAAAGTTCTCAATCCATGTAGCTTCTAAAATACCTAAACTAGATTTTTGTGTCCTTAACCAAAGAAGTTTCATTTGCAGAGTTGGGTACCAGAAAGGGTTTGTTACACTAAAACCAATCCAAATGCAATAGATGAATGATTTTTCTTGGTAGGTTTCTTGAGGTTTTTTTGTGGTTGAAGATCCTAGACAATCTAAATATTGAATTAAATTTCATCTAGTGGTTTCTTGAACAAGGGAAGTAGTAGAAGAGAAAGAAAAGATTGAGAGAAAATGCATCAATGAATGGATATTAAACAAGGAACTTACAGAACTTGATTTCATGCTAAACTCTATTTGGAATAAGGCTAATATTCAATCTTGTTCCTGTATTTGGAAAAAGATCTATTGGTTATTTGGTTTTCTATTTCCTAACTGTGATTGGGTTGTAGGGAATGGAAAGAAGATTGACATTTGTATGATCGGTGGTTGAAAAGAGCCCAAATTGCCCCCTTGTTCCCTAACTACTCCTTCCCATACGATGATCGCCTATTGAAGCTTGCTTTTTATGGTAGCTGGCAAGTCCCACCTAGCCTTCCAGCTGATATTGCTGACTTTTTCTCCAGAAATTTATCTCAGGTCCATCCTCCACAAGCTCATGACGATCAACTCATCTAGATCGGACATCCATTTAAAGCAAAGATGGAATCTGGTTAGATCAAGAGCCCCCTCCAAAGACTTGGTCGCCATTAATCTGGAATTCTACCATAAACCCAAAATTATGCTTTTTTGCGTGGCATCAACTTTACAGGAAAATCCCAACTGAACATTGGGCTCAAAAAATCGGTGTCAATCTTGCTTCCTGTTGCTCCCAATGCCTTAATAGTTCCGAAGATGATCACCAATTGCACTTCCTTCGCCCTTTCTCTGCAGATCTCTGGCGTTGGATGCTTAATTTGCTAAATTACCCTTTTCGGCATATCCCCTCAATTCCTTCAAGTTCATGGTCGGCTTTAGCTTCGGGCAGAACATCTTCAGAGAAGCCAATTTGCGCTGCCATTTTTTTCGCTGTAACCTATGCAATCTGGCTCCAAAGAAATGATGCAGTCTTCAATGGAGTTGTTCCTTCTTCCACTAGAGTAAAGAGCTTGATTAAAGATTGGATTCTCTTCTCTATATATAGTTAACTTACCTGGTTCAAGAACTTCTCCTCTTCTCACTATCATTCATCATTTTTTGGGAGTGATAATTCCCTTGTAATCTCTAGTAGGGCTTTCTTCTTTTCTCTTATGTTGTCATTTTTGGTCTTCTTCTGTATCTGGGGCTAGCTTTTCCCTCTCTCTTTCTAATTCAATTTGCCTTTTAGAAAAAACAACAAAAAAAGATTTCATGCTCAACTAAGGCAGTACAAACCAATAATGACCTTGTTTTGAGGGGGGTTAAGTAAGAGATAACGACAAAGAAGTGATTAGGTAACTAGATGTATGGTGGTTTCCTCTTCTTATCAAGAGTCTTCTCCCTCCCCAAGTCACATATCTCTCTTCCTTGTTCTATGCTCCAAATTTGTGAAGAGCTTATCCATACGAGATTTCTTTTGGTTTTGTATTTTTCTATTATTAGTGCAAGTGCAACCATAGGCCCCAGTGTCTTCTCCTTCAAGGAGGCCAAAGAGAGGGTGGTCCTGATTGTAGTAGTAGTCAAAGATCGATGATTTTCTAAAATCCTCTTATGTTCTAATGTTAGTAAAGTTGTTAACAGGGTGAATGGTGGCTTAGATTGGACCTTAGATTTTATTTTTGTTGGTATTCACAATATTGTTGAGTCTTTTGAATGGCTTAGATGTGTTCATATGTCAAGGGGCTTGAATAGCATTGCCTATTGCATAATAAAGGTGTGAGAGTTGGAGCAAGTTTTCTATGGTCTAGACTTGGTCCAGCTTGATTTTTTTTTAATTTTTTTTTTTTTTGGTAAAAGGGAATTCATTAACAAAAAGACAACATACAAACTCAAAAACCTCCCACGAACCATAACCTCAAAGAAACCCCATTCCCCTTAGCCCTCCAAAATCCTATCCCGATATTGGTGAAAGGAGTAGCTCATTTTTGCCTACACATGAGCATCACCATTCAAAGACCTTGGGACAAGTTTAAAGCTGATTGACCAAAATCAGAAGCTATGGATTTAACGTCCAAAACAATTGAGTTTATACTCCAGTCATATGCTCCATTAATAGCTTGAACCAACTCTTTGGCATCCAAAAAAAATACAAGCCTTGAAGAAGTCTCTTTCTTTCGCTTTAATCAAAGTAAGGAGGATCGCCCTCACTTTGGCCTCCTTGGAAGAGGAGACCTTCAGTCTATGAATAGCTCCTGCACAAACAATATTTTCTTTTGGGATCAAAATGAAACCAAAGAATGCCTTGCCATCAGCTGTCACGTCCACAAAATAAGAATTGGGGAAAAACGTGAAAAATTAAAACAAATTCAGATTTCTGTGTTTAATACAACACAAGCTTCCAAAAGTGGACCCACATAACATCACAAATCGTGGTGAGTCCAAATAAAATTTCATTAAATGCAACGGAAGCTTCATTCAATTGGTATTCAATGACCGTAAATAAGATCCAACACGAAAATCAAATAAACATTAATAGTTAAAGTTGCAGAATGAATAAAACAATTACTAAGGAAAGGTTTTTCATTAAAGAAAGTTCATCTAGAGTGTAACGCCCCAAAATCCGGGCGCCTCGAATCTCGGGGCGCTACGAGAAAGTACCTAAGAGATGCGGAAAATCCAATAATATAATCAAGTGTGAATCTCATATGAGCAGGTAAATGGACAAGGCCCTAAAATTTTGTTTCACTTTAAAAGATTACAAGGTACTTTCCATAATTAAACTAACTATTCAGTCCTAGGCCAACACGGCCAGCTACAAGAAAAGGAAAGAATAGAGATCTATATGATAGACGCCTCACGATGCACCAAATGCATCATTCTCTGAACCCTGCGGCAACGGATCAGTCGCCAAACAAACCACCAATCAAGAAAGCGGAAGAGAAGATACTTGAAAACACCAACGATTGGGTCAGGCTCGATGAGCCAGGCAAATAGGCATGTTTAGATGGCAATACATTATATAATTAGATAGGAAAGAGGACCATACCTGATCCCAGCTGTACCTGCATGATTAGTATCTCGATAATAATATAGAATATCAGAGTGCAACAGAAAACGGTGTAGAGTGTAGTGCATAAACGAAAATCGAGATATTGATATAACAGATGTTTGATACAACCTAACAAGTAGATAAGAGAAGCCATCAAAACATCAGATAAACCACACAAGCACATCAGAGTCATCAGTAGCAGAAGTAAACAGAGGAAGTGACATTACCATAGTCGTATCCATCGCATCCAGATTCAACCGTATCAACGGCGGCAGTTAAAGGCAATAAACAATGATACCCATAATATATAATATTCATACATCCAATATACATACATAGAAGCACACAAAGGTACGTCCACCGTTGAAGTACAAAGGACGTGGGGGTCAGAGCCAGCCCATCGTCATCGTCCCAACAACTGTCGATGGACACCAACCATGGGGGTCATAGCCACCCAGAGTTGTCGTCACGTCGAATAAGAGCGTACAAGAATCCATCAATGTCCATAGCTACAGCCAAGTCACAGCCATTGGTCTTACGTGCTATCTCAACCAACAATATCCATAGCCACGGCCAAGTCCCAGTCATTGGACTTACGTGCTAGATCAATATCACCGTCCATCCATACACCCGGTCCGAGCGCCGGCGGTCTCAGTACCCCACCCACACCTGGTACCCTACTGTGTCAATCACATCACAATATCAAAGTCCATGCCGGCATCATAACCCTCGGCAGACTAATCAATATCAATGTCCATGCCGGCATCATAACCCTCGGCAGACCAATCGTACAACCACAAATCTACAGATCACTAGGTGGGGGTACTCCGAACTAGATAGCCTTATTATCCTTAATAATAGTCAAGGGTACGAGACACGGAGTTCGGGTATAGCTAGTCCATCCTTGTGGTTCCCAACAGTTAATAGTGCATACCCTTGTAAACTCCGCTTCTCTATATGCTTAATTAGTATTATCTCAATATACAGTCCGTCTATTAGTATCTATCGTTAAGTTCCCAATATTATCGGTCAGGACTTCAAGTGCCATGTCCTGACATCTCATCCAATACGGACCGTGATCATGGATCAGAGCCTAAGTGCAATGCCCTGATTTATAGTACCTCTCAAGGCCTACATCCAAGGTTCGGATCTACCAGCCAGCCTTAGTGTCCGTTTCATCAACATAGATACCACACATCCCAAATCCATCGATGATTGCTGCCCCTCTATTCAGGTCCAAGGTCCCACTCCACCTAAGACAGTGATCACGGAGTCCCAGATGCTTATTAAGTATCCTTGGTGCTCCTGTAGGTATTTAGCATCATAAGACATCCATAACCCTTGAATCAGGTTCCGTTTTACAACCCAAGACCCTACTTAGATGGCTACACGGGTCAAGGTTAAGCCCGGCCCTTGACTCGTGTATAGCGTATCCCAAATAGTCCAAATGGAAGGTCAACGGGGCCCACACATGATCAAATCATAAAAGGGTACAAATCTAGGAAATGTCAATGTATACACTGAGCTCGGCCATCCTACTCTGAGCTCGGCCAACCATACACTGAGCTCGGCCAAATTGTTCTGAGCTCGGCCAACCAGGCATTGAGCTCGGCCAACTAGGCACTGAGCTCGGCCAAACTGCTCTGAGCTCGGCCAACTAGGCTGTGAGCTCGGCCAACCTGTTCTGAGCTCGGCCAACCAAGCACTGAGCTCGGCCAACCTGCTCTGAGCTCGGTCAACTAGGCTCTGAGCTCGGCCAACCTGCTCTGAGTTCGGCCCGCCTAGCTGAATACTGTTGCAAGTACCGTAATTCCTGGATTTCTCCCTTTTCATTCCAATATTCACCAGACACTTCCAAACATCAAACACATCTCCTATATCATGATCTCATCACAAGTGGGCCATTGATCTTCCAAATGAGGGATTCTCATCCATCAATGGCCAAATACAAATAAAAAGAGCTTAGACTAACAATTCTACACATCATATCATCCAATCAACCATCCAAATATAGAAATCATGCCAAACATTCATAAAAGACAGTAATTACCAATATGAGCATGTTAATCTATTTAATTAAAGAATCTAAGCATGTCTACTTGCCTTTCGTTGGAGATGCCCAAATCCAAAAGCACTAGCTCAAAGCCCAACAAATCAAACCTAAGGAATAATTAGCAAGGTAAAACTAAATTAAAACATAAATCAATGGGAAGCTCTAAGCTACTAAACACACTACTACACCCAATTATTAATCCAAACCTAAGGGGAAGAAGGGCTTACCAAACAATGAAGGGAATGGGGTGGTGGCTTGCAAATTGGAGATGAGAAGCTTGTGGGTCCATACGGAGATGATGGTGATGATCGAGGTTGTGGGGCCCACTTGATTGGTGGCCCACTAAATTAGTGGTGATGATGGTGGTTCATTGGGTAAGGGAAAGGGTGAAAACAGAAAGAAAGAAAGAATGGAGTACAGAGAGAAAGAATTAAAAAGAGAGAGAGATAATGGTGAGATGGGTGCTCAGTCTTGTGGGCAGTGAGTGAAGTGAGTGAGGGAGAGAGAAGAAAGAGAAAGAATAGAGAAAGAAAGAGAGAAACAGAGAAAGGGAAATGGGGGAAATAGAGAGAGATGGAAATGGAGAATTAGAGAGAAAGAGTAAGACAGTGAAGGGGAAGAATGGGGAAAACAGAGAGAGAGAGAGAGAGAGAGAGAGAGGGAAAGAAATGGAAAATAGAGAGAAATGGAGGGGCTGGGTAATTTCGTTGGCTGGGAGGAGTGAGAGAGGATTAAGGGAGAAGGAGAAAACAGAGAAAGGAAACAGAGAAACAGGGAAGAAGAAGAAACGAAAAATGGAGAAAAGAGAGGTGGAGTGGCTGCCAGTGATCGAGGAGATCGTCCACGGCGATGGCGATGGCGCCGTGCTCGGAGTCCGGCAGTGGGCGGCAAGGGTTGGGAGAAGAAGAGATGGATGAGGGAGATGAGGGAAAGGAGAAAGGAGAAGAGAGAGGAGAAGAGAGGTGGCCGGCGTCGTGGCGGCGTGGTCCGGCGGCGAGAGGCAGCAAGCCGAGAGGGAGGGAGAGAGAACGAGAGAGATGAGAGGAAGAGAGGAATGAGAGAAATGGAGATGGAGGGGCTGCTGTGTTGTGTTGGTGTGGAGTGAATGAGAAGAGAGGGGAAAGGGTCTCCATCGTGACCTAGAATAGGGAATGGGGAAAAAGGGGAAAATGAGATGGGGGGTGTGATGAGAGTGAGATGAGTGAGGTGGGGCTCACATGGGATTAAGGTGGGGTAGGGTTTGACTAAAGTGCCCTCTTAATTAATGGGTAATGGGTCAGGCCACGGGTAGTTGGGTCATCCTAAGGTTAAATTCATAATTCTCCAAGGGAAGCCCATCTATAATTAGGATAACCTATGGTTGACTTGGTCAAATTGGGTCCGACCAGGTATGTCTAGGGACGGGTCCTCACATTCCTCACTCCTAAAACTCATTTGGTCCCCAAATGAAAACAACTACTTCTAAACTTCCAAGGTCTCTACTATAACCAACTATGAAGAATGAGAGTTAAACTACCCAGCTAACACTCGGAATAGCTAGTCTTAACTAGGAGGGATACTAGAACTATTCTTCTAACAAAACATGCTACAAACAACAACTAGTAAAACAACAATACAAGCTACATTCGACAACTAATAAAACAACAATACAAGTCACAATCAACAACTAGAAAGGTTGGAGAATCTGGCCTTCTAACACTCTAGGATACTAACAGACAGCTAGCAAAACAACCAAGGTTTACCCTCTGACGCTCTAGAATACTAGACCTCGACTATTTGGTCGATGGGATCTGGACATCTAACATTCTAGTTTTCTAACAAGGTCAGCTACTCAACTCTGTCTAGTTCAAGGCATCTCACACTCTTAACTCCAATAGGTCCGACTAGGGGTGTCGCACACCCCTCACTCCTAGGAACTGACTATGGGTGTCTCACATCTCAATCTCAAAAGGAACAACTAGGTTGTATCACACTCTCCTCACTTCTAAAGGACTAGTCCGAGGTGTCTCACTCCTCGGATACTACAAGGACTATCTAGGGGTGTCGCACAACCCTCACTCCTAAGGAACAACCCGGATGTTTCACACCCTACTCCTAAAGATCTAACTCGGAGTGTCTCGCACTCCTCATTCTAATAGAACTAACTTTGGGTATCATACTCCTTTGACTCTAAAAGGATTGACTAGAGGTGCCGCACACCTCTCACATCTACAGGAATGATAGCTCGGGGTCTCTCAGCTCCACACTACTAACTAAAAAGGTTAGCTCAGGTATCATTCACCTTGAGCTGCTAAAAGGGTAACTCGGGGTGTCACACACCCCTAACTCCTAAAGAACTATCTCGGGATGTCTCACAATTTCCGACTCTAAAAAGGACAACACGGGGTATTACATACCCCTCACTCCTAAATGGGACATTAGGATATCTAAGAAGCAACAATCAATCATTCACACAATATTAAGAGCACACACATTACAAGGATCCTAAGCACAACAACAACAAGGGATCTAAGCACACCAACCATAATAGATAAAGCGAACCTCCGAAAAAGTTGACCTCAGAGTCACTGCTCGCTAGGGAAATCAGGCTGATGTCTCTCACCAATCAGAAGTGCTGCAGAACTGTCAGGATAACCCCAAGCTGGCTGAAATTGATCCTGTGTCTGCGGGTATAGGGGCCACTGCTGAATAGGCTGCACCTCGAGTACTGTACTGGTGGGAATCTCAGGTGATGGAAGTGTATGAGTCTGCTGGCGGTGTCCTGAAGTACGGTTCCTCTTCCTTGGACAGTTGCGAGCCTTGTGTCTAAAGCTTCCACACACATAGCATGCTCCTGACCGTCTCCGATGCTCACTGGTCTCACAGCCTCTACGATAGCGCTGCTGTCTCTGCTGAAACTCCCAATCAATCCACAGCTGCTCATCACCTTGGACTGCCTCATCTTCATCCTCTTTTGGATACACTTGCAACATCTTCGTCTGCTCGGAAGCTCTTTGTTGGGCTAAGGCTACCCTGTGAAGAGCGTTCTCCACCCATATCGCCTTTTCCACATAAGCCTCATACGTGGGGAGCTCTATAGGAGTCATGTGCAACTGGATGTCCGCTCGAAGACCGTCTACAAAGCGTCTGATCTTCTCTGATGTTGCAGTGATAAGTCTCCCAGCAAATCGTGATAAACGGATGAACTGTGCCTCATACTCCATAACTGTCATGTCTTCCTGAAGTAGTTGCTCAAACTCCCGAAGCTTCTGAGATCTGACGGGTGCTGGGATGAACTTCCGGAGAAATTGCTCCTTGAATGTCTCCCAAGCTACTGCATCGTCCATGTCTGTATAAGGAACTCTCACTGTCATCCACCATAACTCAGCTACATCCCGGAACATGTAGGTCACTAGCTGTACTCGCTGTCTGCCGGTACACGGAAGCATCCTGAAGATCCGCTCCATCTCAATAATCCATGAATCTGCCTCCATCGGGTCTCCACATCCACTAAACTCTGAAGGTCTCCTCTTACGGAACCTCTCGAATAGCTCGTACTGATCTGGCTCATGCGGTGCAACAACCGGTGGGAACTGCGAAGTCTGCGGCTGTTGGGTCATACGGTTAAGAATCTCCAACATCTGAGTGTTGATCCTGGTCTGAGATTGCACAAACTGCTCAAATCTGTCCTCTACGGTGCCCTGACTACCCCTATCTGAACCATGCTGCTGTGACATGATCTGCAATTAAACATTTTTAGAACAAACAAAACACAAATGACAAAGACAAACAACAATCCATCATCGCGTTACCAGTCTAAGTCTACCCAATCCTCACATCGAATCCTAAGAGTCGCTAAGTATTTTAGTTGTCCGAGAACCGTAAAAGCTCTGATACCAAAATGTAATGCCCCAAAATCCGGGCGCCTCGAATCTCGGGGCGCTACGAGAAAGTACCTAAGAGATGCGGAAAATCCAATAATATAATCAAGTGTGAATCTCATATGAGCAGGTAAATGGACAAGGCCCTAAAATTTTGTTTCACTTTAAAAGATTACAAGGTACTTTCCATAATTAAACTAACTATTCAGTCCTAGGCCAACACGGCCAGCTACAAGAAAAGGAAAGAATAGAGATCTATATGATAGACGCCTCACGATGCACCAAATGCATCATTCTCTGAACCCTGCGGCAACGGATCAGTCGCCAAACAAACCACCAATCAAGAAAGCGGAAGAGAAGATACCTGAAAACACCAAGGATTGGGTCAGGCTCGATGAGCCAGGCAAATAGGCATGTTTAGATGGCAATACATTATATAATTAGATAGGAAAGAGGACCATACCTGATCCCAGCTGTACCTGCATGATTAGTATCTCGATAATAATATAGAATATCAGAGTGCAACAGAAAACGGTGTAGAGTGTAGTGCATAAACGAAAATCGAGATATTGATATAACAGATGTTTGATACAACCTAACAAGTAGATAAGAGAAGCCATCAAAACATCAGATAAACCACACAAGCACATCAGAGTCATCAGTAGCAGAAGTAAACAGAGGAAGTGACATTACCATAGTCGTATCCATCGCATCCAGATTCAACCGTATCAACGGCGGCAGTTAAAGGCAATAAACAATGATACCCATAATATATAATATTCATACATCCAATATACATACATAGAAGCACACAAAGGTACGTCCACCGTTGAAGTACAAAGGACGTGGGGGTCAGAGCCAGCCCATCGTCATCGTCCCAACAACTGTCGATGGACACCAACCATGGGGGTCATAGCCACCCAGAGTTGTCGTCACGTCGAATAAGAGCGTACAAGAATCCATCAATGTCCATAGCTACAGCCAAGTCACAGCCATTGGTCTTACGTGCTATCTCAACCAACAATATCCATAGCCACGGCCAAGTCCCAGTCATTGGACTTACGTGCTAGATCAATATCACCGTCCATCCATACACCCGGTCCGAGCGCCGGCGGTCTCAGTACCCCACCCACACCTGGTACCTACTGTGTCAATCACATCACAATATCAAAGTCCATGCCGGCATCATAACCCTCGGCAGACTAATCAATATCAATGTCCATGCCGGCATCATAACCCTCGGCAGACCAATCGTACAACCACAAATCTACAGATCACTAGGTGGGGGTACTCCGAACTAGATAGCCTTATTATCCTTAATAATAGTCAAGGGTACGAGACACGGAGTTCGGGTATAGCTAGTCCATCCTTGTGGTTCCCAACAGTTAATAGTGCATACCCTTGTAAACTCCGCTTCTCTATATGCTTAATTAGTATTATCTCAATATACAGTCCGTCTATTAGTATCTATCGTTAAGTTCCCAATATTATCGGTCAGGACTTCAAGTGCCATGTCCTGACATCTCATCCAATACGGACCGTGATCATGGATCAGAGCCTAAGTGCAATGCCCTGATTTATAGTACCTCTCAAGGCCTACATCCAAGGTTCGGATCTACCAGCCAGCCTTAGTGTCCGTTTCATCAACATAGATACCACACATCCCAAATCCATCGATGATTGCTGCCCCTCTATTCAGGTCCAAGGTCCCACTCCACCTAAGACAGTGATCACGGAGTCCCAGATGCTTATTAAGTATCCTTGGTGCTCCTGTAGGTATTTAGCATCATAAGACATCCATAACCCTTGAATCAGGTTCCGTTTTACAACCCAAGACCCTACTTAGATGGCTACACGGGTCAAGGTTAAGCCCGGCCCTTGACTCGTGTATAGCGTATCCCAAATAGTCCAAATGGAAGGTCAACGGGGCCCACACATGATCAAATCATAAAAGGGTACAAATCTAGGAAATGTCAATGTATACACTGAGCTCGGCCATCCTACTCTGAGCTCGGCCAACCATACACTGAGCTCGGCCCAATTGTTCTGAGCTCGGCCAACCAGGCATTGAGCTCGGCCAACTAGGCACTGAGCTCGGCCAAACTGCTCTGAGCTCGGCCAACTAGGCACTGAGCTCGGCCAAACTGCTCTGAGCTCGGCCAACTAGGCTCTGAGCTCGGCCAACCTGCTCTGAGCTCGGCCAACCAAGCACTGAGCTCGGCCAACCTGCTCTGAGCTCGGTCAACTAGGCTCTGAGCTCGGCCAACCTGCTCTGAGTTCGGCCCGCCTAGCTGAATACTGTTGCAAGTACCGTAATTCCTGGATTTCTCCCTTTTCATTCCAATATTCACCAGACACTTCCAAACATCAAACACATCTCCTATATCATGATCTCATCACAAGTGGGCCATTGATCTTCCAAATGAGGGATTCTCATCCATCAATGGCCAAATACACATAAAAAGAGCTTAGACTAACAATTCTATACATCTTATCATCCAATCAACCATCCAAATACAGAAATCATGCCAAACATCCATAAAAGACAGTAATTACCAATCTAAGCATGTTAATCAATTTAATTAAAGAATCTAAGCATGTCTACTTGCCTTTCGTTGGAGATGCCCAAATCCAAAAGCACTAGCTCAAAGCCCAACAAATCAAACCTAAGGAATAATTAGCAAAGTAAAACTAAATTAAAACATAAATCAATGGGAAGCTCTAAGCTACTAAACACACTACCACACCCAATTATTAATCCAAACCTAAGGGGAAGAAGGGCTTACCAAACAATGAAGGGAATGGGGTGGTGGCTTGCAAATTGGAGATGAGAAGCTTGTGGGGTCCATGCGGAGATGATGGTGATGATCGAAGGTTGTGGGGCCCACTTGATTGGTGGCCCACTAAATTAGTGGTGATGATGGTGGTTCATTGGGTAAGGGAAAGGGTGAAAACAGAAAGAAAGAAAGAATGGAGTACAGAGAGAAAGAATTAAAAAGAGAGAGAGATAATGGTGAGATGGGTGCTCAGTCTTGTGGGCAGTGAGTGAAGTGAGTGAGGGAGAGAGAAGAAAGAGAAAGAATAGAGAAAGAAAGAGAGAAACAGAGAAAGGGAAATGGGGGAAATAGAGAGAGATGGAAATGGAGAATTAGAGAGAAAGAGTAAGACAGTGAAGGGGAAGAATGGGGAAAACAGAGAGAGAGAGAGAGAGAGGGAAAGAAATGGAAAATAGAGAGAAATGGAGGGGCTGGGTAATTTCGTTGGCTGGGAGGAGTGAGAGAGGATTAAGGGAGAAGGAGAAAACAGAGAAAGGAAACAGAGAAATAGGGAAGAAGAAGAAACGAAAAATGGAGAAAAGAGAGGTGGAGTGGCTGCCAGTGATCGAGGAGATCGTCCACGGCGATGGCGAGGGCGCCGTGCTCGGAGTCCGGCAGTGGGCGGCAAGGGTTGGGAGAAGAAGAGATGGATGAGGGAGATGAGGGAAAGGAGAAAGGAGAAGAGAGAGGAGAAGAGAGGTGGCCGGCGTCGTGGCGGCGTGGTCCGGCGGCGATAGGCAGCAAGCCGAGAGGGAGGGAGAGAGAACGAGAGAGATGAGAGGAAGAGAGGAATGAGAGAAATGGAGATGGAGGGGCTGCTGTGTTGTGTTGGTGTGGAGTGAATGAGAAGAGAGGGGAAAGGGTCTCCATCGTGACCTAGAATAGGGAATGGGGAAAAAGGGGAAAATGAGATGGGGGGTGTGATGAGAGTGAGATGAGTGAGGTGGGGCTCACATGGGATTAAGGTGGGGTAGGGTTTGACTAAAGTGCCCTCTTAATTAATGGGTAATGGGTCAGGCCACGGGCAGTTAGGTCATCCTAAGGTTAAATTCATAATTCTCCAAGGGAAGCCCATCTGTAATTAGGATAACCTATGGTTGACTTGGTCAAATTGGGTCCCACCAGGTATGTCTAGGGACGGGTCCTCACATAGAGGATTGCGAAGATGACGTCACTCTCATGCAGGCTCAGACGGCTCCAAAACCGTCTCCGGCATTCCACTCGGGTTCGTCAGTTGGCTCAAACGCTTGAAACGTTTGATCTTCCTCCGTCTCCTCGATAGAGTAGGGATCGGTACCTATGCACCAATAAATAAAGTAAACAGCAAGTACGAAAGCATAATTTATAAATAGACACAAGATCAATGTGAGTAATGACATGTAATAATCATAAGAGAATAACAATATGACAGTGATGAAAAGAACGTATAACCTAAATCCAATCTACACAATAGAGCAATACAATAATCACACAGAAGCAATGCCACTGCTTTGGGTGGTCAGCCCTAACTATCTAAATCACGTCGGCGGTCATAAACCGATCGATAATCCGGAATACCGGTCAAACAATCAATGCGGATATTACAGTGTCCGTTCACATCGGTGATCAGCCGTCCAATTACAACTGCAGTCATTCAATTATGATCCAATCGATGTACATATATATACATATCATAATAGAATAAACCTAGTGATCTGTAATGCTCTGACATAGAAACCTAAGTCAAAGTGAAGGGCTGGCTGCACAACAATCCACAATCAATATCGATATCATTCGAATAAACCTCTACAATTTCTCAATCGATTGCCAAGCCACATCACGGTCCATATCCAATCAATATAGGGTATGCAGCTAATAGACCAACATCAATCTCAATCATGTATGCAAACCCGAAGGTCAAAGAATAACAACAACCCAATCCTAAAGTCAAACATAAGGTCTCATACCTAATAACCATAGGAATCTCTAAATAGATAAAAGATCAACAAATCTATTCTCAATCAATGGTGCATAGATCCAATTAAAGGTTTTCCAATAAAGATGAGTTGAGCTCGAATCCACTAGGATTTCCCCGAGGTCATACGAAGTATTAAACCCCACGTTAGTAAGATACCGTTTGCCCGGATGGTATTTACTCAGGTCGAATGATCCATTTAATAAAGTTCAAAAGTATAAATCTAACACATTAAAATCAAAGATATCATTTAAATATTAATTTACAAATAATAATCTTAATGTATAATTTTAGAAAACCTAAGAATTTCATTTATAATATTTTCCAATCTCAAGTCTTTATAAAATAGACCCAAGGGTCTAATTTGGTTTCATTAAAACTACAATGAGCTTTTTTTCTAATTTTAATATCATAGTGGATAAGATAATAAATACCCCCATTGTACTAAAAGTTACATGGTTCCTTATCCCAAAACAAATCCAGGTCATCACCATTCTCCCTTCTTTATTTCTAACCAAAGTCAATGTCAATGGGATTGCATCATCAGGTCATCTGTACTCTCCCTCCTTTATTTCATTTCAATATCCATACAAGTCAATGAAGTCATAACCTCCCTGCATGCCAACTTCATTACCGAACCCATTCATGGAATGAGAAGCCTACACGTCAGGTTCTACAAGGGGTGTATGGATAGTGGGCCCCACTTATTAAGAACCCAAGATGGGTGTATTCTCCAAGGTCGCCCGTCGTGTTTGGCTACAGGAACGGACTGGATCTTATCAGATCTCCCCACGGCCCACATCAAGATTAAATCAAAGAAAGTAGAGTAAATCAAACCTTAGGGCATAAAAGGGATTTCTACATGCATCTAACACTAGAATCAACGAGAAACACAAGCATTAAATTTATAAATTATGGTTAAGTACTTGCCTTTTACCGGGGTTGAAGAAAACGCAACATATCCTAACCAATACTCAATCCGAGATTACCGGGGCGCTCGATCACAATCCTATCGCCAATCTGACACAAGAGATGGGATAGAAATGCCCAGATGAGCAGATTTATTATAATCCTTCCCAAAACCTAACACTGGAAAGAAGAAGAAGATAACCCAAGAATATAGATTTACTTCTCTAATGGCTTGAGGAGATGATTACCTGAGATTAGAAAGTCGAACCAAGAATGATGGTATCCTCTGATCTTGATTCCGATGGTTGGATCCTTAAGTTGCAGTGGCTTGGGAAGTTGAAAAGAGGAAGAAGACGAGGAAGAAGAACGGGAAGAGATAAGGACGTGCGTTTAAAATAGGGATTAGGTTAATGGGCTTAATTTATTGGGTCAAAACTACGGGTCGGGTCATCTACCCATCAAACCAACTCACCAATCCACACATCTAATCTAACGCGTGCCCCACTTAATCCTAACCACTTAAATAACTAAAATACATTCAATTAAAATAATACTAATATTCTAATTAAAATATAATAATATATTAAAAAAATAAAAGTGGGACTGAGATCTTACATTAGCTGTCCTAAATGCGACATCTGAGAAGACTATGACATCATTCTCATTAGGAATCATAGGGGAATTAGCAATATTTTTCATCTTTCTTTCGTTGATGTCTTTGACAGGAGAGGGAGCCCCTTTAAGGAGCCTATCAATAGCATGAGTGCTGTTTGTGGGATTTAGAGTAACTCCCTTAAAGAGAAAATCATCCCTTACCTTCCATAGGAACCACCAAGTTGCTAGAATCCACCTTTTAGAATGGTCATGATTAAGCATATAAATTGGTTGGTCATGCTCACAAAAACGTAGCCACCAATTTGTTGGATACCGCGATCACTGAGAGGGGGGGTGAATCAGTGATTTCTAAAAACAGGTCCAATTCAACAACAAAACAAGTCAAATCACACAATGACACCAGATTTAACGTGGTTCACCGAAAGGCTACGTCCACGGTTCAAAGACTGTCCGAACACCAATCCGGGACAGATCTGAATCTTATTTAGTCGCACCAACGACAAAGAGCACCAACCCTTAGTTTCAGATAGCACCAACTATCTAGGAAGCACCGACTCCCTTGAGTTTCAGATAGCACCAACTATCTAGGAAGCACCGACTCCCTTTACAATTTATCTGCACCCACAGATAGGATCACCAAACCCTAAACACCAAGCACCAACTTGATGTAAGAACAGAATAGAAGATTAATTCTGTCTACAGCCCTTCCCCTCTACAATTCTCTCTCTCTCAATCCCTTACAAATTGAAATCTAAAGCATAAAAGAGAGACACTTAACTCATGGACGAATCACCATCTTCTAGAGTATAATCTCGTCCACAATTGCTGTAGAAAACGTCTGATAATGCAGCAACACAGCAACACAGCACCAGCACTCTTCTTCTCTCCAAAACTCTCTCTATTTTTCTCTCTAAAACTCTTCTCTTCTGGTGTCTCTTCTGATGTATTTATGAACGACCCAAGCATGCCTTTATATAGGTTTTAATAACCCTTAATTGTATTCAAAACGGGCTACAATTCGTTTAGAAAGATTCCCAAACGAAATAGATAACTGTGCTGAATTTTCGTGCAAAACTTCTAATTCTGCGCAACTCTGGTTCCCGTGCTCGGTCGACATCCTGGCTTGCTCGGTCGACCGAAGACACTGACTGGGAAAACAGACAATTTTGAGCTCGGTCGACATCCTGGAGTCCCGGTCGACCGAAGACACACTGTGTCACGAAAATAACTGAGAGGTGCCTTTTTCTGTTTCTGCAGGTTTCTTCTTTCTCGGTCGACCGCATGAAGAGCCCGGTCGACCGCGTGCTCTGCTTCAGGAATCCTGAATTCCTGACTGTTTCAATTCTGTTTCTTCTTTTCAGCTTTATCAACACTAGCCTATTAACATCATGTTTGTGACAATGTGTTGACAAGAATTCCAACTCAAAACCATACTTGAGATACTAATTACTTTAATTCATCAAAAGACTTTCAAGTCATCTCAAATTCATCTCAAATTCCAACAATCTCCCCCTTTGGAATTGTTGGCAACACTATTGGAACTTCAACACTTTCAACTCCAGCTTGCAGCTCTTCCAAGTTCTTTTCAACACTCACTTGGAACCAATTCTGAAATTCTGAAATAACAACCGTGCATTTTCAACAATCTCTCCCTAGCTTTCATAGCATAACATCTCTCCTTGCTATCATAGCATAACATCTCTCCCCCTTTGACAACAAGTCCAAAGGGACCAAACCGAGGAGCGAATAGGATATTCAATGAATGCATTGCTCCCCCTTTCAAGCACAACTCCTACGGTTTAGGAGAGTGAGTAACTCCTAACTTTTTCCGGAGATACTCGAAGACTTCCTTTGGCAGAGGTTTCGTGAAAATCATCTCAAATTCTTTCGTCATCGCTTCAGCAAAATTCCTGCACATTTCCTCATGCATAGCTTTCAACCAACTTTCATCGAGACTGGTTTCATCCACAGTCTTGGGTTCAATGGTGGACACAAGTGAGTAATTGCTAACTACACTTTGTCTAGTTTGAACGCCTGCCTTAGGATCTCCAATGATTTGATCCTTAGGGTGTTGCTCTACCCAAGTGCTGTGCTTCTTAGGTGTGGTATCTTCTGAGTCATCCTTTGATTTCTCAGAATCATTAGATTCAGCCATCTCATCATCAATCTCACTCGAGTCCTCATAAACTGGACTGTCATTATGAGTTGCATTCTTTGGTTCAATATTCTCATCTATTCTCACATCAGCACTTTCTATGATTTTTCTGGTTCTTTTGTTAAGACACCTATATGCCTTGCTAGTAGAGGAGTAACCCAGAAATATACCTTCGTCAGCTCTTTCTTCAAATTTGCCCGGATTTTGTTCGAGCCGCTTGATGTAACACTTGCTGCCGAAGACTTTGAAGTGCTTGACTGTTGCTTTTCTTCCAAACCATAGCTCATAGGGAGTTTTGTCTTCATGTGGCCTGATCAAGCATCGGTTTTGAATGTATACAGCCGTATGAATTGCCTCTTTCCAATACTTGTCAGCCATCTTGCTTTCACTTAGCATCGTACGAGCCATCTCTTGTACGGTGCGATTCTTCCGTTCCACAACTCCATTTTGCTGTGGAGTTCTAGGGGCTGAGTACTGTCTTTGAATGCCATGATGTTCACAATATTTAGTGAACTCTTCAGATGTGAACTCGCCTCCACGATCAGACCTTAAAATCTTGATACGTTTTTCCAATTGATTTTCAACCTGTGCTTTAAACACTTTAAAACGATCAAGTGCTTGATGCTTATGCTTAAGAAACAATACCCATGTCATACGAGTATAATCATCAATGCATAACATGAAATACTTATCTCCATTGGTGCTTTGAGTTCGCATTGGTCCACAGAGATCAGTGTGCACTAGCTCAAGAGGTTTCTTGGAATGATGCTCCTTTGACTTGAACATAACCCTCGTTTGCTTTCCCTTTTGGCAAGAGTCGCAAATGGGATTGGAAGGCTTTTCAACTTTAGACATGCCTCTTACAGCCTTTGAATTGCAAATCTTTGACATGTTATCAAAGCTTAGATGCCCAAGGCGTTTGTGCCACAACCAACTTTCCTCTGTCCGACTCATCAAGCAGGTCTTTTCAGCTCCATCTGACAATGTATAGAGATTTCCAGCAGTTCTTGATCCAGTTGCCACTGTTTTGCCGTTGCTACTCTTCTTGATGGCAAACCCATTCTTTGTGAAGATAACTTCGTGACCCTTGTCGCAGATCTGGCTCACACTAAGCAGATTGTGTCTCAATCCAGACACATATAAGACTTCTTCCGATCTGATCTTGTTTGCCATAAGCTGAATAACACCTTTTCCGCAGATTTTGGCACCATCATTGTTGCCAAACTTCACTGAACCGCCTTCATAGTGCTGTAATTTGATGAATTTCTCTTTATTACCAGTCATATGGCTTGAACAACCACTATCAAGGACCCATGGTGCTGTCTTCTTTTGTGCATTGAATGCCGTTTGCACAATGAGAGATTCTTTGGGACTACCTTCCCTTTTCTTTGCCCTCCAAGCCTTAACTAACTTGGGTTTCTTTTCAACCTGAAATTGGTTAGCAATATGCAACCTACAATCCCTAGCCAAGTGTCCATAATTATGACACATATAGGACTCAATTTTGTGGCTACTTAGGATTGAAAAAGGATTCCTAGTCACAAATGGACTGTTTCTTACATAGAATTTGCAATCAGCTCTTTTATGTCCAAACCTATTACAATGATAGCAATAACCATAGAATCTGAACATTCTTCCTTTCTTAGGTGGCTGGTTAAACTCCACAAACCTTTTCTTATTGACCATCTCAATACTAGGCTGAATTTGATACTTTGTAGCCTTGAGAGGTAGGCACTTTGTTTCATAAACAAAGAAGATGCAGCTTTAGAGGACTCTCCGGTTTCAAATCCAATACCAAATTTATTGTGGAAGGGCTTTTGAACTTTCAAAATTTCATTGAGTTTCATTGTCCCTTCAATCGCTTGGAGTGCTTTGAGTTTTCGGCTATTTTCCAAATTTTCAGCCTTTGCTCTAGCGATCTCAGTTTCAAGTTTCATAGCCTCTTCCTTTTTGATACTTATTTGGTTTTCAGGGACTTCTACCATTCTTTTATATTCTTCTACTTGAGTTTTCAAAGAAATAATAGAACTTTCAGATTCATGGAGAAGTTTCAGATTTTTCTTACTTGATTTGCGTTCCATGCTTAGCTCCTCAAGTGCGGCTATGAGTTCCTCTTCAAGATTGACTTCAGCCTCCTCATCCTCTTCCGGATCTAGCTCTTCTTCTTCTTCAACAGTGACCATGAAGAGAGCTTCGGTTGATTCATCATCGTCTGAAGATTCAGACGTGCTGTCATCTTGTTGACATAGAAAGTTTTTAGCTTTGCCCCTTTTTCTGAAATTTCTCTTTCCTTTACTCTTTTCAGTATAAGAGTCATTATCATTGTCTTCTTTTAGGGGACACTTCGCAGCAAAGTGACCAATACCTCCACAATTGAAGCATTTAAAGGGTAGCTTCCCTTTGTACTTGCCATTGCTTCCTTTCTTCAACTTTCTAACAAATTGAGCCTCAAGCTCATCATCATCAGAATCAACATCATGACCAGCAGTCTCTTTTGCCTTTTTCTGAACTTTGAAGGCCGCTTCTTTATCAGATGAAGACGACTTTCCTATGCGCATCTCATAGGCAGTTAGAGAACCATGTAATTCATCCATGGAAAATGCATTCAGATCTTTGGCTTCTTCAATGGCTGAGACTTTTGAATCAAACCGGGGAAGAAGGGATCTTAGAACCTTTTTGACGATGACCGGCTCTTTAATCTCCTCCCCTAGTCCACGAATGTCATTCGTGACTTCATTCACTCGTTGCAAATATGAGTCAACATTCTCGCTTTCCTCCATGCGAAGAGATTCAAATTGAGAGCGATGAGTTTGCAATTTGGCTTCTTTAATCTTCTCATCACCTTCATGTATGCTTTGCAATTTGTCCCAAATTTCCTTGGCTGTTTTGCATGCAATTACTTTGACAAGCTCGCTGTCCACAAGGCCACTAAAGAGTGCATTCTGCGCCTTGGAGTCGTTGTCTGCCAACTTCTTCGATGCAGTATCATTGGGTACGTTGGCAGCATTGTAACCGGCTCTGACAGCCTCCCAAACATCATAGCCAAGAGATTTGATGAAGGCTTGCATCCTAATCTTCCAGAAAGAGTAATTAGAACCATCAAACAGAGGTGCTTTCATATTCCCTGTATTGACTGCCATGTGATTTGACAAGAGATCACCCTTAGCGTATTAAACTGATCAAGGGAACCTCGCTCTGATACCAATTGTTGGATACCGCGATCACTGAGAGGGGGGGGGGTGAATCAGTGATTTCTAAAAACAGGTCCAATTCAACAACAAAACAAGTCAAATCACACAATGACACCAGATTTAACGTGGTTCACCGAAAGGCTACGTCCACGGTTCAAAGACTGTCCGAACACCAATCCGGGACAGATCTGAATCTTATTTAGTCGCACCAACGACAAAGAGCACCAACCCTTAGTTTCAGATAGCACCAACTATCTAGGAAGCACCGACTCCCTTGAGTTTCAGATAGCACCAACTATCTAGGAAGCACCGACTCCCTTTATAATTTATCTGCACCCACAGATAGGATCACCAAACCCTAAACACCAAGCACCAACTTGATGTAAGAACAGAATAGAAGATTAATTCTGTCTACAGCCCTTCCCCTCTACAATTCTCTCTCTCTCAATCCCTTACAAATTGAAATCTAAAGCATAAAAGAGAGACACTTAACTCATGGACGAATCACCATCTTCTAGAGTATAATCTCGTCCACAATTGCTGTAGAAAACGTCTGATAATGCAGCAACACAGCAACACAGCACCAGCACTCTTCTTCTCTCCAAAACTCTCTCTATTTTTCTCTCTAAAACTCTTCTCTTCTGGTGTCTCTTCTGATGTATTTATGAACGACCCAAGCATGCCTTTATATAGGTTTTAATAACCCTTAATTGTATTCAAAACGGGCTACAATTCGTTTAGAAAGATTCCCAAACGAAATAGATAACTGTGCTGAATTTTCGTGCAAAACTTCTAATTCTGCGCAACTCTGGTTCCCGTGCTCGGTCGACATCCTGGCTTGCTCGGTCGACCGAAGACACTGACTGGAAAACAGACAATTTTGAGCTCGGTCGACATCCTGGAGTCCCGGTCGACCGAAGACACACTGTGTCACGAAAATAACTGAGAGGTGCCTTTTTCTGTTTCTGCAGGTTTCTTCTTGCTCGGTCGACCGCATGAAGAGCCCGGTCGACCGCGTGCTCTGCTTCAGGAATCCTGAATTCCTGACTGTTTCAATTCTGTTTCTTCTTTTCAGCTCTATCAACACTAGCCTATTTACATCATGTTTGTGACAATGTGTTGACAAGAATTCCAACTCAAAACCATACTTGAGATACTAATTACTTTAATTCATCAAAAGACTTTCAAGTCATCTCAAATTCATCTCAAATTCCAACACAATTAAGAACATTCGTAGGAAGTAGATTATGAGTTAATAGGCTAAAATGAGACCCAAACCAAACTGCTCTAGTAGGGTCACATTCGAAAATAGCATGGCTAACTAATTCCTCTGCTTTGCACAAATAGGGCATAAAGCATCCACTGATTTACGTTTAGAGTTGAGAGAGGATCTTACCATGATAGCATTATTAAGACACTCCAACCGAACAAAAGAATTCATTGCTGAAGGGGTGTTCTTCAAAAAGACCTTCCGTTTTATAGGGGGGAAAGTATTGACCTCATTTCCATAAATAATCACACCATAAGCTGATTTGGTGGTGAGTTGGTCATTCTTAGAAAATGGCCAAGTTCTTATATCTGCATGATTTTGCATAGAAACATAGATCTTACAAATATCTTCTACATCGTTCGGATTATCAAAGATGGCTCCATAAGTCTTTTACAGTAAGATTTGGGTTAACCATATTAGAAAATGGTTTCCTTAGTCATCTTTGCATGGGATCCATTTACAATTCCACACATAAATATTTTCACCATTCCCGATGATCCAACCTGCCCTTTCCTTAATGAAATTAACCCCCTCAACAAAACCCTGCCAAAACGAAGAATTACCATTTCAATAGATAGCTTTCCAAAGGAATTTGTTAGGGCAATATTTAGCTTTTAAAAGTTTTGAGCAAAGAAGATCATTAGAATTATGGCATCTCCAACAAGTTTTGGCTAACAGGGCTAAGTTTTTGCTTTTCGTGTGTCTAATCCCCAATCCTCCTTCATTAATAGGTTTGCAAAGTTCGCTCCATTTAATCATATGAATTTTCTTCTTTTCCTCATTTTCTTCCCACCAAAATTTTGTAAACAACTAAACATCCCATCTATAGTTTCAATGGTTTTGTTGGGGAGTTGAAGCACAGACATATTGTAGACTGGGATTGTTGTAGCCACCGTTTAATGAGGGTATTCCTCCCAACAAGAGACAAGAGTGGGATTTGCCATGAGCTAATTCTACTCTTAATCTTATTGATTAGTGAGGCAAAACTAAGGTTTAGATATATATTCCTGTTCATTATCAAATGGTTGCCTAGGTATTTTCCTTCCTTATCCATCTCTCGTATCCCAAGGGCTGTAGCAATGGTTCTACATCTTTTACGACACGCGTCCTTACTAAAGTGGATAGCTGACTTGTGGAAGTTGATTAATTGACCCGAAACTTCACAATAGTTATCAATAATGTCTCGCACTTCCCTAGCTCCCTCCAAATTCGGTCTACAAAATATAAAGATGTCATCGGCGAACAAAAGATGGGATATACAAGGGGCCTCTTTGGCAATCTCGTTTTCTGCTCTTAGAAGCATGCGAGGTAGGACTTATATTCCTAGGATAAATAGGAAGGTGGATAGAGGAATCTCCTTATCTAAGACCTCTAGTTGAGGTGATTTTCCCAAAAGGGGACCCATTTTGGAGGATTGATGAGACATAGGAGATACATTCTTTTACAAAACCAAAGGCATTAAGAGTTTGAAGGATGAAGTCCCATCCCATCCTACCATAAGCCTTTGCCATATCCAGTTTTAAACCCATAAACTTATTTTTCCTCTTTTTTATTAAAAGAATGGATCACCTCGTGGGCCACAATATTATTATCAGATGTTAATCTTCCTTTAAGGAAGGCACTTTGGAAAGGTTGAATAATATTTAAAAGAGTTTTCCTTAGTCTACTAGCTATAATTTTAGAAATAATTTTGTATATAACATTACAAAGGCTAATAGGTCTAAAATCACTGACTCTGTTAGCCTGGTTCTTTTTAGGAATAAGAACTATGAATGTTTTATTAAGATCTTTAAGGGAAGTTTTATTTTTAAAAAAGTTTTGAACTATATTTATTATATACGAGCCCACGTCCTCCCACATATTCTAGTAAAATTTGGCTGGATGTCCATCTGGTCCAGGGGATTTCAATGGACCTAATTGGAAAACAACATCTTTAATCTCACTCTCCGAAGGGATTGCAATGAGACCTTCATTTTCCTCCATTGAAATAGATGGCTTTATAACTTCTTTAACTACATGGAGGTCCCTCGATCCTCTCGAGGACAAAAGGTTCTTAAAATATTTACAAAATTCAGCACCTATGTCCTCCCTAGTCTTAAGCCACCTTCCTTCTCAATTCTTGATTCTACAATTTTGTTAGCTCTCCTTCTCTTTATGGTGCGTGTGTGAATTTTTTTTGTGTTTCCTATCTCCTTCTTTAAGCCATAGTTCCCTAGATTTTTGTTGCCACATATCTTCCCTAGATTTTTGTTGCCACATATCTTCTTTGTCCACATTACTCTCATCAATAGGTTTTGATCTAACATTCTCTAATTCAAGTTTTATAGATTTTATTACTTCTTATATTTTTTCAATTTTTTTTTATTCCATTTAACTAGATCCTTGCCTGAGGTTTGTAAGAGTTTAGTAATGTAATTCTCATCTACACCATTTAATTCTAGCCATTTCTTCACTCCACATTCATCCTCCCTAAGCCACATATTGTGGAACCTAAAGGGACGTGGTAATTCTGGTGTTTAGGATTCGTAGTCAAGAGGATTGGGGAGTAATCCGACCCTCCAACAGTAAGGACACTCGCCATAGCCTCAGGGAATATGGATTGCCATTCCACTTTTCTTACAGCCTTATCTAAACTTTCTTTAATGAGAGCAAACCCTTTCCTTCGATTAGTCCATGTAAAGGTAGGACCAACAGAACCAATGTCGATCATTTTCATTCTTCTTAAGAAATCTAGACAAAGTTCAGCCTTCCTTGGGTCAAAACTTTACCCTCCCCACTTCTCATCTTTATCGAGAATTTCATTAAAGTTTCTTGCAATAATCCACGGATCCTTACACCCATCCCCAATATCACTAAGAAGATTCCAAAATTTCTTCTTCTCTACAGGGTAAGGAGGCCCTTGGATTAGGGTAATAACCCATTTGTCATTAATTTCGTTTCCATTGACAACACAGTGGAAAAATCTTTTATCCTTGACAATAACTTGTAAGTTCATATCATCTTGCCAAAATGTAGCTAAGCCCCCCGCAGTTCCTACAGCTGGAACCACCTCCATATTACTAAAATTCAACCTTTTGGCAAGCTTTAAAATCTGATCTGCATTAGATTTTGTTTCTGATAAGAAAAGAAATTTCGGGTGAAGATCTTTGCATAATTGTATAATCTCTGCAGTTCCAGAGAACTCCACCGAAGTTGTCAATGGACCTATCAAATTTTTCTATTGAGGTAGGGGCTCTATGGGATTCCAAGCGTCTTTTTTTATTATTTTTCTTAGACTTAAAACTGCCACTACAACTACAAAATTGAAGACATCGGTTAAGATTACATACCTGTGGGCCATCTCCCATAAGAGGCTGGGTGTTGGTGAAAGTAAGAGTATCACGGTCCTGCCCATCTCTGTTTGCGGCAGAGTTTGAGATACGAATGAGCAAAAAGTTCAAACGCTCATTCATATCTCAAACTCTGGCGCAAACAGAGATGGGCAGGACCGTGATCCTCTTACTGTCACCAACACCCAGCCTTAAAAGGGATGTTGCAAGTTTTCCAAGTAGGTTAACATTTAGTGGCACCAATTTATGACGAGAAGGAGAAGATGGTCTCCGTCTTAGCAGCAACAATATAAAATAACCCAGTTGCGAATTTTTTGGAAAAATTCCTAATAATGATACGACCATCTAAATCAACATCAAAATTACTTATTGGGCTATCACAACGTTCACAAATATCATATACTTTATTTCCACATTATTTACACTTAAGTTACAATATGTATCCTTGCATACATCTCTAATGCTTTCATGATAATGAAATCCAGTGGATACATGGCCCCGGAGTATGTCAGACATGGGCAGTTCTCAGTTAAATTAGATGTGTTTAGCTTTGGTGTGCTACTCTTAGAAATTGTAAGCGGTCAAAAGAATGCATATGAATCAGACCGTGGAGGTGACATTCTAAGCTATGTAAGTATGAACTCCTAAAATAAAATTTCATATGCATCACATCTAGGACCCTAGAAATAAACAACTCAAGCATTAACTTTCCCTTATTTTAGATATGGAAAGCATGGAATGATGGAATTGTTTGGGAAGTCATTGACTCAACTATAAGTGCGCATTGCTCGAGAAGTGAAGCTATGAGATGCATCCAAATCGGTTTACTGTGTGTTCAAGAAGATGCAACTTCAAGACCCATTATGTCTTCAGTTTTTCTGATGCTCACCAGTCTTTCTTTCACTTTGCCTGCACCTTCAAGACCTGCATTTTTCATTAGTAGTACAATGGAGCCTGCTCTTCAATTAGCTTCACAGGAAAATCATTTAGATCCTTCTCCAAGCAGATTGCCATTAAGATCTATTAATTATGTGTCAATTACGGAACTAGATCCTCGTTAATTTAAATCAATATATATGTCTAAAATTGAATGTGTTGGTAAATTGTTCAATATCAAGGTTAATCCCATTTGTTTGTAGGATTATGATATGTATTTGAAATAAGTTCGAGTCTTAGAAGTCCAGCATTTTTTAAGTGTGTACAAGTTCTTTTGTTTTGCATTGTTTCTTGTGATGGCTTCTAAGTTTTCTAATGTTCCAAAAGGTGTATAAACTTTCTAGTTTTCCATGTTTTGAATATTGTGTAGTTACTCAGGCAAGTGAAGGGGGTATTAATTATGATAATTTCGAATTTGGAATTACCCCTATAAATTTAGCTATGTATTTCCTCTTAAATCAAGTTGATTAATTGAGACTGGAAGTCCCTTAGTTATATCTACCTATGTTCCTTCTTTTCTAATTATTTCAGTTCAAGAGAAACATGCACATGAGTAGCTTATGACATGTTAAAAGTAGCATCCCTATAAAGACAAACCGGCAATGCTATTGATCATCGATACCAAATAAAATATAGTTAGACATGTTACGTTAGATCCGATCCTAATCACTTACATAATTAAATTACATCATCAAGCATTGTTACTCTAAGTGTCTAAGTTAAATTTATACATGCTGCAAAAGTTTTGCAGATGGACTCTTATTGGAAACTTCGGTAATTTATATTTCAATCCAATTTAGGAAAACCTGAGTGTTTCAAATTATTTTTACAAGAAATTTTGTTTGTTGGTGCGGTTTCTCCCAAAAGGTGGAACCCTAATTTCCTTTGTTAATTTCTGCGCAATTCTTGCAAAATTCCAATTTGGGGAAGAAATTCTTGTTTCTTTGTAAAATTCCTGTTTCTGTGTAGAATTGCAATGCACATTGCTTTAGTAGAAAAATCACCATAAAACCATAAATCATAAAAACATCGGGTTTGGGCGGGCAAGGTCCTATTGGAAAGCTTACACTTGAGGGCTATAATTTCTACTTTTCAACCAACTTCAAAATCCTTACAGATTTGGCTAAAAGAGTCTGACGTCAAAATCCTTACAGATTGGAACCTGGACTGTCGTTGTTATCCTTTATATCTCCTGGCCACTAGGCCACCGAGAAAAAAAAATTTCCTTACAGATTTGGCTAAAAGATCTAAATCTTCCGAGAAAAAATTCTCGGAATTAGACTAGTTTGACACCAAAACTTATAAGGGCATTATCTCCCTCATCCGGAGGGCTTTTGGCGTGCATTTTTTATTTTGGATCTTGGCTGCTTTGATCCAAAGAATCTTTTATCCACTTTTCTAGATTTATGATGGTCATCTACTAGGGCCAAAGAGCAGGTTTTTGGTACAAAAATAAGGGCCAAATTTTATTTTTCAGAATTCCTAATTGCTAGGGTTTCAACTTATTGAATGTTGAGGATTTAACAGAAAAAGTTTCGAAATTTGGTCATTTTTCATGAAGAGTCCCTACTCATTGCATGTGCAACACAAATGTGGTCTTCCCGCTACTTTCTTTTTTTTTTTTTTTTTTACTTTTTTTAAGCGACAATAGCGTTGCTCCTCTCGTCTTTTTCTTCCTTGTCTCCTTATTCCTCTATATTCCCCGCTCCATTTATCGCCTAACCCACCACCTACAATACTTCTATCATCTTCAAGTGTAGGGAGAGGATAATTGTCACTTTTCACCTTTCTGTCCAAATGTCTCAAAATCTCTTGGTCGCTCGATCGAGCTTCACCCCTACGGGCAGCCCTTGCAATTCAAGAATCCCCCTATATAATTTAAAAACCAACCATTTCTTATCGTTATTAGTTTTCTTCTTCTTCTCTTGCAATTAAGAAGAAGAAGATGGTATTATTGATAGATAGAATCATAGAAGACGAAGAAATATGAATTCCTGTTGGCAAATTGGAGCAGGTCGTAGTTGAGTTATGTTTGGATCTTTCATAGTGGATCACTATATTGGTATTGGAACCATTGTTCCATGTTATGTTGCCATTTTTTTTTCCGTCTCTTTCACTTTTCAAGACAAATCTTGAAAATATGAAAAGAAAAAAATAAAGAAATTGTATGTCGGTCAGTAGTAATCTTTTTATATATGTGAAGCGTGTGATTCTGTTTTCCCAAGATGATTGAGAGAAAATGGAGTGCGGGGGCTAGAGAAATAGGTAGGAGAAAAGGAAGAAATAAGAGGAAGGAGAAATAAAGGGAGTTCTATGTTTTAAGAAAATCGTGCTAGCGTCACTCCCTTCAGCATTAAAAAAAAAATACGGAAGAGGTCCTAACGGACTTCGTTTCTGCTGCACAATCTGTAGGGACCCTTCAAGAGAAATGGCCAGATTTCGGAGTTTTTCCCTTAAAATCCTGTTGATTGTTTTTCCAACATCCTAAAACAAAAATTATATCATCAATTAGTTCAAACTTTTTTTTTATTTGCTGACGCAAGGTGTCCTAGCCCTTAGGGCCGGACTAATCCCTGGGGGCCCAGGAGGCAAAGCCAGGTAAAAACCCCCTGTGCCCCAGTGTGGCAGCGCAGTTTCGAACCCTCAACCTCCGGGAGCAAACCATGGTCCTAGGCCAACTGAGCTGCCCCTTGGGGTTCCAATTAATTCAAACTCAATATGCCTAATCACAAAGATTTTGGATTGATTTACAAAGATATGCATGCATCAAATCTATCTTTTAGACATCACAAACACTGCAAGATTCATGTAAAATATACTATGGCAAATTGGCGATATCGTTGAATGAATAAGACTCAATTTAAAACTCCAAAATTTGATTTCAGCATATCCTAACATGACCGATTCAAATAGATAATCAGAATTAATCAAAGATTATATCCTATCCCTTTGATTGGTATCTACTAAAAAAATTTTACATTGCGAACACCTACGGAAGTCTTGAATTTCAAACCCTCTTTGTTTTCCAATAACTTGAGCCCAACGACAAACAGGTCGATCTAAGAATAAAATAATAATAATGAATCAAACGACAAATCATTTATTTTTTTAGGCAACGACGAATCATGTTGATGCAACTCTAGGTGCACGGTTATAAAGTTAGTTGAAGCAAGGTAATTAAATTTAGCGTAGGAGTGGAAAGAAAAGAAAAGAAAAGAAAAGAAAAGAAAAAAAAAAAACAGTAGCAACGATCCTTAATAAGGCCGCCCTTTTTTTTTTTGTTTTTTTGTATTCTCTCTCTCTCTTGTCTTTCTCTTTGTAAAATGTCTCTCTTTTTCTCTTTCAAAAGAAAGTCCAGCAATGGCATGGGCATTTGACGGGTTGGATGCCTAGGGGTCTTTTACAAGTTTTAAGCCTCGTTGTTTTAGTACAAAGAGGTCCCTAGTCTCCTTTCCAAATTGGGTTTTCTTTATTATTATTATTATTATTTCTTTTTTTTTCTTTTTGTGATGAAGTGGTGTTGCAAAATGTGGGGGAGATGTTGAGGTGGCAAAATGTTACCCGACCCGCTAGCCCGACCCGGTTTTGACTCGTCAAAACCGACCTGTAAAATATACGGGTCAGTCACAGGTCAATGTTTCCTCACTCGTATAAAATCGAGTCAGTTTAAGGTTAGCCCGCTTAACCTGATTGACTTGCACTAAATCTTGAAAGTTTCTCTTTATGGTCTGTTTCTTTACAAGAATTATTGACATGAATCTGCTAGGTTTGAGATTTTTTTTTTTACATGATGTGACATCCTGGCATTTGCAAATGCTATGTTTCTTTACAAGTATTTCATAATTTTAGCCATATGAAAGGTCTCAAATGACCTTTAAGAATTCAGGAATTCCAACCCCTTTGCTTTTTGGTAGAATTTTTGGATGCTCAAGTACAAGAGAGCATCCAAGAATTTCACCTTTTCTGCGAATTCGAAAAATTTTGAATTATAGCAAAGAAACAGGCCCTTGGTGTCAAGTTTTTATGCATGTTATTCTATCTTTTATATATGTCTTTTGTATGTTCTAGACACCTTTCACATTCCACCATTGCCTAAGCTCTGTTCTTTTTATGTTCTATAAACCTTCTTGCATTTATGAAGTTTTCTTTTCTCTCATCAAAATAATTAATAAAATAATAATAATAATAATAGGGGATTTTACCAAAAAAAAAATTTAGGTGGCTAGTGCACCAAACATGGAACTTTAGTCAAACTTACACCAAACAGGGAATCCGTATGGAAAAAATAACTTTTTTTACTATTTTTTGGGTGATCACTATTGACCTTCATTTCCTGTATTGGTGGCTATAAATAAGTGAGGGTCCCCGTCGACCTTTAGTAGGCATAAATTTCAATCTTCATCTCTTTCAAGGAAATCCGTTTTTCATACTTCCATAAGAAACTCATTTCCACCATTACTAAAAAAAATACAGATGAGAGACGAAAATATTTTCATGAAATTATTCCACATCAAATATCTGAATGAATTTTACGCGGATAACCATCCACTCACAAACATGCCCATATAGTTACAGTTCGGATTACATGGATGTAGGGAACAACGAAAGTTCGGACAACGACTCGAGTGTAGAAAAATCCGACGGTGACCTTCCTCCATCTTGAATAGGACTTGAGTGGCGAAAATTAAAGCACGCTTCTTCAGTCTTGTCCAACGAGTGGACGACGACCACATGGGTTGGTAATAACTAATACAAAAAGTCTTTGGACGGATTATTGGGAAGTTTCCATCCAAATATCACCATGACATTTGGTTGGAATCTTGGGATCAGTCCAAGGACCGGTCTCAAAGAAAGAATCTGACAAATCCAGGCATTCCGCGTGTCAGTCATGCTTTTCAACTTTCAAGGAGTGACTGAGGATATATCAGAATATGGCACCCCCTTCCCGCAATATACACGTCCGGTCATGCTTTTCAACTTTCAAGGAGTGACTGAGGATATCAGAATATGGCACCCTCCGGTTAAACGTTTTTGGAACTTTGTTCTTAATATATATATATATATATATATATGTAAAAGTCTAAATGGCCTAAAAAATCAGGATCCTCAATGAGATCCTAGGGTCGAGAGCCTGTCAGGCCATTTTTCAGGCCATGTAGCATCTCTGTATATGTATATGTATATGTATATATATATAGGAAAGGAAAAGGCATATAAAGGCTTCTCAAGTAATGAACTTTAGCGATGTGGGATGCTATATTTTCAAATAGCTTACACTTCCCACATAAAGCAAAAGAAAAAGGACAAAACATCTTTTCAAATAAAAACACCTTTTGAATTTTTGAAACAACCAAAAAAACCCATCAATCTCCTCGATCCCTTTTTCAAAATATTGAACGAGCATTATACTTGTAAGGTGACGGAGCTTGAACTTTATTGTCATGACATATTTTTAAACTTTTAGGAGTTAAAGTGTCCAGAGTATTGCACTTCAACTCTTTATATCAGTTTAAAAATATATCAAGTTTAATATACCTGGAGTTCGTAGGTCGGTACTTTACGACCATGCGCTTAATCCCAGATTTCATGAGTGCTCTAAAGAATCTGCCCAAATTCTCATAGGAAGCGGCCCCACTTCCACACTCATATAGTTGAGTCTATTAAGAGTGCTCATGCGGCTTTGCACCCCACCATATAGACTATAGATCTCATTAAGGAATAAACCCAACCTCATTCGCTACAGGTTATGTACCAACAAGTAATCTCACACAACAGGGATGAGTACTCTAAATGTCAGTACTTTATATCATCGAAATAGCCTGTTTTCATCGAAATAGCTTGTTTTTCCCATTGAACCTAGTCCTCGGGATCTTCGGTCATTAGGATGGGTTACTGCTATTGATGATTTATGGGCTTAAGACCCATCCCTTTGGTTGTTTCCTTCATATTCTCTCTTGCAAGGCCTTTTGTCAAAGGATTTGCTAAGTTGTCCACTGATTTCACATAATCAATTGCAATCACTCCTCCATCGAGTAATTGTCTTACATAGCTATATATGTTGCAATCTTACTTGTCTAGACTTTCCATTTTATGTGGCATTGTGTGCATTTATAATTGTTGCAGTATTATCACAATGAATAATAATAGGAAGAATGGGTTTAGTCCACAAAGGAATATCAAATAATAAATTTCTAATTCATTCGGCTTCCGTAGCAGCGGCTCCCATAGCCAAGAATTATGAACCCTTAGTGGATTGTGTAATGGTAGTTTTTTATTTTTTATTTCCAAGATATTGCAGCACCTCCCAATGTGAAAATATAGCCATTGGTAGACTTAGAATTGTCTAAGTCCGTGTTCCAATCAGCATTGCTGTAACATTCAACTACAACTGGAAAACTAGAATAACACAATTCATAGTCTATAGTATGTTTTAAATATTTAAGTACTCTAGATACAACATTTTAATGTTCAATACCAGGATTACTAGTGTATCTACTTAATTTGCTCACAGCATAAGCTATATCAGGGCGAGTGCATTTCATATCATACATTAAACTACCAATCACACTGGCATAATCAAGTTGTGCTACACTATCACCATTATTCTTTACTAATTTAATACTTGGATCCAAAGGAGTTGATACTGGTTTACAGTTAAAATGATCAAACTTTTTCAACACTTTTTCAATGTAATGTGTCTGACAATTTAATTCCAGTGTCATCTCTAATAATTTTGATTTCCAGTATTACAATTGCTTCTCCCAAGTCTTTCATATCAAAATTATTGGAGAGAAGTGACTTAATTTGTTTCTTTGATACAATCCAAGTTAGTTCCAAAGATCAATAAATCAACAACATGTAAGCATAAAATTGTTGTAGACTCACCATTAGTTTTATAGTAAATACATTTTTCAGCCTCCTTTATTTTGAAGCCATTTGAAAGAATAATGTCATCAAACTTCATATGCCACTATTTTGTTGTTTGAATTAGTCCATATAAGGACTTTAATAACTTGCACACCTTATGCTCTTGTACTTTTATAACATAACCATCTGGTTGATCCATATAAATCTCCTCCACTAAATAAACATTTAGAAAAGCAGTTTTTACATCCATCTGATGAATATATAATTTATGCACAGCAGCTATAGAAATCAAAGTCCTAATAGTACTTATTCTTGATACAGGTGAAAATCGGAACCTATTTTGTTGGTTCCAGACCCGGTTTCGTTAGGAAAACCCGGATCCGGTTCCGGAACCAGGTCCACCTAAAGGACTAGAATCTAGTTCCAAAATTAATTTTAATTTCTCTTTATTCTCATTTTTTTCTTAAAATAAGCATATCGTTCAATTTATAACAGTGCATCAAGTCTATTACCTCCAGTATTATACATAAAAACGTAAAAAAAAAGTTTATTTTGATGTACAAATTTGCAATACTAAAGACTCATATGCTGGGTTTCGGGTCCACGGGTCGGAACCTATATGGACCCGGAACCGGACCCGTTTATGAATCGGAACCTAAAATATGTTCCGGACCCGGTTTTTTGCGGGTCGGAACTTTCGGGTAATCGGAGAATCGGATACCCGTTTGCAACCCTAGCAACAGATATCTGATACGCATCAAATTTCTAGTGCACCCAACTCACAATTTGATGAACAGAAGTTGTCCCAGCCCTTTGGGCTAGAATAATTCCTACGGGTCCAGGGGGAGCTGGGTAAATCTCTTGTAGTGTTTGATGCATTACTTACACCATCTTCAGGTGGGCCATATAAAGGGTTCAGAATTTATTCTGTTAGAAGGTTCCAAAATAATAGAAATTGCTGGCTAGGTTTCTCTTTGAATGAGTTAGACATGTAGGTAGGTAGTTAGCTTTTTTGGTGGCACGTTGAGCTTTCTTGTTGTTAAGATCTAAGTGCTAAAGTGGGTAGCCTCTGTATTTATAGTAGAACATTCATTAAAATGATCATCAGTGGTTTTTAATTAACAGATTTATGTTTGGTGCAATCTCCCATATGAGATTACCTTTTTTGAACTTCCTCTTTCAGCAGTGATTTGTATATTTTTCACCATAGCTCTAGGAATGCAAGAAAGTTCGTATCAATATCCCTCGCTACCCTAACCTTTAGACCTTTAGCCTCCAGCCCGGGGTTTACTCGATTCCAACGAGCAAGGATTATTCTCTGGGGGATACATACATGGCTGCACATATAGTACCCGAATAATGAAAGGGGTAGGAGTCAAACTCATGACCCTAGAGAGCAAACCCAATGCTCAATCCAACTCAGCCGCTGCCTTGACAGCACCATTTGATTATGATTGTATGTGAAATCCAGGTCATTCGCATGTCTCTCTCATGCTTTTCAAAGGAGTGATCGGGTAAATCAGAACCCTACAAAATCAATGCTCCTTTTTCCTGTGGATAGATTTTTAAAGTATGAAAGGAAAAAAAATTATAAAAAAAAATTAAAAATACATGTCAATTGTTTCTTATGCATACCTAGAACCTCAAAAGACTAAGATACATTTGTGTTACATGGGCTGAAGATTTCCTAGGAGAATTTTCTTTTTGGTTCACATCGGTCTCATCATTAAATTAATTTCTTATAAAAAACAAGACTAAGATATACAAAAAGAGCAAAACTAATAGATATTAGAGGATTTTACCAATAAAAAAGGCCCCCTAGATCTAAGGAAGACCAAAAAAGCCTTCAAATTTGAATAAGGACAAAAAAGCTTTAAGAAGCGAGAAGCTGTTAGTTCAAATCTTAACAATATAGGCAATTAAAACTGATTGAGAATTTATAGAAAAAGAATTAGTCAAGCTTCAGAGGTCAAATTGAAATTGGGGATTGTCAAATCCAGTAATTTCCTCCGTGTCACCTGAATTTGAAGACTGGAGACCAAGCATTTGAACCAACTCCCTCTAGATGAAGAAGTACAAGTGGATCATATATCATTTCTTTTCTAGCCAGTACATGGTTCAATTATTCTCATGCTTTATTTGGTTCTTTAAAGTAGGAAGGAGACTGAGAAAATTTATGCGCTTCATATGCAGATCTGAAGCCATGTAATGTAGGTTTGACGTTTGGCTGAGAAACTAGTGAAAGTTTTCCGACTTTTCAAGTTTAGTTGCATCTTTCCATTTGTGTGGGCTCCATTCCTACTTATGTGGACTTTCTTTCCGCCTGTGCAGACATCCTTCCCACTTGAGTAGGCTATGTTTCCGTGTGTATGTGGACTCTTGGGTTCCAGCCCCTTGGCTGGGGTACCAAAAAGAAAAGAAAAGAAAAGTTTAGTTGCAAATTCAGCAAAGGAAATTGTTGCCATCAGAGTCGTAGATTTATTATTAGGGCGCGGTCCTCAAGCAGGCTCCTTTGGTTAAGGAGCAGTTAAGGCCCAATGAGTGCTTACTGTGAAACCAAAGAAACTGCGCAAAATTAAGTTATGATATTAGAATTATCAACATGAGCATAGGTTTTGATTATGTGGTTTTTGTTTTATTCAAGTTGTATAGTTTTCTTAATTTATCTACGCTGTTTTGTTACAGCTGTAAGTCCCAAGCCCTGAACTGAGGAGGAGGGGTTGTGTCATATAAGTTGACAGTTGATATAAAATCTATCACAATTACAATATGAGTTTTTAGACACTAACATTCTTCGATCATTCTAGGGCATTTCTCACAATAAGCAATAAGTGGCGTTCAATTGCTGTGAGAAGTAGCAAGGATTCGGTCCTTGAAGTGAGTGAAGGTGAAAAAGTTAATGTAGAAAAAGAGGAGGATTAGACTTTTGCTACTTAGAATATAAAACACTTTTGACAAAAGAATGAAGTTGGTCAATGCAATGAAAACAAAAGGAGTTAATACACCATTTCTACTAGTAATAAAGTGGAATGGTGAAAAACCTAACCAATTCACTAATGGTTACATACTAAAAACAACTTGGTGTTTATCATATATATATATAAGAATATTGAATGGATTGGATCATATATTCGGGAACCCAAAACGTAAAAAGAATCAAATTTGTAGGTTGAAAATTTTACACTTCTATGTGGGGGTGCTTCCAAAGACACCGAGACCACCTTCGCTTCAGTAAGCATATCAGCTAAGAGCACAGCCTCCAGCGGGTCGCAGATGATGAGCTCGGCAAATAATGCCAGTTCCTCTGGCTCGGCCAGGTCTTTGACCTCAGCAGCACGTCCTGAATTCTGTCCCTCCCGACCTCGGCAGCAGTGCTAGAACGTCGACCGAGATCACCACCAGCCATGCATATCTTGACCTCAGCCTCTTCTATCATTGGTCTCGGCCAGGTACTTCACCTCGGCCAGCAGGCCAGGCGGCTCAGCAACATGCCTCAGTCTCGGCCTCGATAAGAGCACTGATAGCTGTACCCTTACGTACATTCACCCACGTGACCGAACGTGCGACAAGACAAGGGTACCACCCATAGTCCCTGACAGATCGCCGTCCACAACTTCCAAGGCCCCAGGATAAGGCCTGATGGGACTGTAATTAAAGAAAAGTAGGCTACGATGGGATTCTACCTCCCTAGTACCTGACAAGGTTGGCTATGATGAGATATTTCCTGTCAAGTACTTACCCCAAAGTCAAGAAACTCTCTATTTCTTCCCTCTCCTGTCTATATAGGGACTAGCTCCAGACACAGGCAGGAGAGCAATGGCCATTAACACACTGGTACGCCATCTTCTTCCCTAAAAATCTCCATCCTACTATTGAGTCCCCTGAACAGACTTAGTTATCGGAGAGCCCTGCACTGCCCAAGCCATGGTCCTCTGACTCTCTTCTTCTCCATCTTCCAGGTCTCAAGGCAGCAGTTGTTCTTCCATCATCAAGGAGTCGTGATCTCCATCTTCCTCAAGTGAGTCTCAAAATCACTACCCCCAGGTCTGTGAATTTTTATGCACTTACAATTGGCGTCGTCTGTGGCAAACGATCAAAAAGTCATCTTCCCAAACACCATGCCTCGAAGAACCAGAAAGGGGACAGAACCATCAACAATGCCAACACAGCTGCCTCCGGTCCCCCGCTAGAGGAGATCCGGAGCAGATTCTGGTCCAGCGAGCGTCCAAAGGCCGGAGGCTCAGTCAGGTTCATCCTCAAAGGGGGTCACAGCACCTTCCCGACAAGATAACCTTCGACTGGGGCTATCCAGGCAAAAGGATCCTCAGCCAGACGAACCTCATCATCAGACTGACGACGACAACCAGCTCCTCGCGAGGATCAGGGCCCAGAACCTTGCCATCCAAGCGCAGGACGAGTTGATCCGTCGACTTCAGCAACAGCTACAAGAAGGGGTAACCTCAGTCCATCCTCCAGTCCTTCAAAGAAGCTGAGACGAAGGCTGGAGGAAGACGCAGATCTCAAAGAATGGCTTGACCAGCAAGTCAAGCAATCAGTCCGGCAAAACATGGAGACGGTCGGCCTCACCCGAGGTCGGCCAAGCGCCTACGACGATGACGATCTCCGCACGTCTCCTTTCTCTCAAGAGATAAGAAAGTCCCCCCTCCCTAAAGATTCAACGTCCCAAGGGTCATCCTATACGATGGGACCTCGGACCCAGCAGCACTTCTCCGGCACTTTACTCAGAGAATGTCGGTATGGGGCGATACAGGTCACCTGAACTGCGAAGTCTTCTCCTCCAGTTTGGGAGACCTAAGGTGGTTTTGTACACTCCCACAAGGATCAATTTCAAGCTGGACCTAGAGCATCACGAAGTTCGCAAAACGGTTTTGGACTGTCTACAGCTAGATTGAAGACGCCTCAGACATGATAGCGATATTGTCCTTCCAACAAGCTCTTCCGCCAGGCAACGAGCTTCAGGGAGACTTGGTCCCGCACCCCGTGATCACGATGAAGGCATTGATGACCAGGGTGAACCAGTCCGTCAAACAAGAAACAGACGAAGCCAAAGCTCAGGAATGCTTGGACCTCTACAAGAACAACGAGATAGCCTCTAGCTCTGCAGAGTCCTCCGGCCCGGCAGACGTCTCCAGTTCAGCAGACATCTCTTCCAGCTCAACAGATGCCTCTCATAAATTGACAGAAGTCCCTTCCACTTCGGGGGGCTACTAGATGCCTCCCATCGGCACGATCCCTAGCCGTCACCTTTGATCGTACGATCCTCTACCGTCAGCTTCGATTGCACGATCCTCTACCGCCAGCTTTGGCGGCACGGTCCTCTGCTATCAGCTCGATGGCACGATCCTCTACTGTCAGCTTTGATGGCATTATCCCCCTACCGCTATCGGACTTCTCCAGCTCAGGATGCTGCAAATTGAGACAACACCTCTGGTGACGAGCCAAGGTCGTGTCTCGGTTCAAACAAGCTCGTGCTGAGACAAGCAAAAGCAGCACCCAGCCATCTCGGCCTCATGTTGATTCGACCTTCTACTGGTTACGGCCTCACACTGGTTCGGCCTCATGCTGGTCTAGGCCATACAGCATCTCAGTAAAAGTACTAGATCGCTGCCTAAAAAGACTACACTGGCTCCGGTAAAAGTACCAGCCAGTCATGTCCCGATCTCGGCATACAGCATCTTGGTAAGAGTACCAAATCGCTGCAAAAAAAGACTACACTGGCTCCGGTAAAAGTACCAGCCAGTCATGTCTCGATCTCACCATACAACATATCGATAAGAGTACTAGATCGCTGCAAAAAAAGATCACACTGGCTCCGGTAAGAGTACCAACCAGTCATGTCTCGATCAAAACATCAAGCTCGGTGATGGCACCAGCTTCGATTATCCAGAGACTCTAAGGCATCAAACTCGGTGATAGCACCGGCTTCGATCAGAAAGATCATCAGGCTCGGTGATGGCACCGGCCCCAGTATGAAAAAAATCAGGCTCGGTGATGGCACCAGCCCCAGTATGAAAAACATTAAGCTCGGTGATGGCACCAGCTTCGACCACTCAAAAACATCAAACTCGATACTTCTTAGCTTCCAACTTCCAAGAGTTAGCAAACTCTAAGAAGTTAAAAGCTAGGGGGCTTTATGTGGGGGTGCTTCCAAAGACACCAAGACCACCTTGGCTTCAGTAAGCATATCGGCTAAGAGCACAGCCTCCAGCGGGTCACAGATGATGAGCTCGGCAAATAATGCTAGTTCCTCCGGCTCGGCCAAGTCTTTGACCTCGGCAGCACGTCCCGAATTCGGTCCCTCCCAACCTCGGCAGCAATGCCAGAACGTCGACCGAGATCACCACCAGCCATGCATGTCTTGACCTCAGCCTCTTCTATCATTGGTCTTGGCCAGGTACTTCACCTCGGCCAGTAGGCCAGGCGGCTCAGCAACATGCCTCGGTCTCGGCCTCGATAAGAGTACTGACAGCTGTACCCCTGCGTACATTCTCCCACGTGATAGAACGTGCGACAAGACAAGGGCATCGCCCATAGTCCCTGACAGATCGCCGTCCACAGCTCCTAAAGCGTCAGGGTAAGGCCCGATGGGACTGCAATTAAAGAAAAGTAGGCTACGATGGGGTTCTACCTCCCTAGTACCTGACAAGGTGAGTTATGATGGGACATTTCCTGTTAAGTACTTACCCCAAAGTCAAAAGACTCTCTCTTTCTTCCCTCTCCTGTCTATATAAGGACTAGCTCCAGACACAGGCATGAGAGGTATGGCCAATAACACACTGGTACGCCATCTTCTTCCCCAAAAATCTCCATCCTACTGTTGAGTTTCCTGAACTGACTTAGGCATCGGAGAGCCCTGCGCTGCCCAAGCCAGGGTCCTCTGACTCTCTTCTTCTCCCTCTTCCAGGTCTCAAGGCAGCAGTTCTTCTTCCATCATCAAGGAGTCGTGACCTCCATCCTCCTTAAGTGAGTCTCAAAATCACTACCCTGGAACTGTGGATTTTTGTGCACTTACAACTTCATTTCACATATTGCTCAATAGATGAATGGTTCATATTATAAACTTTAGGTAACAAAAGATTTAAAAAAAAATGAAATGGTTGATGGGATTTGGACACGTCACTTACATAGGTTGAAATGTGTAAAAAAAAAAAAATCATTCAGCACCTTAAACCTACACCACACACCATTTCACCATTGTTTTATGTTTTACAGCTTCTTGGAAGAGAACTAGCACCTCTTTTAAGTTAGGTTTTCGAAAGTGCGAAAGAAGCAAGTTGTGGGTTAAAAAAATTACGAACACTGGAGTGGCAATAGGGCCACTGGAAGTGACTGGAGGTATTTTGGTTAAATAAAATGTTTGTCGCCCTCTAGAGTGGCTATAAGGCTAATTCTTTCATTAAAATCTCAATAATATTGTCCAATAATATCATAAAATTGAATAAAAAATAAAGACCAAGCAGGTAAATTGCTGTCCAAATCTGAATCTGGTTATTCACTAAACCTGAACATAGGACAGGAACTGAGACCCCATTATCGATCAAGCCTAAAAAATTCTCCTTTCCAGTTTGGGTGGGTCAAGTTCACTTGGTAACTCAACAACCCATGAAATTTGTAATGGTTAACCCCTTTATTAACGCTTATCCATAGTAACCAATAAGATATATTTAGTTTCAATTAATCGGTCATAAGCTAACTAACAAAAAGAACGCTTCAACATTCCAATGCAGAGTTTCTATCTACAAAGGTACTTGAGGGCTGTTTGATTAATTTATATATGAAGAATGTAATGTAAGGTAAATTTAAAATCAATGAAAAAAAAAGTGATGATAGTGTAAAGGAGAAATATACTTCCTGTCGGTATCTGTGAGGGGCCCATTTGTGTTTACACGTGGGTGGACCCCACTCACAAAGAGATGCCCCTCACAAGGAGAGTTGATGGTGATATGAATAAGAGTGTAGTGGTGGACCTAGAATAGCTTGAGTTTAGCCCAACTCTCTATCATGATCATATGATCTCCATTGAAATTCAAATTCAGAGAGTTTGATTCAGCTCTCCATCCTTATCATCTCTCCATTCAAATTTGAATAAAAATATACTAGCCATTAGCCAAAAGGCTATATATAGACAAAGGAGATAATAGTTGAAAATGATCTCAACATATCATGCCTAACACTAGATCACCATTTTCGTTTCACTAGTTCTAAACTCTCCATCATCTTCTACATCCACGTTGTCCATCTTGGCCCTTGGATCTTGAAAAGAGAATCGTACGCGTGACAGATCTCCACAACTAGTGTCTGATTCAAGCAGATGCAATTCTTATCGCGTTTGTAATGGCTAACTCACTCAGATCCGTTCTTCCCCAGCATTTACGGCTTTCACATTCTAATAACATAAAAATGGTTTGTCTTCTTGAGTTAAAATCATTTGAAGTAAGATGAGAGGTCGACACGTGGTAAACTAATCACTATACTAGTGTTTCACGGACTAAAAGATTTTGGCGGTTGGTAGAGCAAAAGTAAAACTCTGTAGCGGTTGAGACTTTAGTTTCCCATTTTTTTGACCAACAAAAATTGAGTAAAGTAAAGTATTTATGGTTGGGACTAATTGACAGCAGATTTTAGTTTACATCTTCAAAACAAACATTACCTTAGGTAGAATCTTGTCTTAAGTGATCAGGGCCCTAATTCCTAACTAAGTATATATACCATATGTATCCGATTTCTTAAATACAGGTGCTCATGAGGGCAAGCCTGCCCGAACCAATTGAGCCCTACCTCGCTTTGGCCAGGCCTGGATATATAATTTGGGCCCACTTAGAATTTTATTTTATCTATTTATTTATTCTTTGCTAGGTTGGGATTTTGTAGGAGTGGTGCTACCAACTTGAAGACTTAGGGCCTGTTTCTTTCCCAGCATTTCTGACAGGAATTCAGGCTGTCTGTGAATTCCTGAATTCCAGTCAGAAATTCTATGTTCATTTACTAGAATTCGCAGCATTTGAGGCAAACAGTATTTTGGAATTCCAAAAAAGTGGAATTCCCAAATGCTAGCCCTTGCTCCAACATTTATAAATTCTGGCATTCCGGGAGGCTTCCTTAGAACTCCGGCTCTCTCTGACGATGGAAGGTGATCTTCTTCGCTGCACCTCTAAAAAAAATCAGATCTGGTTATCTTCTTTCTTTCCACTCCTTTCATATATCTGGTTCCATGAAACCCAAAACCTCCCAAATCCACACCTTTCTTTTGATCTAATCTCAATTTCATTTTCATCTGGCATCTTTCAAAACCATACCATCCTCCTCAATGCTTGTACAAGAAATCCATCTCCTCCTCATCGAGACCGAATAAACTCCAGAATTCATGTATCCAACCTCTTTGGACAGAACGGAGATGAAGATCATTGCAATGTGTAGATATTCTCAGGCAGGAATTCTAGGTATAAAAGAAACGGAGAATTTAGGAATGCTAGAATTTGTAGCATTTCAAAATTCCAACTTCTCAAATTCTACAAAATCCAACAGACATGAATTCCAAGAATTCTTACAAAGAAACAGGCCCTTAGGGATCAATCTCTAGATATGTGTGTAATACCGAGGTGCTAATAGCACTCGGCATGAGTCTATTGGCCTAATTTTGTGATGAATTTGGTCCAAACAAGCTAAAAGGCCCAAACATATGTTTGATAAAAAGCACCCTATGCGCAATTGATTAAATGGGCAGGTTCAGACCGCCTAATTCACGTAACACTCATTGCTACTGTCGAGCTCGGTCTGAGTAAGAGCTTGCGTTGCTAATGTCCTGCTGGCGCCTGGCGGCCGCACCCTGCCATTAAACAGACCGAGTCTTTAATTCTTTTTCCGGACTCCTATCAAATCTAAATTGACGTAGTCCGTCCCAACTCCCAATAAGAGAGCATTCCAGGTCAATGTTGTACAGCGCTTGAGCAAAACATTATTTTAACACCATAGTCCAATCTAAAAGGAAGGGCAAGAAAGTACCATGCTCAGACAACGAAGACATGAGCAAGTTCCTCCTCTCCATGGCCATCTTCTCCTCTCTGCTTCTCCTCCTCTCCTTCCACATCCCCAAAACCAATGCAGAGGACCCTCTCTACCTTCTATGCGACAACACAGCTAACTACACCAACACTAGCCAATTTCATACCAACTTAAAGCAAGTCTTCTCTTCTCTCTCCTCTGGGGATGAGATCTTCTACGGCACCCCCCCCCGATCGGACAAGACCCCGACAAGGCCTACGGCCTCTATCTCTGCCGGGGCGATGCCACGTTTGAAGGTTTGCAGAAACTGCACCAAAACGGCCAGTGATGAGATCCTAAGCCGCTGTCCTAGCAGAAGTGCAACAATATGGTATGATGACTGCCTCTTGCGCTATTCCAACACCCAGCTCTTGGGATCTTGGAACACTTCGGTGTGGGTTTACATGACGAATACGCAGAACGTTTCAGACGACCCAGACCAGTTCAAGACGGTTTTGAGAGGTCTGATGAGTAATATTTCTAGGATGGCGGCTTTTGAAGAGTCGCGCAAGTATGCAACTGAAAATGCTAGTGTTTCTAGCTTTTCGAATGTGTATGGTCTTGCGCAGTGCATAGTGGATATATCTGCAAATCAATGCAACACATGCCTGTCAGATGCTTTTGCTCTGTTTCCAATTTGCTGTGATAATAAACGAGGGGGGAGAGTGTTAGGGCAAGTTTGTAATATAAGGTTTGAAATTTATCCTTTCTATGGGGACTCGGCTATTGCGGATCCATCTTATTCGGCTCCGTCTCCTGCTATACTTGTTTTTTCTCCACCGCCACCCCCTGGTCCTATTGGTGCTATTGTTCCACCGCCTTCATCAGCTCCTCCTCCTGATGCTATTGTTCCACCGCCTTCGTCAGCTCCTCCTCCTGATGCTATTGGCCCACCGCCCAATGAAACAAGTACAGGCACAGGTAAGCATCTGGGACTTGGGCTTTTTCCTTGTTCATGATGTTCTTTAGTAGTATATTCCTAATCACTCACATCGTTTTAGAAACCAAACTTCATTCCGTTGAAAAGATGATGCATATCAGCCTGCATCAGAAAAGATCTCTCTCTAGGGATGAAAATGGTCCTCTGGAGGCTGAGGGTCTTGAATTGAATAGACCACCAGCCATGGATCCAAAAGTTGGACTAGTTTTTAATCTGGGTTTAGGTTTTACATTGGCTTGAATAAAATTAATATGGATTGAAAGACTGAGGACCTGAATACCTCACGCGACAACCATTTATTACATCTGTATATTTCAGCTCCATCGCAAATCCAACCTTTGTAGCGGAATGTTGACCCCACACGGTCACTGAGAGGGGGAGGGGGGGGGGGTGTGAATCAGTGTGTCTAAAAATTTATATGCAAACAATCAACCACACAATCACGACACATAAGTTTTTACGTGGTTCACCCTCAGGCTACATCCACGGTGCACAAAAATGCACTTCCACTATTTTAGCAGCACCAACTGCTAGGAGCACCAACCCCTTACAACTTTGCCCGCACCAATGGACAAGAGCACCAACCCCTACACTCAAGCACCCACCTGAGTGATTACAAGGATTAAAAAAAAAATTATGACACACACAGGTGCCTTACAATAACATTTCAGCAACACACACAGTTGTCAAGAAAATATCAATCACATAGATAATTTCACCGAGACTAGTTCACAATTAAATATGCCCTGCAACTCTTATCAATCAAAATCACTAATTTCTAGTCACACCCTTAGTCTGCACAATCATAATCTGAGGAAGACTACAAGTAGGAATATAAATCCACATGAAGTAGAGGGCAGAATGACCATACCACAGATGAAGAACAGATCATCATGTACTGAAGAACATATTAATCAGGACTCTGAGTGAGAGATGGTGATAGGCACGTACGATCTCAAGAGTGAATCCTAGACTTTGAAACTCTATTGCTTGCACCGGGACTTTGGGTTTTTCCGCCTTCAGATCATCTCTGCAACTCTCTCAGGAATGGAATGAAGATGACTTCAATTGATGGGTTTCTTGTGTTGTAGAATCGATGATGATTTCAAAGAGCTAGTTTCAAAGAAGCACACCAAGGGGAAGAAAATTGATCCCAACCAAATGTAGGAATCAATTAATTATTTGAACCTTGACTTGATAGAAGGACTTTTGCACAAGACTTTTGCACTCTATGAAGAAAAATGAATAAACCCCATTTTTCTAATTGAAAATAAGTGCACACTCAACAATTGTGGGCTCTTCCATTAAGACTTTTGCATTATGCAAAAGACTTTTGTTATAATGCAAAAGACTTTTGCATTCGAATGAAGACTTATGCAAATGGACTGACCTACCATTTGAATCAGATGAAACTGATGGGCCATCTGCTGATTACATTCCAACACATAATGGGACCCACAACAAAGTACCAAGAAGAAGAATTAATCTCGTAGTGCAGAAAAACTGCAGAATTTGTCTCCACTAGAAAATTCATAACTTCCTCTTTCGAGCTCGAAACGACATGATTCTTGAGCCAAATAAAAGATTTATCAGAGGGCTACAACTTTCATGCTTTGAGATTTAACCTAGATTGAATGGAAAGTAGTGTAAAATCACCTCGAAACTGACTGGTCTGAGAAAAACAGCAACCTAAGAGAAGCAGAGTTGTCCCACTGTTCGGGCCATAACTTTAAAACCTGAAGTCGGATCGACCTGATTCCAAAACCAAAAATCAAGCCCTCTCACTGATGCACAAAAGTTATGTTGACCACTTTTTAATTCAGATGTTAGATGTGAAGATATAAGCATAACAATATGCTTAACTGACATGACCTGAACATGCAGTTGCCTAGTTTCACTTTGAATGCTTGCAACCTTCATCATACTGCTTTCCAACACAATGCCAACACCCTAGGTTTGACAACAATTACAAATTAAAACAAATGGCCAACAATCTCCCCCTTTGGAATTGTTGTCAACACCTGCGGACTTGGAGAAGAAAATAAGTTTCATTTGACTCCCCCTGTCACCAAACCTTCTCAGCCCAACTGCAAAACATACATATAATTTCATTTGACTCCCCCTGTCACCGAACCTTCTCAGCCCAACTGCAAAACATACATACCTGTCACCGAACCTTCTCAGCCCAACTGCAAAACATACATACCTGTCACCGAACCTTCTCAGCTCAACTGCAAAACATACATATCTCCCCCTTTGACAACAATAACAAAGGGAGATGTCCAGAAGGGAAAAGTGCTCCAACAATATGCCCGCACTCCCCCTGTCTCCAATTTTTCCTAATGCTTTGGAGAAGAAGTAACCCCCAATTTCATCCGGGGGTATTCAAAGACTTCTTTCGGTAGAGGCTTTGTGAAAATATCCGCAACTTGTTCTGTAGTCGGAACATACTCTAACTTCACCTCTCCATCATTCACCTTGTCCTTCAAGAAGTGGTACCTGATGGCAATATGTTTGGTCCTGCTGTGCTGAACTGGATTCTTTGAGATGCTAATGGCGCTTGTATTATCGCACAAAATAGGAATGGCCTCCACTAACTGAATTCCCAAATCCTTTAGCATCTGTCGCATCCAAAGAAGTTGTGTGCAGCAAGTTGTCGCAGCAATATACTCAGCTTCTGCTGTAGACAAGGAAACTGAATCCTGTTTCTTGCTGTGCCAGGCTTACCAACTTGTCACCTAAGTAGAATGCACCTCCACTAGTGCTCTTCCTGTCATCTACACATCCTGCCCAATCTGCATCTGAGTAGGCTATTAATGTGAAGTCCTTTCCTCGTGGATACCATAAACCATATTCTGCTGTGCCTTTGATGTACCGGAATATCCTCTTCACTGCTGTCACATGTGTTTCCCTTGGATCTGCCTGAAATCTAGCAACCATACACACAGCTTGTAAAATGTCTGGCCTAGTAGCTGTCAGGTACAATAGACTTCCAATCATGGATCTATACATGGTGTGATCAACAGTCACTGACTCATCATTTTTACTCAACTTGCAGCTCGTTGTCATGGGTGTGCTGACAGGTTTTGAGTCTTCCATGTTAAACTTCTTTAACATCTCCTTGACATACTTTACCTGTGAGATAAACATGCCACTCTTCATTTGGTTAACCTGGAGGCCAAGAAAGAATGAGAGCTCCCCAATCATGGACATTTCAAACTCAGTCCTCATCTTCTCTGCAAACTCTGTACACAATTCATCTTTGTTGCCCGCGAAGATGATGTCATCCACGTACACTACCACAACTACCTGAGTACCATCTTCTGTCCTCACGTATAGGTTGCTGTCTACAACACCCTTTTTGTACCCAAGTTGCTGTAGATAAGCATCCAGCCGAGAGTACCATGCCCTTGGTGCTTGTTTTTGGCCATAGAGAGCCTTTTTCAGTTTACATACCATATTTGAGTCGTCTCCCAACTGAAATCCATCCGGTTGCTCTATATATACTTCTTCTTCCAGGTTGCCATTCAGAAAAGCAGACTTGACATCCATTTGGTAGACTTTGAAGCTCTTATATACTGCCAAAGCTAGAAACATACGAATAGTCTCAAGCCGAGCCACAGGTGCAAAGGTTTCTTCAAAATCTATCCCTTCAACTTGTGCATAGCCTTTACAAACAAGTCTAGCTTTGTTCCTCACTACTTGTCCTTCCTCATTCAACTTATTTCTGAAAATCCACTTGGTACCAATGACATTTTTGGTTTTTGGTCTAGGTACAAGCTCCCAAGTTTTGTTTTTCTCAATCTGATCCAACTCTTCATGCATTGCCTTGACCGAACTGTCATCTTTACTTGCTTCTGCAACAGTTTTGGGTTCAACTGTGGATAAGAGAGAGAATAAACTGGTTTTAATCCTCCTAGTCTGTACTCCAACCTGTGGATCTCCAATGATATCAGTTTCGTTAATACCATGATAATTATGCCATCTGTCATTTTCTTTCTTCTCTTTTGAGTTATCATCCGACTTTTCTTCCTTGTGACTAGGCAAGTCTTCAATCTCATTGTTATCATCAGAATTTTCATACATTGGATACTCAATCTCCTGAATATTCTTTGGAATTTTTTTGTTTTCATCAAACTTAACATCTATACTCTCGACTATTTTCTGAAGCCTTTTATTGTAGCACCTGTAGGCCTTGCTTCTAGTAGAATAGCCTATGAAGATGCCTTCATCTGCACGATCATCAAACTTCCCAAGATTTTGATCCAACCTTTTTATAAAGCACTTACTGCCGAATACCTTGAAGTACTTCACCGATGCTCTCTTGGCAAACCACAGTTCATAGGGAGTCTTGTTTGTGTGTGCTCTAAGCATACATCTGTTTTGAATGTATACAGCTGTGTGAACTGCTTCTCTCCAAAATCCATCTGCAAGCTTGCTCTCTGTCAACATGGTTCTGGCCATTTCCTGTACTGTCCTGTTCTTCCTCTCTCAACCACACCATTTTGCTGTGGTGTGCGAGCTGCAGAAAATTGCCTACGAATCCCATGTTCTTGACAGTACTCCTCAAACTCATCTGAAGTAAACTCTCCTCCTCAGTCTGACCTCAACACCTTGATTCTCCTGCCAGTCTGATTTTCGACCTATTTTCTAAAGATCTTGAACATATTAAATGCTTCATCCTTGTTCTTCAGAAACATAATCCAAGTCATGCGAGAGTGATCATCGATGAATAATATGAAGTATTTGTCTCCGCTCAAACTCCGAGTCCTCATCGGGCCACACAAGTCCGTGTGTACCAGCTCTAAAGGCTTGCTTGTGTTGTACTCTTTTGACTTGAAAGAAGATCTAGTTAGCTTCCCTTTCTGACATGCATCACAGACACTGTCTTGAGCTTTCGCAATGTGAGGTATGTCCCGAACTGCCTTCTTGGAGCATATATTAGACAAATTTTTGAAGCTTATGTGCCCAAGTCTCCTATGCCACAACCAACTTTCATCTTCCCTCCTTAGCATGCATGTATTCACTGTAGTCTCAGAGAGAGTATATAAGTTGCATGAAGTCCTCATACCAACTGCCACAGCCTTTCCATTGTTGTCTAAGATTTCACAACTATGTTTGTTGAAGAAAATGCCATGTCCTCTATCACATATCTGACTGACACTCAACAAGTTGTGTTTCAACCCATCAACAAACAACATTTCTTCGGATCTGATTTTGCCGTCAATTATCCTGACCAAACATTTCCCTACAATCTTAGCTCCATCATTATTTCCGAATTTCACTGATCCTCCATCATACTGCTGTAGCTTGGAGAACTTACTCTTGTCACCAGTCATGTGACTAGAGCATCCACTATCTAGAATCCATGAAGTCAATTTTCCTTGTGCTTTGAAGGCTGTCTGTACTATCAAGGAGTTATCCTTGTCTTTTTGTTCTTTTCTTTTCCAAATCTTTTTAACTGATTTAGCAGACTTATCTATTTCAATACCGGTCAACTCAGCAGTCTTAGGAGCCCTCTGTTGATGTGTAATAGCATTTGCATTTTGAAATTGTACCTGTCTTCGATTAGGGGCATATGCATGCATACAATTTCTAGCCAGCCCAAAATTATGACAAATAAAGCATTCTACAGGATACATCATAAGGGCATCAAAAGGGTTCCTATTCACAAAGTTTCTAGGCCTCAAATTAAATTTGCAGGTCATCATTTTATGTCCATATGTATTGCATTAGAAATAGTAACCATGGAAGCGAGAAATTGACCTGAAGTTTGTAGACTATATCCGCATAGGAGGCCTGAAGTTTTGCTGCTGTGGCATCTTCTTTGGTGGAGCAAATTTCCTTTCAGGTTTTTGAGTTTGTGGTATTGCCTTTGGAGGAGTTACATTCACAGCTGTCTGTTTAGTTTTCTGAGGCGCTTCTTTAACTTGTTTTAAAGAAGACTCTCCCTCATACCCAAGGCCAAATTTTAGATGAGGAGGCCTTTGAACACTGAGAATCTCATTCAACTTGGAGGACCCTTGATAATTAAGCATTCAGCTTCTGTGAGAACTTCTCCAACTGTGTTTTCAAACCAGTCACCTCCTCCTCTAACTTACTATTTTCTTCAGTCTTCAAAACTACCTGTGCCTCAAGATCTTCATGTATCCTCTTGCTTTCCTCCAATTTCAATTTCAATGTTACAACCATCTCCTCTGCATCAACTAGCCTTTTTGAAGTTTTCTTATGATTTTTCCTTTCAGAAGATAGTTCCTCAAGTGCAGCCAACAACTCTCCTTCCAAGTTAATTTCAGCATCTTCATCATCACTTGATGATTTTCCCTTTTCAGACTTGTTATCTTCAACTTGTTCATCAAGCGTGGCCATAAAAAGAGCCTCTGCTGCTTCATTCCCACTGTCTTCGGAATCATCATCTGAAGAACTGGACATTTTCTTTGACACTAGGCTTTTAGACTTCCCTTTCTTAAAGCAATAGTTTTTCTTGAAGAATTTTTTCTTAGGTATATCATCGTCATTTTCTTCTTTGTCCTTATGAGGACACTTAGCAGCAAAATGACCCACATCTCCACAGTTAAAACACTTGAAAGGCAGCTTCCCTTTATATTTACCTTGACCCTTCTTCAATTTTCGAACGAAGTTAGCCACTAGTTCTTCATCTGGATCATCTGAATCATCTTTATCTGACTTAACCACTTCCTTAGCCTTATTCTTTGCACGGAAAGCAGCTTCCCTGTCAGAAGATTTGAGCTTCCCTATTCTCATCTCATATGCTGTCAGTGAACCATGCAGTTCATCCATGCTGAAGACATCTAGATCTTTGGCTTCTTCGATGGCAAAAGCTTTGGCATCATATCAGGCAGGAAGAGTTCTCAAAATTTTCTTAACAATAGACTCTTCTTTTAGCTCTTCACCAAGCCCTCTAATAGAGTTCACAACTTCATTGACTCTCAGTAGATATGAGTCAATGGTCTCACTTTCGGTCATTTTCAAACTCTCAAACTGAGCCCGGTGAGTTTGCAGTTTTGCCTCTTTTATTTTCTTGTCTCCCTCATGAACACTCTGCAGCTTATCCCATATCTCCTTTGAGGTCCTACAGGACATGACCTTGACAAGTTCACTGTCTGACAGTCCACACATCAGAGCATTCCTTGCCTTTGAATCATTCTCAAATAATTTCTTCTCAGCCACATCAGTAGTATCTTCTTTTCCTTTGTAGCCTTTTCTTACACAGTCCCATATGTCATACCCCAATGCTGAAAGATAAGTTTGCATCCTGACTTTCCAAAAAGAGTAATTTGTCCCGTCAAATAGTGGTGCTTTATTAGAAGAGAAACCTTCTCCTGAAGCCATGTGGGTTGTAACAAGATCACCCAAAGCAGATTATGCTTGTAAATGGGACCTTGCTCTGATACCAATTGTTGACCCCACACGGACACTGAGAGTGGGGGGGGGGGGGGGGGGGGTGAATCAGTGTGTCTAAAAATTTATATGCAAACAATCAACCACACAATCACGACACAGAAGTTTTTACGTGGTTCACCCTCAGGCTACATCCATGGTGCACAAAAATGCACTTCCACTATTTTAGCAGCACCAACTGCTAGGAGCACCAACCCCTTACAACTTTGCCCGCACCAACGGACAAGAGCACCAACCCCTACACTCAAGCACCCACTTGAGTGATTACAAGGATTAAAAAAAATTTATGACACACACAGGTGCCTTACAATAACATTCCAGCAACACACACAGGTGTCAAGAAAATATCAATCACATAGATAATTTCACCGAGACTAGTTCACAATTAAATATGCCCTGCAACTCTTATCAATCACAATCACTAATTTCTAGTCACACCCTTAGTCTGCACAATCATAATCTGAGGAAGACTACAAGTAGGAATATAAATCCACATGAAGTAGAGGGCAGAATGACCATACCACAGATGAAGAACAGATCATCATGTACTGAAGAACATATTAATCAGGACTCTGAGTGAGAGATGGTGATAGGCACGTACGATCTCAAGAGTGAATCTCAGACTTTGAAACTCTCTTGCTTGCACCGGGACTTTGGGTTTTTCAGCCTTCAGATCATCTCTGCAACTCTCTCAGGAATGGAATGAAGATGACTTCAATTGATGGGTTTCTTGTGTTGTAGAATCGATGATGATTTCAAAGAGCTAGTTTCAAAGAAGCACACCAAGGGGAAGAAAATTGATCCCAACCAGATGTAGGAATCAATTAATTATTTAAACCTTGACTTGATAGAAGGACTTTCGCACAAGACTTTTGCACTCTGAAGAAAAATGAATAAACCCCATTTTTCTAATTGAAAATAAGTGCACAGTCAACAATTGTAGGCTCTTCCATTAAGACTTTTGCATTATGCAAAAGACTTTTGTTATAATGCAAAAGACTTTTGCATTCGAATGAAGACTTATGCAAATGGACTGACCTACCATTTGAATCAGATGAAACTGATGGGCCATCTGCTGATTACATTCCAACACATAATGGGACCCACAACAAAGTACCAAGAAGAAGAATTAATCTCGCAGTGCAGAAAAACTGCAGAATTTGTCTCCACTAGAAAATTCATAACTTCCTCTTCCGAGCTCAAAACGACATGATTCTTGAGCCAAATAAAAGATATATCAGAGGGCTACAACTTTCATGCTTTGAGATTTAACCTAGATTGAATGGAAAGTAGTGTAAAATCACCTCGAAACTGACTGGTCTGAGAAAAACAGCAACCTAAGAGAAGCAGAGTTGTCCCACTGTTCGGGCCATAACTTTAAAACCTGAAGTCGGATCGACCTGATTCCAAAACCAAAAATCAAGCCCTCTCACTGATGCACAAAAGTTATGTTGACCACTTTTTAATTCAGATGTTAGATGTGAAGATATAAGCATAACAATATGCTTAACTGACATGACCTGAACATGCAGTTGCTCAGTTTCACTTTGAATGCTTGCAACCTTCATCATACTGCTTTCCAACACAATGCCAACACCCTAGGTTTGACAACAATTACAAATTAAAACAAATGGCCAACACGGAAGCTACAGAAAGAGTTCCGGATAGGGTTGCAATGGGTTGGGTCCTGATTCTCTTGAACGGAACCTCTGTATCCAGATCAGGATCCATCTCCTCGAATACCATTATGGACAGGGTGGAGCCAGGATTTCGGTTTGGGCGGGTGGGGGACCCAAACGCTGCAAACCTAGGACTTTCATTTGGATTTTGGGGCTGAATTGAACAATGATTTTAATTTGAATTTCGGAAGTGGGACCCAAAAATTTCAGAGGTTTTGAAAGCGGACCCACACCCGATGGGGGCGACTGCCCCCTGTATCCACCGCTGACTGCGGGCGTCTTTTGGGTCGATACGTTGCATTTTTCTAGTTTACGGGTATCATACCGAGGGAAGGGGAAAGATAAGACTAGAGATGAAAAAAAAAAAAGTCCACATCATAGCCGTGCAACCAATTGCTTGTAAATTGGATTTGAGGGATGGCACATAAAAACAGTAGAAGAGATGCTGTGGTTGCAACTAGAGAGCAACATGGATCTTCGTCTATCTAGACGAGTCTTTTGACTAATACACTCCTTTTTAATTATTACATCATGGGTTCACATATGTACGGTTCTAAAAATGAGAAATCTTATAAAAAAGTATACCAATTCAGAAAATAATTTTTTAAACAAAAATGTCAAAAAGTCAATTCTTCATTCTACTGAAGGATAAAAAATGAGGATTTTAGGAAAAAATTCTCCGTACGTGGATGTTGCTCGAAAAGGTACCCCATAACTGGGGCCTTACAAACGGGTCCGTCATCCCTATTTTATTTTATTTTTTTAGAATATTGCAAAGAACAACGCTAGCGTCTCTCGTCTTTGATGAGGGCACGCTAGCTTCGCTACCCATATCTCCCTCGTCATCCTCTATAGTCAGGATCCTTCTTCCAAATCATAGAAAGAATTCAGATCTTACAGGAGGCTTGGGAGAAAAGGGTCTTCGCTTGTAGAAACAGAATAAATCGATCCGGCTCCGCTGTTCCTGCAGCAGAACGCAGGGTCGTTGAACTAGAAGAAGGTCTTCACAAAAGGGAGAAACAGTCTGCCAGACTCTTCTCTTCTTTTGCTTTGGGGTCGTTTGGAGTCTCTTCTTTTGCTTTCATCATTTATTTATTTACTTGTTGGTTTCCGGCCATAACTGGAAGTTCACGCAACAGCCGCTGTTGTTCCGTTGTTGCCGGGGAAGAAAACGAAGACCACAGAGACTGGGTTGTTTATCTGGGGTGGGCCATCCTTGTACATGAGTCATTACTTTGATTAGAGATTGCATGGACACATGCAGTTTGAATGGATCCATTCAATTGGAAGTCTCTCGTTGCTTGATTGAGATAAGAGGGACACCATTTGTCCATCGGCCCAACCCAATTGTGGCCTTGTGGCATGCAATGAATATTGCAGAAACTTGGATTTCGGGAGGTGAAAATTGAAGAAAACGAGCCGGCTGTAGCTCTTTAATCTCTTCTTCTTCCTATTTGTAACTCGGATTTGGATGTTGCAGAAAAAGGACTGGTTGAAAAGAAAAGAAAATGAGGGTTTCATAGAGCGACGGTAGCGTCACCATTGTCAGATTGGAGTGACGCTAGCATCACCGCCCTCATTTAAAAAAAAATTCAAACAGGGGCCGACGAATACTTTTTCGTGATGCCCGGGCTAAAAGGGATGATTTTGTGCAACTGTCATCTACCAGAAATTTTTCCATAAAATCCTCATAAAAAATTCTCTTTTTTGTTTTTTTTTTATCAAAAGGTCAAAAAAGTTCCTTCACCGTTACAATATAACAAAAAATCAAGAAGGTGGATTTTAAAATTTTAAACTCTTTTATAACACTCACCTTCTTTTATTTTCTTTTAAAAGTGACGATTCACTTTGAATTCACTTTAGGACTGAATTACCAAGTAGAAAAGAGGAGAGCGGGGAAGTAAAGAATAAAGGGCATTGATGACTTTGTATTGGATTTTTTTTTTATAGAAAGGTGGAGAAAGGGTTGTTGGTGGAGACTATCAATTGCACTGGTGGCTCAGTGTCATTGGCATCTTAGTTTTATAAATAAGGGTCAAATTTGCGATTGTGGTGGGCGTAGCGGCTAGTAGTCAAAACTCTACGTACTGGTTGCGGCGATATATAGCGGTGTGAATTTTTTAAGTGGTTAAAGAAATTTGAATCTTTTATAACAACTAATCTTGTGCTTTTTTAGTGATTTGAAACCATTTAATAATAGAGGCTATTAAGGAGAGGAAATAGAAAAAAATAATATTTAAAATTAAAAATTACTTGGCTCCACCAGGTTTTAAACCGTAGCGTCGCTATTTTCAAAATAGTGTAGCGGCCTCGACCGTTACGGCCGATAATGCACTCTTCCACCATGTAAAAAGAAACAATAAAAGATAAGGAAAAACAATAGAAGAGACTGCACCGCAGAATGGAAGGATTGCAAGCAGATCCGAGTTGGGTACAAAGTATTTGGGCCGGAACTTGTATGAGTTTGTATGAATCCGATTTCATACCTTCAATATTCTTCATGGATTTTGAGGAATTTATAAAAGGCATAAAAAATCTAAAATCATTAGACGTGCTCAATTACTTATGTGAAAATGGTGATTTTGAAAAGCACGATATTCTATTTGCATATGTAACATTTACATATATAAACCCATTTTTCTACCATGTGTAAAAGACAAGTGGCCCTAGCTTATAAAAGAAAAATGACAACTATTTTAAATACAATATCTACAGACTTTTAAATATGATACACTTAAAGTGGAAATATACTCCCAACCTCTCCTCTATCTATCTAGCTAAGAGGGAATCTGAAAAGGATCATCCCCCCGCCCACTCCCCCAACCCCAAAAAAACAGAAGAAGAAACACACACACAAGTTTTTTGACACTCTATTCTTTCTAATTCTTTCTGGTGTTTTGCTTTAGCCATTCCTTTTATGTAACAAAAAACTTGACATTATTGGTTAAATGTTTCTATTTTATACAGGAACAAGGGATAATTCATCTAAAGTCATTCCCATTCTAGTTCCAACAGTAGCTTCTGCAGTCATCCTCTTTATCATTGTTGCTCTTTTACTGGCTAAGAAGACTTCTATGCAAAAGAAGAAGACTTACACTGCAGTAATTGGTAAACTATACATCTCTGTTTCTCAAATAATATAAAAGTTTCTTTAAGTTCTTGAAAATACTTAAGAGTTTTGATTTAAATGTCCATTATTTGTGCAGATGGTCTTGACGGGAGTGACGATTCCTTTCAAATTGATTTTGACATGATTAGAGTTGCCACTAATGACTTTTCTCATGAAAATAAGCTTGGAGAAGGTGGCTTCGGTCCTGTTTACAAGGTATTAACTTATTATTGCTTTATAGAAATTAATGATCTCTATTTTAAGAAAAAAAATTAAAGGGACTTTTTTTGGTCATTAGGTTTGTAACTGATGACTTTTGGTGAAAGTGCTTGGAGAAGATATACTTCAGTCCTGTGGCCTTAACTAAAAGAACAGATCAAAAAGTAATAAAAAGGTGTCTTATTTTTTTTGGTGAAGAGAATTCATTGCAGGAAAGGAAATAGGACAAATGACTACAAAAGATTAGATTGCCCAAAACAGAAAAGGGCTCATAGTTCCCATCTTAGCTAAATTATATGAGCTATACCTTTAATATTACTAAAAATAAATCTAAAGTCAATAAACTCAAAATAACTAGTAATAAAAAAATTCCTGCCATTTAGGGGTTCATTCATTATATTATTTTAATCATAAAACTAGGGTTGCAAATGGTTATTTAATCATTGAGTATCAAAATCTCCAAATCTGAATAAAGAGGGCATGGAACTTATTTTTGGATTTGGGAGAAATTCAGATCCTTGCATATAGAATATGGAACATTCAAATCCGGAATTGGGTACTTGTATGTTTCTACTTGAGGATATGAAGGCACATTTACATTCACATATTAAAAATATACATGTTTTGGCTTAATAGCTTTAGTTATATTAATATTTGAAAGTTTACCTAACTTCAACCTAGACCTTTGACAAGGGGGAGTGGCCCTCGAAAGCCCCTAAAATGAGGGCTTTAACTTTTCTTAAAATGCCCTAGGGCTGGGCTTGGACGGTACCAAACCTGGCCGGACCTTATATATATATATATATGGGGCTAATTCTCCTAAGCTGGAACCTTAACTTATTTTAAGTTGAAATAGTGCTGGTCCCACAGATCAAAGTCGATTATCATTATTTTTTATATGATAATCGTCTCCAAAATCGAGATAAATCCAATCAGAACTGGATTTTTCAATTCCATCATGCAAAAAAAAATAGATATAATCAACTTTGATTTGTAGGAATTGCACTATTCCAGCTTAGGATGAGCTAAACTGCAACTTAGGAGAGCCCTGCTCTCTCTCTCTATATATATATTTTAGATATTATATTCATATATAAAAATTGCTAGTTTTTTAAAATTATTATTACTAAATATGTCAGTATAAAGAAATAGGTCCATTCTAAATCCCCATGCAAAACTTTCATTGTATATGACACACACACATATTTTAGAAGACACACACACAGCCAAACATATCTTAGAAGACTTATTCAGTAGAAAAATGAAGAACATAACACAAAATTTTGATAACTCTTTTCTAAAGCCTTGCAATGTACCATACCTTTACCAGATTAGATTTAGTAATAAACTTATTTAATCTAGATGATTTATTCATTTACTTTAGTTGCTGTAATTAGAGTTGTAAGAAAGTTTTCTAAGACAACCAATTCACGATAGCTTTCTCCAGCATTTTTCTTCTTGTTATCCTACATAGAACTTGTTTAAAACAGAGACAATAGAGGTCGGAGTTTATTCATATAATTGGTTATATGGCGAGGAACATAGTGACAATGAATACGATATTAGTGATGAAGGAATAACCTTTTAGATATGTTAAAAGAAGAGTAAATTGTTAAATTTTGAATACAGTATTAACTATTAAGTGTAGTATCATTAGAAGTTTTTATTTATTTGTTTTAACATAATTAATAATCTTCCATTGGCCAATCAAATAATCCTTTGGACTCTCCATGTTTCTTATTGCAAGCATTGTCAGTCCTAGATCCCAATAAAGGAGGAGGGTTAATATTTGGTTGACACTTGATGCTTGACACTTGATACTTGATGACAATGTATATAGAAAAAAATATTAAAATTTAGTTTTCTTGTGTTTAGGCCCTGGGCCCCGAGAGTAGGGTAAGGGCCTAGGTAGAGTACACCATTTGAGGGCTTTGGCCCAACGAAGCCCGACCTTGCAAATGTTGAGGGTAGGATATAGACAACCCCAAGCCCGGCCCGGCCCTGCCCTTTGATAGGCCTAGTTTAATCATATACCATTTAATAGCCCTACTTATACAATACAATTTTTATTTTGAAGCTCTTTTATCCAACCATATTAATGCACTCTACATCTTATTTTGGATCCTAATTTGAGACTAGATTCGCTATTTTTAAGTACAGCTATGCTACATGGACTAACTCATTGAGTTAGTCCATGGACTAACCCTATGATTTTCATGGGGATATCTTGTGATATGACATGATATCCCCATGGATATCATAGAGTTAGTCCATGGACTAACTCAATGAGTTAGTCCATTTAGACTTTTTGTTTTAAGTAAATATTGGATCCCAATCCAAATATGTGAAGAAAGATCTGTGTCCGGAGCCACCCTGGTTCGGTACTGACTCTAACCTCTTTGCATCCCTTAAAAAAACCATACGAGTCCTTTGATAACAAGGTACCTACAGGTCCAATAGGGTTGTGAACTGACCTGATTACAAGTCCTTAGGCTGATACCGTAATCAGGTCGATCCTAATCCATATGACAATTTCATGTGAGGAAGAGATCTCATTTGGGCACTTATTTTTAACATGCATGGATGATTGAATGGCTTATTTCTGTATATTCCTTTCTGGAGAAGATTTAATTCTGTAATTTCTACCATATTTCCATTATCCTCATGATCTGGAATTCAGTTAAGGATTGATCCATCTAGGTAAAATCAACTTAATAAAGACTTGGGTAAAATGGTTATGGGGTATGAAAGTTATTAGGCAGGTAAAACCCCCATGATATCACATTCCAGCATTTAAGTAGGGTGAATCTGCCATGACTTGACCCTGAGGGGTAACACAGTTTGCTAGTACCACGGCTCAAGGATCCGAGGCTGCAATTTTAAACTCGTCCTCTCTCCCTGGGGTCACTTGCCTAGGCAAAAGTCTGATTTTCCTGGTGCGTGAGGGAGGTATGGACTTCACATGCCCTGGGGTTCTCAAAGAAGCCGGACACACCCTTGTCAAGAAGAAATTTTTTTTGAATAAATTACACTTTACCACCCTTAACTATCACCCTTTTTCACTTTACCACCTAAACTTAAAAAGTATCAATTGACCCCCTAAACTAATCCAATTGCACGGCCGTTACCCCCTGAGGCCAAAATCGGGTTAAAATAGACAGAATAGAGCGACACGTGACACACACTTTACTCCCTAAACTTTAAAAAGTATCAATTGACCCCCTAAACTAATCCAATTGCGTGTCAGGTGTTGCTCTATTCTGTATATTTTAACTCGATTTTGGCCTCATGGGGTAATGGCCGTGCAATTAGATTAGTTTAGGGGTCAATTGATACTTTTTAAAGTTTACGGGATAAAGTGAAAAAGGAGTGTGATAGTTTAGGGTGGTAAATAATAATTTTCCCAAAAAAATTTGTCATGACATTATTATTTAGGATCTTGATGAACTCATGCACTCAAAGATGTGCGCGCATGTCCCTAGCTAGCAGTCATTTTGGTCCGCCATAAATAGGAGGTGGTTCAACCATGATATTATCATTTTAGTGTGATGGGATATTCCCATGTGATTTAGTTAGTAGATTGGCTGCTAAGATTTCATCATTTGTACAAGTGAGTCATTTATTAAGAGATAACACACGATCTTGAAAACTAAATATATGAGTCCCACATATTTCCTCCACTAGACAGATGACACTAACCCTAATGACTTCAACTGGGTAGGTGGGGCCGAACCATTAATCTTCATGAGTACTCTTTATAGATTGAGTAAACACGTAAAGAGATCATAATAGATCATGGTGGGTTCCACATGCCCTCATATAAGACGGCTTGTAGGTCCTACCATGGTATCACATAATATTCACGGTTAAATGAAATAGTGTTGTTGCATAGGGCGCCCTAAATAATTTTCCTATTTTTTTTGTTATCAGGCTCTTTGAAATTGAAGAAGTTTATGCTAAGTCATTTGTTTTCTAATTGCAGGGTAGTCTTCCAGATGGGCAAGAAATAGCTGTGAAGAGGTTGTCTATAAATTCCGGTCAAGGTGTAAAAGAATTCATGAATGAGGTAGTATTAGTCGCAAAGCTTCAGCACAAGAATCTAGTTAGAATCTTCGGATGCTGTGTGAGAGGAGAGGAGAAGTTGCTCATCTATGAGTACGTTCCAAACAGAAGCCTGGACTACTTTCTATTTGGTATGGCTTTATCTAGTCAGTTACATCATGTCTTGATGGCCTCATGACTTGGATCATGCATAGCATAAAGAGGTTAACTAGTTTGGATCTTTCAACAAGGGGGCCTCACCATGCATGAGCCACCAAATTTCTTTGTTGAAAAGGTGGAGCATATATGATGTTTCCCTATTAACCAATTCCGATTAGGTGTAGCAAACCTAACCGGAATAATGAACGATTTGATGGTAGAAATGGTTCACGTTTTTAAGGGGTAGTTCAGTTAGCCTAGGACCACGGTTTGTATCTGGGTGTTGTAGGTTCGAAACTACACTACCACACTGGGGCTACAGGGGAGTTTACTCGGCTTCCCTCTCAGGGGCGGAACCAGAAATTTTGTTTTGGGGGGGGGGGGGGGGGGGGGGGGGGGGGCAAAGAAAAAAAAAACTTTAAACAAAATAGCACAATTTAGTAATAAAATATGCAATAATCAAAATGTTGAATAATTTTCAATATATACAATTAAATAATCCATAAAAATTCATATTCTATTATACTGCGAAGTGCAGTTTTAGCAATCTTCATGACTGAGTTCTTAAAAAATTATCTCCCATTCTGTTGCGAAGTGCGGTTTTAAAAATCTTCCTCGTTGAGAACATAAAGTACAAAAATAAAATCTCAAGATGGGTACCGGTCCTTTGTTATGCATGTAACGTGTAAGTTACAATTTAAAGCATTACTATTTAAAACCTCAAGGAAAAGTAAAATAACAGAATTTCATATCTAAAATCTAAACCATTTAAAAGCAAATATGGTTCCACTAGTCTTTATCTCCTTAAAACAAATCTCTTTAACAAGATTTTTTTTTACATGGATAATTATAATCAATGCAAAAAAAAAAAAAAGATACAACTATATTTCTTTATCCATGATGGATAAAACTCCAATTGAACTAAAAAATAATGTAATAATATAATGCAACCGGACATTGATTTTAAGGTTAGAATAATTTTGAGAATTCTCTTCTCCAATCTCCATCAAACCTTACTTATTTGTTCTCATTTCCTTCATTTTCTTTCCTTTCGTTTTTTTTTTTTTTTTTATCATTTTAAGTTTTCTGCAAAATCAGCAACTTTTTTGTTTTTTGTTTTTTTTTTTTCTGAGAATAAAAACCATGTGACATAAAATACTAAATAATGGGATGGTCACATCATGGAAGGGCCAAAGTACAATCCCTCCCCCCCCCCCCCCCCCCCCCCCTCCCCCCCCCCCCAGGTCTGCCCTGCTCCCTCCACGCCCGCGAAGGGATTAATTCAGGAAAAAAAAATTGTGTAAGGACCACCTGGAAATTTCTAACTCAACCCGACCCAAGTTCGGCTCTATGGTTCAGGGTTCATAATGATCCATGTTACTTTGGATGGGGTTAGAATTGATATTTCCAATTGGACTAGCAAATGGGTTGGGTTTGCATGTTTGACTTTTGGGCTATATTTAGGTTGACATTTTAAACTTTATCAATAAATGCATTGGATTTGAGATAGCCCATACATGCTACTTAAAGTGGTTAAACCCAACCAGAACCAATCAATTCCCACCCCTACCTATAGGAAGGTCAGATGGGATGTATATGGGCCACCCAGGCCAGGCTGAGGCTTGTCTCAGTTCAGTGTGTTTAGCTTTAGCGAGGGCCGGCCCTGAGTTTTCGGGGGCCCTAGGCGAGTTCCTAAAGTGTGGCCCTACCGTTAAATAAATTTTTATTTTTTTTTAATTACTAGTGGGCTGGGTTCAGGTTGGGCCCGCACTGAAATCAGGTCCGAACTGTGGGTCCAAGGAGATTTCTTCAAATTCTTAAAACTAATGGGGTGTATGGGAAAGCTATGACAAGTGATTAAGTTGTGTCATATCACATATGGGAATTCTTAACACCAAGTGGTCTCTCCCTCATGTATATCAAGAACCAAACCGCCCCCTCTGTACATGACAAAACCCAGTTCTAGAAGGTAAACTCCACGCCTGATGTAGCAAGATACTGGGCCCCACTGATCAAAAGCCCAGATTACCATCCCAACCATTGTCGCCCATCCATGTACGGCTAGATGCACGGGTTAGATTTGTGAGAGGCCCTTTACAGGTGTTGGGATGCGTGCATAAAGAAAGCAAAAGAAAGAAGAGGTTTTACCTGATGCTACTTGGAAAGTAAGAAGAGAAAACGGAGAGGAGATGGGGGTGGAATTGGAAGGCACTGTGTCTGGCGATGGGGCTGAGTTGTTGACTGTGCAGTGGAGCGATGGGGTTGAGTTGCCGACTGTGCAGTGGAGCGGGCTGTTGGACGGCACCTTGGTGCAGTGGAGCCGAAGGCGTTGCTAGTGATTGGATCTTGGATGATGAAGAGCGATTGGTGCGGATTTGGCTTCCAGAATAGACCGAACGGCAGAACTCAATCACTCAGACCTTCTCCTTCTTCTGTCGTCTTCTATTTCTTCTTTATGTTTCTCCTTTTTTTTTAGCTTCTGCTGGGTGGGACTTGGACGAGGCTTGAGGGACGAAGGGGTTTTGACAAAGGTTGGCCCACTGCTGAATGATCTAAACCGTTGAACAGAGGTTGTCTTCCTTCTGGGATAAATCACGCCTTTGGAAATACCCCGGATTAGAGGCAGGGGCGGCTGGGGTTTCATGTTTGGGTGTGGCGGTGATTTTCGGAGGGAAAAAAATCTATTCAGACCGGATTTTCCAGCCTGACTGCCCGATCCCAGCGTCATTCAGACCGGAAAATCCGGTCAGAATAGCACAGCATTTCGACGATTTTGGGCCAGGATTTCGACGAGGCAGAGGTGGGGTTCTGTAATTTTTTTATTGATTTGGGGGCCCCCGATTGGATGCCAAATTTTAAGGCCCAGCCGGCCGCCTGTGTCGGCTGTCCCCAGGGCTGGCCCTGTTTTGGCACAAACAATCAGGACACGATGCAGCCCATATGCCTTAGAAGCTGGGATGGACCCAGACCTTTTTTACCCTTTGGTGAAGCCCAAGTTGTTAGATAGTAAGTCCAAGCCGGACAACATAGTTGGGCCTGTAGGCAGACACCTGTTCAACCTAACCGTAATGAGTAATCACTAATCAGGCCTTGTATTTACTCTATAATCAATTAATCATGCCTACATCCCTGAAAAACTCTGCTCTAATCCAATTCAAGAAGTGTTGAGTTGAAGCTGACTTGATCCGCTTGCAACCAGGCACGAAACCAATAATCTCTGCATCTGTGGGTGGATAAAATGATAGGCCTTAAGCACAGTCGGTCATGCAGGAATAGGGATGATCGTGGGCTGAGCCAGCCCGCTTGCAAGGCAGCATGGACTGCACAGGGCTGTGTGATGTACAAGTTTGTATTCCTGTTGGCTGGGCTGCTTCGACCAAAGTTTTTTAGCACGATATCTAGATAGAGTGCAGTGACCGTTGATTAAGGACCCATTGGGTCCGATATGTTATTTACTAAGAAGAGTATGTCTTCTGTAAATAGCTGGATAGGCCCTTAATTTTCAAGCCCATGGGCGAATTGCATTATAATAGACAGGGTTATACAAGCTTCAGCCAGAGCCGACACATCCCAGGAAGCACTAGCTGTGTTTGTTGAGGATGATTTCCACAAAACTTTTCAAGGAAACAGAAAGCCAAATAAAATTTGTACTTTCATATTGTTTTTGAATGAATTACTATTTTTAGTGGCGGAGCTAGGATTTTCTTCGAGGAGGGGCAATTAATAGTTGACTAACAACGAATAAAATAAAGATTTTTATAGAGGCAATCGATAATATTTTTTAGATTTTTTTTAACTTATCATTTAAAAATATATTTTCTTTGCAGGATTTTATACTTATACCTAAAAAAATCATAGTTTTAAAAACACCCCAATAGTTTAAAAATATAATTGTTCAAAACTTTGAGGACAATTAAAATAGAAAAATAATAGGACTATCATAATGAATGCAAACTGCTCAAAAAAATCCTTTACTCCTTGTTTTAGGAGTGAGAGTTGTATCTCACTCTAATCAAAGTAAGGCCTATTTCGGATTGATGAAATATAAACCAATCTACCCATAATTAATTTATAAAAATATGTAGTTAATTAATTGGTTACTTGTGATCATTTAATGGGCCATTAACCAATGCTATCAAAAGGTAAACGGTAAACTATTCATGTTACTAGAATAAATGTCCTCTTCTAAAGTGGACTTTTTTCAAATTTTATTCTAATAGAAGTTGGTCCCACCATAAGATTGAGTGTATCATCTTTTTAACTATAAATAGGCCTCCAAACTGTTATCATGTGTATCATCTTTTCTTTGTGAAAAGGAAAAAGATAATGAGGAGGGGCAAGATTGTGAAAAACCAATAGGCCTCCAAACTTTGATCATGTGGTCTAGAGAAATAAAGAAAAAAAGGAGGGGCAATTGCCCCTTCTCGCCCGCCCGCCCTCCCTCCGCCACTGACTGTTCTTATGGTTCATTTTTTTTTTATATAACAGTAAATTTTGTTGCTCCAATTCTTATGGTTCATATCTCAAACAACAACACAAACTTATGAAATTAGATGATTCCTTAGGTAGAAGGTCAAACTTTAGGTATTATATTATGATGAATTACTTTCTAAAACCATGTATTTTGGATGTGCAGATCCGGCCAAACGTGAACTTTTAAATTGGGAATGCCGTTATAAAATTATTGGAGGAATCGCTCGTGGACTCCTTTATCTTCATGAAGATTCACGCCTACGAATTATTCATCGTGATCTCAAAGCGGGCAATGTTTTATTTGATGCAAATATGAAGCCCAAAATTTCGGACTTCGGAATGGCAAAGATATTTGGAGTGGACCAAACTCAAGGAAACACAAGTAGAATCGCTGGAACATAGTAAGTTTGGTTGCCTTAAATCGCTTTCTCATATTGTTTATCTAGTCGATCCTCTACTTTCAAAACACACGCACGGAAACCACATCTCATGTGTGCAAGTGCGCGCAGAGAGAGAGAGAGAGAGTACACTAGAAGTATACATCATCTGTAGACTTTTCGGTGTTTATTTAATCTTTACTAAAATTCTAAGTCTCTTTACCCAAAAGAAAAAAGAAAAATCCTAAGATTTTCTATGTAGTATCTATCAAATGGATTAAACGTAGAGGATGAAGTTAAAGGTGTACGCTGCGTAGTAACATAATCTTTATTAGATTGGAAATGTATACCCACCTGTCAGCCCAGTAATTAAATTTAAAATCACGGTTATTGAGATGAAGAAGCAACTAAGCACTGAACAAGGGCTTAAATATAACATTGGATGGCAAGATGGGCTTAAGATGTGTCCAAAATTTGAAATTAAACATCCTAAATTTTATGGGGGTTTAAGTCAGCCTTGAATTAGGTCTGATTGAACATCCAATTAAGTCCATAAGGGGTTGTTTGCTTGTCACCATTTACATATGTAAATGGTGGTTGATGCATAACCGTTATGTATCACACATTTGCTTGCACCACTTTACGCATCACATGTATATGTTGGAAGTAAGTGGGCCTTCTAGATGGGTGTCAAAAACTTTTGACCCGCTTGAAGCAAGGATCAAACACCCAAAAGGCCAAGAACCCAAACCCAAGATCTATAACACTAATCTCATTCATTAAGATCAAAGATCTATCAAGAAGACAGATAAAAAAGATAATCAAGCACAAACTAAAATATCTACTAAAAGAAACTAGATGGTTGATCTATACCTTAGGAGTTTGGTTGTGCTCAGATCTAGTACTTGAAAACTTGATTATATATGAAAACCTTTTTTGTAGATTTGATCTCCTTAGCCTTTGTGTTCTTCCACACTATGACCCTCTTGTAGAGAACTTCCCAAAGAGAATGGTGGGATCCACTACACCATTTCAGGACATACCTAACGGTTCAAAACCGTTACTAAAAAAATTTGTAACGGTTTTTCTGGGTCACAGTTTGGGCGTTTCTAATCTGTTATAAACATTCCTAACGGTTATAAACCGTTACAAACATATTAATTGTAACGCTTTATTTCCGTTACTGAAATTAATTACTAACGGTTTTAATACTCATTTGTGTTAATAATTTTAAATAAAAAAGTAACAGTTTCGCAAGTTTTGTAACGGTTTTTTACACTTAAATATTTGTAACGGTTTTGTAAACTTTGTAACGGTTTTTCGTGCCAAATTTGTGTTACTGATTCATAACATTCCTAACGGTTGTGAAATCTTTTGTAACGTTTTTTAAGTGTTGCTATTCGCACAAATTAGTAACGGTTTATAACCGTTACAAAACTGTTTCATATGTAAAAAAAATTTATCCAACAACCACCCCTGAATACCGAACCTGCTGCATATATAAAAATGCCCTTTTACACGGTTCAAACATTAACAAGAAATCTCACACTTACATCCAATCAAATAATTTAAAAGCCTATAATTTAAAAAAAAATGACCCCACCAAGTCCCTCACCCATACTCAACTAGGTGCACCAACCACACCCATCTAAGGACAGAGCCCTGTTCTTCATAAATCAAGCTATAAAAGCCCTGAACAGTATGCAAGAGATATTTCTTTCCATTTCTTTACCATTGTAACTGTGTGGAAAGAACCATGGAAGTCACACCAACAGCCTGGAGAAAGGTTTGGCATTAAGTAGCATACTTTTGAACATGATGCATTTGAGGAATAGTGCTCATTTGAAATGGTTCCAGTAGTTTCAAAGAGGATTCAATTAATCCTTGCATTAGTGAAATGCCAATTGAAAATGAACATGAAAACGAAATAAATGAAAATGAAAACGAATATAAAAACATGTAGAAGAAAACAATGTACCTGGTACAAGACCACCACCAAGCACCTTGGCAACCTCTATACCAAAGAGTCCAAACCTAAGTACCAAATACAACAATTATCAGCATTATATACTAAAAATTCTGATACTTAAAAAGAAGAGAACACTCATTTTCCAAAAATATTCACACACACACACACACACACACACACACACACAGAGAGAGAGAGAGTAATGAATCCAAAAGAACTACTCAAAGTCTTTCGTACAAAAAGCCTCTCAAATTGTTAAGACATTTGCAGGCAAATTACCCAACAAAAACAATATAATGACACCATGGGACAAATCAAATGGAGTCTCAATCTCCATTCCAAGAGTCTCTATATTCTTAATATACCAAGTGTGTAAAAATTTCTAATGTAAAAGATTTCTCGAAATTTCGGCATAGTCTCCCCCGTACGTGTGACAATTAATTTTTTTTTACAACCTGTTAAGTACCTGTACATGACAAAAAAACACTTCATATAAACAACCCAATGCCCCAACACACTACAAAGTCATTCACCACTACGTCATCAGTCATACACCATTCGACCTTCTCTGCTTTTAAATCATCTCCCTACCATGTTGATGTGTATACTATTCTGTGTATACTCTTATCAGCCCATTTGCAAGTGAATCCATTTTTCTTTATTTTTGTTAGTTTAAGATAGCCGACCCCACCTAGTGGGAAAAGGCTTGGTTTGGTTTGGTTTGGTTTGTTAGTTCAAGATACATCCAAATACACCTGAAATGCCTAACATGTTTGATGTGTTGGCATATATGTGTTATGTTGGCATGTTGGCATACATGTTTCAAGATACATCCAAATAACCACTGATAGTCTATTTGCCTGGGCCTTTGAAAGAAATGGAGCTTTGTACCTTTGGAATTTGCATTAGATACAAATGTCCCCAAATCCCTGTTGGGGTTGAGCCAGGGTAGCATCATGGCCAGTTATGGGTAGCCATCTAATTGTCTCCAGAAATATCAAAAGCCAAGCTCATCACACTAATCCATTATATCCTTCTTCATTTTCTTAACTAATAATTAAAGATAAGAAAATGGAAAAACTGAGTTAGCAATGCTGTCAAATGATGATGCAACTGACTTCTTTTTTTTTTTTTTGTTCTTTTTTTTTTCCTCCATTGGAGTAATGGTCTGGGATGCTCCTTCAACTTGAGGATCCAAGGAACAATCCCTGAGAAGATGCGTAACATAGCCAGCACTAGAATATGTTAGAATATGAGAGATTCTATAATAAATGAAGGGCCCCACTTTTAATGCCATCACATTCACACCAAAGGTGTCAGTACTCAGAAGAACTTGGCTCTTCATCAGGTGAGTGGGCTCAGCTCTCAAGTGCTCGACAATCAACTGTTATGACCGTAAAATTGGACCCATCCACCGTGGCTCTAAACCAAGTTTTAAGGGATACACTATAGGCAAACAAACTATCTAAATTCAGCCTGGTATTTGTTGTTCCATTAAAGGCCTAGTCAAAACCAGTTACTTCAATTCTGCATTTCAACTTATCTCCTAACCTGATTGGAGTCGACAGTGATGCATCTCACAACATGAGGTCCACTGTTGCAATTGGACAGCAGGTCAAAAGAAAAAAAAATTATAGATGAGGACTCAGTCTAGGAAAAATAATATGAAAAAAAAAATTATTTATACTGTTTCTTATACAATAAAAGAATGAAAGTAGAGAAATCACATCATGTCGATGGTGATGTTAGAAAGGTGTGCTCCGTGGATAGTAGGAAAGGAGATCGCTGTGAATTGCATGAGGCCCCCATGGCACATGCACAAAGGCCGAGTTTCTTTGAGTGTAATGCAGAGAAATCATACCTAGTAAATTTTCACAGGAGCACTACATCACTCAATTTTCTGATTTCTAACCTAAATAGTTTCTGTTTTTCTTTGATCAAATGGTTATTTATTTGTTTTTATTTTTTTGGCTGACATTGTAAATACAGAGTTTGTAGTTTGGCTGGCAAACCTGCAGGCAGTGGCATATGGTGGCTCCCTAGAGAACGGCAGAAGTCCAAATGTAAGGAAAACAAAAGTAAAGAATAAGAATAAACTCTATTCATAGCAAATTCTAGTCCTCAAGGACCAATTCCTCTTACAGGTACAAGTTCCACAACCTTGAAAAGTGATGGGACCATTGATCCACTGATTCACAAGTCAATGATGGGCTGTGGTTTTCAAATACTACAATGCATGAGGATTCTACTACGGCAAGAGGCAAGCATCTTTAAGACACAAAGTAAATGAAAGAGAAAAGTGTTCAAATGCAGCTCAAGTGATCTAAAGGTCAGGTGACATTCATGCGCTTAGAACTTACACATGTTTTCGATCTAACTGCTCAAGAAACATTTGAGAATGAGAAACAAGAAAATGAAGCTTACCTTGTACCTCAGGACTCCAAATGGGTTTGAGCCGTTGGGGAGAAGGGAGACATTGAAGACAATAGGAATGTCCTTGGATGAAGGAGGCTTGTAGTTCCAAGTTTCATGTTCCATCCGTCATTAACTTCATTACATGGAAGAAAATCAATTTTGAGGGCACACACAAAAATGTAAAAGATATGATATAGAAGTTGGAATTACCTTTCCCGTCTTCTCATCGTAAGCATACTTCTCAGTTAAGTGGTAACCCAATCCTTGCACAAATGCTCCTTGGCCCTTTGGTACAAATGTGCAGGCAATGTTTTCATTTGGACACCAGACCCATATTGGAAAAGTGTAATGCTCAACACATGCAAAACCACTGCTGGTTGTGAAACAGTACAGCAAATATGCAACTGGGAGGCCTACTCATCGATTTTGAAACCGACTTGAATCAGAGTGACACTGTTCAATATGAAGTGCTCTCTTCTTCACTGTGCAAAATTTGAGTTCCCAAGTGAAGAGGATGGACTGCAATTCAACAGTAAATATAACTCTTATACAAGTGATATTCAGTTCAATCATAATTTGGAGTTAAGGATGTTTGAAGAGGGTGCTCTGTCACCGCTGTGCTCGATGTGGAAAAATTCCCTCAAACAAAAGTAAAAGGCCAATGGTACAGGACCGGCTGCCGCATCAACCCGACGGCCAGGACGTCGACGGCCCCTTCCTTCTCTCCGGTTTCGTACCACTGTCGGCTGACTTGGACGACTCCGACGACTCGGCGTTCATTGGGGCCGGAGTGGTAGAAGAAGCAGAGATCGGAGAGGGACATGGATTTCATGTAGTTCTGGGCCTGCTTGTTCTTGACCCCGTCCCATTTTGAAATCCCACCTTAGGATGCTTGATCTTCCCATGGCCACTCTCCTGGCTCTGTCTTCAACAGCCAGGGATGGTCTGTACGATGATGATTTCAGCCAGGTGTGAGTTCTAATTTCGCCGGGCAGGGATGGTCTGGACGATGTTGATGGTGGGTTGGGATGATGGTCAGTGGGGATGGATGGACTGAAAGATGGGATACTGCTTGTCCTCGCATCGGCGATCTCAACCGGTGACAGAGTGAGAGAGATGGAGGGGTGCGCAGGGGAGAGATGAGCGAGAGGGCGAGAGAGGGTTCCAGGATTCCAGCGATAGAGTGAGAGACCGTGAAGGAGAGGGATAAATCAGAGATTAGGTGATACACTTTTTCCAAGATCGGGACCGCCGCCGGGGCTCTAGTCGAGGCAGCGCTCGGTGCACCACCAGTACTCCTGGAGGGTTTCGCCCTTCCAGGCGAAGACGGCGGCAGCTGCGTGGTCCTGAGTGGAGAAGATGTTGCAGGTGCACCAGCGGACCTCGGCGCCGAGGGCGGTGAGGGTTTCGATGGTCATGTGGAGGGAGCCAGAGATGTGGGCGCCCTTGAAGGGCTGGGAGGGGCCGAACTCGGCGCGGCAGGCCATGAGGCCAGGCATCTCGACCTCGGCGAGATCGAGCTCGAGGCGGCCGAAGTCGGCCTGGGACATGTCCTTCTCCTTGTATTCGCGGCCGGTTGGGGTTTTCTCCACCAATAGAGCCATGGCTGGGTGTTGCAGAGCACTGACTGAGTCTCTCCTTCTCCTTCTTCCTGTGAAAATGAGAGGGAGAGGAAACAAAATGAGAGGAAGCGGGAGTTGGAGGGCAGAGCGCGGGTGCAGGGAAAAAAAAGGGGGAAGGGAAAACTGAGAGAAAAAAGGGGGAAGTGAGAGAAAAAAGGGGGAAGTGGAAAAAATGATTTCGGTGGGCTTGAATAATTATTAAATCGAAATACAATTAATGTAACACTTTAAAACCAATGGTAACGCTCATAAAACGTTAGAAAACTAGTTATACTTAAAAACCGTTACTTACTAAAAACCATGAGCGTTACTAATATCCTGAAATGGTGTAGTGATCTCTAAGGAGAGAAAACCCCAGCACTCTAGAAGAAAACCAAAGGAGAAAAAAGGAGTGGGGGGGGGGGGGGGGGCTTAATTATGAGATTGTGTGTAGAGATCCCTAAACCTCTGCTCTTATTTATAGTTTATGGAGCACTCTCTCTTTGTCTAGAATTATAAGTCTCACTTCTATTCTTAGTATATGTCATACTTCTCATTTCCTTAAGAGTTCTAACTAGATTAGTGACCTTATCTTATTAGGACTAGCATGGGGACCACTAGGAATTCCTTAGAATCTGGGTCCAACTGGAAATCTAGACCCCACATCTCATGTGAACTCCGGACCCACAGTTAATTCAAAATAAGTCTAGTATATAATGCAATTGAACTCCAGTCTTACGAATATTAACAAGAACTCTACTTTTTGGATTTTTTCTCCCCACTTCGATCCTGTTTGTATATCACTAGTGAGAGAGTGAAGTCCAGTATATAAATGCAAGAAGTCTACTTTTTGGAGTTTTTTTCCCCACTTCGATCCTGGTTGTATATCACTAGTGAGAGAGTGAAAGCAGCAGTGAAGCAGAAAACCCACCTCCCATGAGGTAGAGCCTCCTCCCCCATCAAAACCCCTCTCTCCGGCAGAGCCCCCTTTTCCTCTGTCCTCTAACTCCCTTTTCCACGCCTCTGATTTCCCTCCCCTTAGCCTTTCCTCATCTTCGATCCAAAACCCCACCTCACTTCAGGTACCTCCACCCTCACCTACAAATATCCCAAATGAGAAGTAGCTTACCTCCTTCACCCACCCTCCTCCTCCCTCGCCCCAGACCCGAGCTCCTCCTAGTCATCCAACCTCTCACCTGATTGTTTCTTCCTCGCCCAACCTAGCTGGACTAGACTCCTCAAGCTTCCAGATTTCCAGATCTGGCCAACAATATCCTTGTTCCCCCTACTCCTGCAAGGGCCTCCTCTCCTGCTATGCCCCCTTCGACTTGGGACATAGCCCAATTGGAACTCCTGCATCAGCACTTATCTGGCCTTTTTGCTAGAGCTAAGAACCCCCCAAGTGAGCAAGCTATCTCTAACTCAGTTACTCTTCCAACCTCTGCTCAATCAAACCCCCTCAACCATTTTCAGGCCTTAGATTTAGCTCCCCAGCTACACTGCCACTCTCCAGAATACCTGGCATAAATTTTGCGTCTCTTTCCCACCCCTTCTAGCAAGCCAAATCCCCCATCCCCTAGTCAAAGGACCTGGCTTGACCTTTTCCTAGACTCCATTCAACTATCCCCTTCGGATTACCCCCCATCCTCCCTCATATCTAGTCATGAAAATCCCCTCCTCCATGATTGAACCCAGTAAATCCTCATTTGCAAATGCTGCTATTGGGAGATTTTTTGGGGGAAAAAGGCCCACAGTCAAATGGCTGACCCTTCAGGCAAACTCCAAATGGAAGCGCTTTCAAAGCCTTCCCTCCTCTCACTTACTGACAAAGGCTTCTTCCTATTTAGATTTAGTTCCAAGGAAGATAGGGAGCTTGCTCTATCCCAATCCCTTATTCCCATGGAAAACAAGAAGCTACACCTTCTGCCTTAGTCTTCTGAAAATGGCCCCTCTGACTGGCCTTCTCTTCATCCAGTCTGGATTCGCATATATGGCATCCCCTACCATTGCTAGAGCTCTAACATCTTCCTCTCCTTAGCCAGCTCCATTGATTCCCCTCTCAGACTAGATGACATAACTGCCTCCTAAAAACTCCTAACTTACACCAGGATTCTGATTAATCTAGATCTTTCTAAACCAAAGCCCACAGAGAGCAAGGTGGAACTGGAAGGGGACTCGGAAGCCCTGCTCTCAGTATCCTATGAAAACCTTCCCTGTTCTAATTGCTTATCCCATGGCCACTCAAAGAAATTCTGTAAGTTTGGTTTGACAGTTACCAAAGCTACTTATACCTCCACTTCATCTACTTAGCTCAGTCCAGGCATATTAGGCAAGCTCCCAAACCTTCCTCCTACATCTTCACCCTCTCTCCTATCAGCTCAACCCCTTTCTTTTCTGTCTGGCCAACCTGCTGACCTCTCTCCCCAAGATCCGAATTCCTCAGATACAATGGCTATTCCTCCCTCCTCTTTGGACACTCTCCAAACAGCAGCCCATATTCATCCAGCTGACACAGTTGACATCCCAGCAACAGTGTTCCCTACCCCCTGTCAACAATCAGGTCCATGCTCCCCCACAACACCGGCCTAATTCTTTTTCAACCAAGCAAAATCTCTCTATCTCCACCGCCCTTTCTGACTAGAACATCAACCTTTACTCCAACCTAGAAGATTTGCCTCAAGACATAATGCTGGAAATCCTGGAGAAAATCCCATCCCCAACTAATAGCATCTCAAATCCTTTCTCCATTCTGGAGAACTATACTCTCATAGATCCAGCCTCTTCCACTCCTTTCTCCAGTCTTCTGCCCCTCTCCAAATTCCTATCGAAGGAGAGGAACTTTCTGATCCCTTAACCCAAGACATGGTCAACAACAAGCCAACGGGTATATCCCTGATAGTTGACCTTACCCCCCTCTCAAAGACAAAAAAAGTCAAAAGCTAGAGCCAAATCTGCCACATCCTCATCCCAGCTCCAAAGGTCTCCCCTCCCACCCCTACAATTCTAAATGATCCGAGTTTTATTCTGGAACTGCAGGGGAATCACAAATTCTGCAACAATCAGAGCTCTTCATCATCTAGCCCCCTCTAAATCAACTGATGTCATTTTCATCTCCGAACCAATGACTATCTCTCCCTCTTCTACCCTTATTTCCTCCTTATGCTATGTTGGCTTCCTCTCCAATAACCATCAATCTATTGCATCCATCTGGTGTTTTTTCAAAACCAACTCAAACCTTGGCATCTCTCTCACTTTATCCTCCTCTCAATTCTTAACCATCTCTTTCCTTAATCCCTCCAACGCAAGCTCTTGCCTTCTCATAGGTGTCTATGCTTCCACAAATTATGTCCAGAGAAGGAATCTTTGGGACTACATGTCCTCCCAGGCTAACACAAACCTCCCTTGGTGTATACTGGGTGATTTCAATTCCATCACCTCTTCCTCTGAGAAGATCAACCTTAGACCTTCCCACCTAATCCCAAACTTTCAGAACCTGATCTTGTCTTCAGGACTTCAGGACATGGGATTCACAGGTAGCATATTTACTTGGTTGAATAGCCGTAGAGGGTCTAGTTATGTCGCAGTCAGGTTGGACAGGGCTCTCTGCAACCACTTCTGGCTCTCAAGCTCTAATGACCCCCAGCTCTCTCACTTGCCTAAACTCTCATCAGACTATTGCCCCCCTGCTTCTCACTCATAACAGGTGCCCCCTCTCACCAAATGTGCCTTTTAAGTTTGAAGCCATGTGGATCCATCACCCTGGTTTTCTTAATCTTGTGGCTGAGAACTAGGACCAAAGGATTGCAGGCGACTACCAATATCTCTTAGCTCAGAACTTGAAATCTCTGAAATAGGCCCTCAAAGGCTGGAATAAACAAGTTTTTGGTGACATCAGGCTCAAGGTTCAAGCTGCAGAAATGAAAGTTCAAGAGATCCAAGAGCTCCTTGATGCTGGTCCGACAGAGTCTCTGCATACTTCTCTTGCTAAGGCAAAAGCCTCCCTTCACAACTACCTCCATCTTCAAGAAACACACTGGCGCCAAAAATACAGAGTTAGATGGCTTAAGGAGGGAGACAGGAACACTGCTTTCTTCCATGCCTCAGCTAAATCGAGAGGTGTGGTAAATCGAATTAACATAATTCTCTCAGATGGAACTTAGGTGGATGACCAACAAGAAATTCAGTCTATGGTTCTCAACCATTTCTCTTCATTGGCTAAACTCCTCCTACTCGGATCCCCCTGACATCCTCTTTGGCTTAGGCAGCAACAAAGTTTCAGCTGAAATGAACTATCAGCCGTCCATGATTCCTGATGCAGAAGAGATAAGAATAGCAGTTTCTTCCCTTAAAAAGTTTTTTTTCCCTTAAAAGGAGAAAATTTCCACCATTCCAAGGCATGATGTGCAAATCCTAAAAATAAAAAAAACTCTACATCGTTGCTACGACGCTCTAACGGCGATCTATCCTCCATTGAAGAAGCTCCGCAATGACCACCACTACAAGGTGACCAAAGACCCTTGGGGGGCCACCCCCCCCCCCCCCCCCCCCCCACCACCACCACCGTCCTCTCCTTTTATCTACATGGCTTAGACAACGCTTTTCAGCCCGTCTACTTAGAATTTTTATTGGATATAAAACTTCCTCTTGGTCATTATTCTCTAAAAATCTGAGTTCAAACAAAGCCAAGAGAATCAAAAGCATCATCTGTTATCATCTGAAGGATGATGGAGAAGTCCAAACATGACTTGCGACTGTCAATCTGAACGTACGAGTCCTTGCAATCTCCTATGAAGTCAGATTTCCTTTTCTTTCTTCTCTTTGTATTTTGTATTTTTAAAAAAGACACAAAAACCACAAGTCTTGTCTTTTCTTTTGATGAGAGTTGTAAATTGCCTTTCACGACAAAACATTGCCTTTCACGGCAAACAAATGAGAATCTCCTATCACGGCATCCAAATTCAAATTATGTCTCTTTTCTTAACACATGCGCAATGAAAGCTAGAAAAAAGTTAATTTTTTTTTCTACTTGAGAAGGTGGATCTACGGACTACCGCTTATTATTTCTGAGTAGGAAATTTGGCATAACGTACACAAAAAAATTGTTCGTATTTCTCCGGTCACGAAAGGGTTGGACCCCACGGATTCTCACATCCGCTGACTCTGGTAGTCCCGCGAGCGAATTTGCGAGTCATCAGTCCACAGCTATTATGTGACTAAATTTGGTGCCTAAATTCATTTTTGGCCTCGAGAAATTTGTGAAAATCCATTGGGTGAAGTAGAGCTTGATGCTTGATGTCAAGTGCTGCCCAAGGACCTCCTTTTATAACATTCTAGGGGGGAGAGAGAGAGAGAGAGAGAGCAGAACGTGGGAGACTGGAGGAACTGGAGAAAATGGGGAAGTTGGTGCCAACTGCTGCATTATCATCGACAGCCGGACGGATTGTTGGATTTAGTCAAAACAGGTAGCTGTGACCTAATCGTGGGTGAGAACTGCGCAATGTGAGAAAACTGTCTGGAACGTTCACTCAATTGTGGACTTGGTCTACGCCGGTTGTGGGGGTCATGTGCCTAGTCTTGGACACACCCGTTTCGCCTGGTTGTAGAATCGACTTATCCGGTTGTGTGAAGCAGTTTCGCCCGATTTTGTGAAACAGTCTTTTCCAGTTGTGCAGAACAGAAGTTTCTAGGTCTATTTCTTATGATTGCCTCCATTTTCTTTGAAATGTTGATGAGACTCTCTTAGCCATTTGCTTAACCACCCTTAAGCTCTTCTTCTTGCTTCGACTTTGGGATTTGACCCAATCACCTCCCTCACGGTGCCTCGATCGGTGTCTTCTTAGCAGCCGGCATCGTTGCCTGGGCACCAGAGGGCATGGACCAAGTCACCGATTGGTTTTGGATTCCGTCAAAGGGGGAAGTCCCTTTTCTCGGCCTATGGGGATAAGAATCTGTTACACTCATCGTCTGTGACTTATGTGGTGTTAGAGCTAGCTAACAGTTGTAGCCCCGGGTCCCTAGTGGAGTCGCCATAATATGTAAACAGAAAATATATAAAACTAAATGCAGGTGTAGAAGAATAAATGTGTGTGCAAATGACAATTCTATTTCAACAACCAGAGATCCCGGGCTTTACACTAAGCTTCTGGTATGTTCGTTTCTCGGACTGCTAGTACCCCTGTTTACAAAGAAATTACTAACGATGGTCTTTCTCTTCAGAGAGGAAAGAGAAGACAACCGAGGCTCTATTCACCTCTTCCCTTTCTCCCCTAGATGAGCCTTTTCTATGTCATTATCCTCATCCCCCTTTTCCGTCGTCCCTTCCTTAGGATTAGCGTCCTCTTTTTATAGGCCATTTCACACGTGTTAGCCTTATTTCATTCTCCCTGCCTCCCTCAATCTGCCTTTGTCTATAGACGGAGGTAGGTACCATGGAGGCTGGGGGTATACCAATCCCTTCGTCATAGACTATTCTCTCCATTCTTCTTTTATCAAGTCTTTCCAGGGTTCAGACTCAGTGGTAGTCCTTTGTCTTTTTTATGTGTCTACATCAAGATTCCTCGGGCCAGTGTTTCAATCTTCAGAAAAGCCAACTATTTATGGGTAAATGCAATGTTAGAAGAGCTCACATGGTCACAGGGCTTCTCCAAATTAGTCAAGCTCCTTTGCCTTCTGTCTATCTTGGGGTTCCTCTCTTCTTTAGCAGTGCTCGACATACTTACTTCAACCAGATCCTTGATTCTTTCAGATCAAGGCTTGCAGGTTGGAAGAGAAAATGCCTCTCTTTTGCTGGTAGACTAACCCTGGTCAAGCATGTTCTTTCTTCCATCACTCTCTATATTTCTCTTGCCATCCTTCTCCCTAGCAAATCTGCCTTCAAACTGAGAGGCTAATGAGGAATTTCCTGTGGTCTGCAGATCCGGACAAATTGAGAAGTAATCCCATTAGATGGAAGATAGTTTGCTTAGGTCTAGGCTTGCAAAGGTTGAAGGAGTTTAATGAAGCCTACTTGCTGAAATTAGCTTGGTCGGCAATCATCGTGGACTCTCTTTTGGCCAAGTGGTTTTGAGCAACATATTTCAGAGGTCCTTCGATCTGGTATTCTAGGAATCCAAGGAGCGGCTCTTGTATTTGGAAGAAACTTAGATCCCTGTCTTTCCTTCTTCAGAGGGACAGTAGATGGGTTGTAGGTAATGGTCAGTCCATTAGTCCGTGGTTCGATAATTGGATAGATCATGATCCTACTGAGAACAAATGCTTGCTGAAATAAGTTGGTCTGGCCTAATCTAGAATAAATTTGTCAACCCTCGTTTGGCTTGCCTAAGTTGGCATCTTATGCACAGGAAAACTCTGATTGAATATTAGGCTAAATACAAAGGATGGTCCATGGCCTCTAGATGCCACATCTATCTCAGTGGAGAGAAAAATGACCTGCATCTATTTTTCTCTTGCTCCCTGGCCCAATAGTTCTGGATTTGGCTTCTCAGTCCTTATGGAGCTATGCTTCCCTCCCTTCTTTCTGCTTCAGTTATGTGGAAGACTATCACTAAGGATGGAGATATCTCCGGAAGAAAACGTGCAGCAGCTATCTTCTTCCACGCCATCTTTATCTTATGGTCCCTCCGGAATGATTCTAAGCACAATAATGGGAAGCCTTCCTTGGAGAGAGCTAAGTTGATCTTCTTAGCTCGTTTGAATGGCATGGTCACTTATGTCCCAAGTTTGAATTCGAACTTGCCTTTACACCTAATCCTGGTTTTTTTTTGGTGTGATTATCTAATGTTGTTTAATGTTTATTTGGTGGTCTAGCTCCCTTGTTTTTTCTTTGGTTTTTTTTGTTCTTTGGGTGGGCATTTCTGTAAGCTCCCTGACTGGTTGTCTCCTTGTTCTGGGGGCTTTTCTGTTCTGCTGCTCTCTTCCTTAATACAAATTTTACCTTCAAGAAAAAAATATCAATTATAAACCATTTTTAGTTTTAGTCATCTTGAAAGAGTCCTGGTCTCAACTTCGTAGAAGTTATCTAGTCATAAAAATTCCTCGTTAAATGCCTCTGATTCATTTATATGTATAGATCATTTTCCTATCTTCTCCGCGTCCAAATGAACCCTCATGGTCTATCAGTGCTTGTATCTTGGAATTTTCAAATAAAAGTCATTGGATTAAGAACCATGTCAAGTCTTTACCTCAAACTCGAGAAAATTTTATTCCATATTTTTACTAGTTCTAAGACAAAGCTAATGACTTAGAGAGAAGAATTCTTCCATGAACCTATAGGCAGACCTCCATGCATGATAGTACTGATAGTTGGGTATATGTTAGGATCATAAGGTGTTAGTGTGGATTAAAGGTTGGCCAAATATTGATACATTCTAATAATCAGTATCACCTATTTAAAGGCCTAAATCAATTTTCTATGTATAATTATTATAGTTTGGAGCTCTTAAATAAATGTTACACCCAATTGAGATCTTTTAGTAGCTTTACTCATGTGATTTGTATGCATCGAGGTGGTTCATACAACCAGGTTAGAAATATCATTTTGCGTTTTCCTTTAACCATGGATATTGTAACATATCATGCACTCATACTTGGTATGCGCTCACACCGCTTATACAAATATGAAATATGCTTTATTTTATTATTTAGACGCATATGATGTGAGACATGTTATATCTCCTTAATTAGTAAGATGATACCCACAATACACAACATAATCCAATATGGATGAATGTACTTATTAGGACTTTCTATAATGACAAGATCTATCATTTGGATGTTTAGAATCGTCAACATTAGCTTCAAATCAGTTGTTGATATGGATATGATATTTTCAAACTTTAAGAATTTCTTTGTATATCATTTGCAATTAGATTACAATGTTTATATTATACTTTTTAACATTCTCCTTTCATGATAATGAAATCCAGTGGATATATGTCCCCAGAGTATGCTATGCATGGACAATTTTCATTTAATCAGATGTGTTTAGCTTTGGTGTGTTACTCTTAGAAATTGTAAGTGGTCAAAGGAACAATACATTTTACCGAACAGACCGAGGTGGGGACATTCTAAGCTATGTAAGTATGAATTCTTCTTGTGTTTTTGAATCTTGAGAGGATGTCTGAAAACATCATAGATATTAATTCAAACATTGATGGCTTGTTGTAGGTATGGAGAGCATGGAATAATGGAACTGTTTTGGAGGTCATTGACCCAACTATAAGTGAGCATTGTTCGAGAAGTGAAGCTATGAGAAGCATCCACATCGGTTTATTGTGTGTTCAGGAAAATGCAACTGCAAGACCCCTTATGTCTTCAGTTGTTGTCATGCTCAATAGTTTCTCTATCATTTTGCCGGCACCTTCAGCACCTGCGTTTTTCGTCAGTAGTATAATGGAGCCAAGATTTCAAATAAGTGACTCGTCACAAGGAAGTCATTTAGATTCATCGCGGAGAAAATCATCAAGAATGTCTAAGAATGATGTGTCAATTAGTGAATTAGAACCTCGTTAATTTATTAATAAGTGCATATGAAGTTAGATGTTGTGTGGGGATATTTCCGAACTCACCGGATGACTGGCCGGATGCTCTATCTCATGCTCCGGCGCCAGCTAGTCCATCTCGGCAAGGCCCGTCTCAACGTCCGCCAGTTCGGCCAAGTGCCCCACTCCGGCCAGAGACTCATCTCGGCACCTTGCACGACATTTCCACCTTGGCCAGGACGCTCCCAGCTCGGCTGAGCTCCACCTCGGCCAGGTCGTCTCCAGCTCGGCTAGGGACTCCTCCCCGGTCCTCCATTTCGGCGTCTCTGCAAGGGCTCTAACCAAGTCAAGGTCCTCTCCGACCTCGGCTCCCCGACCTCGGTGAGGATGCCAGGACTAGCCGAGGCAGGGCCTGACAGCTGTCCACCCTTGGACACTTGAGCACGCTATGGCCCGTGCGACAAGACAAGGGGGACAGCCCGTATCTCCTGACAGATCGCCCTCCACAGCTCCCAAAGCGCCAGGATATGGCCTAACGGGACAGGACAGGCTACGATGAGACCGCGCCTCCCTAGTACCTGACAAAGTGGGCTATGACAAGACAGCCAACAACCCGTTTGCCTCCTCCTCCTCTATATAAACACAGCTACCCCTCCAGAGAAAAGGAGGACGCCATTACCACTCTGGGTATGCCATCTTCTTCCCCAAAAATCTCCTCCCTCTGCTTAGTTCATACACTAACTTAGGCATCGGAGAGCCCTGCGCCGCCCAGGCCAGGGTCCTCTGACCTGCATTTCTCCTTCCTTTTCTCAGGCTCCAGGCGCAGGCATCGGTGTCCCTAATCTCACTCGGGTAAGTCCTCTAAGGCACCCCACATTATTGTGGGTCGTTATTTTTTGCACCTACAATTGGCGCCGTCTGTGGGAAAGCAATATCCCAGCCTTCCAACCTTCTCCAAATCTTTCCAAACACCATGCCTCGAAGAACCAGAAAGGGAAAGGAACCTATCGCATTGTCGACACAACTGCCGACGGTCCCCCGCCGAGAGAGGTCAGGAGCAAGATCTGGCCAAGCAGGCGACCAACAGCAGGATACTCGGTCGGGTTCATCCTCTAAGGATTCGACCTCGACTCTACCCCCCGAAAGACGCGCCCTGAAGAGCAGAAGCAACCGGGCCCGGGAGCAGTTCAACCTCCGCGACAGCGATCATATCGCTTCCAGCTCAGCGGATATCTCCAGCTCGCTAGTAGCCCCCAGCTCTGCAGGAATCTCTTCCAACTCGGGGGCAGCTAGACGGAACTTTTTGTCACTTAGCTTCCGACCTCATGCTGGTCCGTCCACGTGCTGGTTTCCACCTCACGCTGGTTTCGGCCTCATGATGGTCTCGACCGCATCAGACGACCTCATGCTGGTCCGTCCACGTGCTGGTTTCCACCTCACGCTGGTTTCGGCCTCATGATGGTCTGGACCGCATCTGACGACCTCATGCTGGTCCGTCCACGTGCTGGTTTCCACCTCACGCTGGTTTCGGCCTCATGATGGTCTCGACCGCATCTGACGACCTCATGCTGGTCCGTCCACGTGCTGGTTTCCACCTCACGCTGGTTTCGGCCTCATGATGGTCTCGACCGCATCTAACGACCTCATGTTGGTATCGCCCTCGTGCTAGCTACGCGCTTCACAGGTTCGGCCTCATGTTGGTCTCGGCCACTTCCATCGAGACAGCCCTCGGGTGCGTATACCCGGGCCTCTCCATCTCGGCGAATGCCAGAAAAGCAAGTGACAAGGGTTAACAGCCCTGGAAAAGGCCTCGAGTTCGGACACTCGGCCAATTCCTAAAGTCAGGGTCTTCACCCATCTCCAAGGGTTAACAGCCCTGGAAAAGGCCTCGAGTTCGGACACTCGGCCAATTCCTAAAGTCAGGGTCTTCACCCATCTCCAAGGGTTAACAGCCCTGGAAAAGGCCTCGAGTTCGGACACTCGGCCAATTCCTAAAGTCAGGGTCTTCACCCATCTCCAAGGGTTAACAGCCCTGGAAAAGGCCTCGAGTTCGGACACTCGGCCAATTCCTAAACTCAGGGTCTTCACCCATCTACAAGGCTCTATGCCCTGGAAATGGCTTCGAGTTCCTACACTCAGCCTTTCCTAAAGCCCCGTGTCTTGGACACACTCCGGCTCTACGCCCTGGAAACGGCATGGAAGAGTTCCTACACTCAGCCTTTCCTAAAGCCCCGTGTCTTGGACACACTCAGGCTCTACGCCCTGGAAATGGCTTCGAGTTCCTACACTCAGCCTTTCCTAAAGCCCCGTGTCTTGGACACACTCCGGCTCTACGCCCTGGAAATGGCTTCGAGTTCCTACACTCAGCCTTTCCTAAAGCCCCGTGTCTTGGACACACTCAGGCTCTACGCCTTGGAAAAGGCCTGCAGTTCCTACACTCAGCCTTTCCTAAAGTCTGGGTTCATAAACCCCTCAAGGCAGTTCGGCCAAGGACAGTTTCCTGAAGTCCGGGTTCATACACCCCTCAAAGACCGTTTCCGAACTTATGCTCATCTCCGACCCACTGTCGCAAGGCAGTTCGTCTCGGCCAAAAGCTGGCCACTTCGGCTAAGGGCAGCTCTACAAGATTGCAGTAGAGACTGTTCCGTATCACCTCCTCGGCCTCATGCCAGTTCGCAGCTCCACAGCAGCGCCAGACTCCAGTACGGCAGGAAATCCTTCCTCCGGCTCGGCAGCAGTGCCAGTCTCCGGTTTCGGCCTCATGCCAGTTCGCAGACTCCAGTACGGCAGGAAATCCTTCCTCCGGCTCGGCAGCAGTGCCAGTCTCCGGTTTAGCAGCCTCCCTCATCAGCTTGCTTCCTCAGCAGCAGCAGTAGCAAGATACTCCTAAATAAATGAGCCATCTCCCTTGGCTTTCAGCAACAATGCACTCTCCAGCTCGACAGAGGCATCTTGTTACAGCTTCACAGTGATGCCAACCTCCAACTCCGGTTCATTGCCAGCCAGTCATCCTCCATGATACTTACCTTCTGACCTCAAGAGAGCAGTCTATCGAGCTCAGAAGCTGGGGGGCTATTGTGTGGGGATATTTCCAAACTCACCGGATGACTGGCCGGATGCTCTATCTCATGCTCCGGCGCCAGCTAGTCCATCTCGGCAAGGCCCGTCTCAACGTCCGCCAGTTCGGCCAAGTGCCCCACTCCGGCCAGAGACTCATCTCGGCACCTTGCACGACATTTCCACCTTGGCCAGGACGCTCCCAGCTCGGCTGAGCTCCACCTCGGCCAGGTCGTCTCCAGCTCAGCTAGGGACTCCTCCCCGGTCCTCCATTTCGGCGTCTCTGCAAGGGCTCTAACCAAGTCAAGGTCCTCTCCGACCTCGGCTCCCCGACCTCGGTGAGGATGCCAGGACTAGCCGAGGCAGGGGCCTGACAGCTGTCCACCCTTGGACACTTGAGCACGCTATGGCCCGTGCGACAAGACAAGGGGGACAGCCCGTATCTCCTGACAGATCGCCCTCCACAGCCCCCAAAGCGCCAGGATATGGCCTAACGGGACAGGACAGGCTACGACGGGACCAGACAGGCTACGATGAGACCGCGCCTCCCTAGTACCTGACAAAGTGGGCTATGACAAGACAGCCAACAACCCGTTTGCCTCCTCCTCCTCTATATAAACATAGCTACCCCTCCAGAGAAAAGGAGGACGCCATTACCACTCTGGTATGCCATCTTCTTCCCCAAAAATCTCCTCCCTCTGCTTAGTTCATACACTAACTTAGGCATCGGAGAGCCCTGCGCCGCCCGGGCCAGGGTCCTCTGACCTGCATTTCTCCTTCCTTTTCTCAGGCTCCAGGCGCAGGCATCGGTGTCCCTAATCTCACTCGGGTAAGTCCTCTAAGGCACCCCCCATTATTGTGGGTCGTTATTTTTTGCACCTACAGATGTGTTGCTATATCATTCAAGATATAGGATCAAATGTGACATGTAAATCTAATATTGCAAGTGAGGCATATGGAAAATTAGTATAGTGATAATTATAATGCAAATTGTTGGAAATGTATTCATTATTATATCCCAAAGGGAACAAGTTTGTTGGTTATCTCATTTAAGATGCCTAATGTATTTTGGATATGGAAAATCCGAATATTCGATGGTGGATTTACATCCAAATGTATAACTCAAAAATCAATTTACATGTTCCAAGACAGCGAAAAGAGATTGCCACCAAACAGCAAAGCAACTTTCTTTAAGGATATTTTTTGTTCTTCTGTTGTTTGGCTCCTTTGTCTATACCATCTTGTAGCTTGACCTGCATCTTATTAGCTTGACTAAAACCCTGAAACTATATCCAAAGACCAAAGCACCCATTACTTTAAAATAGTCAATATTCAATGTTAGTGGTCTATGAGTTTCATGTATATGATCTCCGAAGTGTAAGATGCATTTTTCCTAGGATTCCATCTATTCAAGTAGGTCATACTATCAAAAATCTATGTCAAGATGAGATGGGTAAAAGAAGGATGACCCTTATGCAAACTCAGTCTTGTTGATCTTGGCTAGCCATTAGAATATGTTAGAGATTAGGTTTAAGTTGTTAGAAATTTTTAGATAGATTAAGAGTTTAAATTTTAACTTATTATCTTATCAATGTATCTCTCTTGTATAAATTGAGAAGTCTATATGTCAATGAGACTCACTCTCACTCGAAACTCTTTGAACTTTTCAAGAGCCTCAGACTTACGGTGCATCAGGTATATGTATCAACACCTTTAGTAATCATTTCTGAAAGTGATGAAGTACTCAAAACCACCTCTCGCTCTTACATTCATGGGTCCACACACATTGGTATGCACTAAATTCCAATAAATCTTTGGCCCTATTGCTCTTAGAAGAAAAGGTTATTTTTGTCATTTTTTCTTCTAGACAGGACTAACAGACATGTATTGGTTCTACCACCAAAGAAGGCAAGATACCATCTTTCACTAGTTTGTCAATCCAATGAAGGTTGATGTGACCTAGCCTTAGGTGCCAAAGTTTAGTTGGATTAGATGAAAGTGACTTTCTCTTTAACGATAGTCTATTTGACTTATTTTTTATTTCAATTTGACTTATTTTTTATTTCAATGTCATGCATCTCATACATTGTGGGAGTTAACAAATATAAGTCGTTGATTACCTTACCAGAACATATAAAGGAACCATTTCTTTTAATCACCACTTCAATGTATTAAAGTAGAATAACCATTATTTAGTAAACTTGATACTGAAATTAAATTCCGCCTTAAAGACACTACATATAAAATGTCTGAAAAAATCGACTTAATATTTGAAATATATAAAATAACCACTCCGACTGACAACGCCTCTGCCTTAGCTTCTAAACCAAGACTCACAATGATCTCGTCATCACTAAGCCTCTTGGTTCTCCTAAACCCCTCCAATGAATTGCAAATGTGATTAGTTTCACCCATGGTATAAAATATCGGCCGATGCCGGTTCTATCGAAAAGAAGAAAGATTTGAACATGCACAAATAAGTATAAAGATCTACGAATACAACCAGTGCAAATCAATACCAAAGGAGCTCGGTTGTGCTCAAATCAAGACTTTTGATGCTTGATTCTTGATTCTACAAAAATCCTTTTGCAGACACGATCTTCTAGGCCTTGCGATCTTCCACGTTATGACCCAATCTCAGAGTATTTCCCAAAAAGAATAGTGGGATATCAATTGAGAAGAAAACCCTCAGCACTCAAGTAAAGAAACCAAAAGAGGAGAGAGAGAGAGAGAGAGAGAGAGAGAGAGAGGACCCTTGACGTGCAATGAAGGTGTTGGACGTCCAGCACTGTCACGTCCCCCAAACCCAATTAGTGAATAAATCGGATCCGGGGTGTAAATTTTAGGGCTAATTAAAAAATTTTACCCTTAATACCCAAGGATCGAAGTCCGCTGTGAGGATTGTGTAGTTGAGCCTCATTAACAAATAATCAACTGGACTTGTCCGGTAAACACAAACATTAAACCTGTAGAAATATCAAAGCAAGTATGTATTTCATTTCATTATATATTTAAGTTTCAAAAGACAAAACATATAATGTTTATACACATCAGGACGATCGCAAAAAACCAGGTCCTGGTACAAAAGATATACAGTAAGATAGACAAGTCCAAAAGATGGAAATGAAGTGGCACGATAAAGGATGTCCCCGTGTAACGCGCACCGGTGCCGGGAGTGATGGCGCTAAGCTACTTCATCAGCACGCCACTCTCGTACCTCGTCCTCCTCCTCCGGCTGAGGATCCTCTTAGATTGCCTCAGTATCGGGGTCGGCATAGTAACATGTGTCCTCTGCACACCAAGGAATAAAGGATCAACAATATGTTGGCAAGAAGATAAGTAATATACATTATTCATAACATGTTTCAAGTAAGAATAAAGACAGGTACATGATTATGAGATATCAAGGTACAAGCTAGGCATAAAAGCAAGAGTATATATGAGAATCAAGTAAGCAATATAAATCCTAGCAAGTTATACAAGAATAACCATTAATGAAATGCAATGCCAAGTAAGAAGAGACTCCGGGGATGTCCTAGTCAGCTCACGGGGGTATAAGTGACGTCCTATCCGACTACGAATATCCAAAGTTCGGCTCTAGTGGTATCCAAAGCTACCTACTAGGGATAACAACGATGTCCTAGCCGACTGTCGTTATCCTGTGCCATGGACGCCGTCCTAACCGACTGCCCACCCTAGTTTCCGAGTAACTGGCCCACTCAGTAATCATCAGACTGCAGCTGGTCATGAATGCAAGACGATAATGATGGTTTTAGCACGACACAAGATCCAAGATAAGCACATGTTGATAGATTACAAGGTGCAAGATAATAAGTTGAGGGCTACTCCAAGTCAAGTCGACATACAAGACAAGTTCCCAAGTTCCCCGAGTAGTCCTCTTAAAAAGTCTATCCACACGTGCTCATCAAATACAAGACAAAGGTACCTAAGGATACACTCTAAGTCCAGTCACTACACCATTTCAGGGCTTTTACAGCGCGTCATTTACGGCGTGCATTAAATGAACGCCGTAAATAATATAATAATACGGCGCGCATGGAATGCGAGCCGCAAAAGGGCTTTTTCTTCGGCGTGCATTTTGCGCGCCGTGATATCTGATCAATTACGGCGTGCATTTAGGACGCCGTAAATTATTGAGCATTTGTGGCCCGCAATCGCAAGCCGTAAAAAATATTAGGGTATCACAGCCCACATGTTGCACGCTGTAAAAGGCCAAGCCATTCAAATTAAGTTCACGGCCTGCTTTGAGAAGCTGTAAGATTAATCAGCTTTGACAGCCCACATTTCGCATGCCGTAAAAAAAGAAACCCGCCAAATTAATATTCCAAACAAATGGTGGTGAGCTAGGGAGGGGAGAATGAGACTAAACTGACCTGAAGTAAGCTGATTAGGATTCTAAAAGGAAGACTTTATGAACTTAAGCATGTAATTTGAGTCACTGCCCAACAGTACAAGTTTATAATGGAAAATGTACCAAAAAGTTCTTGTATATATTAACATTCCTTCCGCAGCATTCACCTCAATAGTCGTAGTTTTCCTTATCTAGCCGTTAATATCAGCCTTAAATCGGGCGAATCCGACTCGTCATTCTCTCTGTATCGTTTTCCCGCGTTTTTTCTCTCCTTCCAGATCTGTAAATTTGGTGCTTTTTGTCGTTTGATGGCTGCTGATCTATTGTGTTTCAGAAGAAATTTGAATCGATGAGTCAGGGTTCGATCCAGATGGAGGACGTTAAACCTTCGATTTCTACAAGTAATTAGCAGTCCGAAGACGGCACTGCAGTCGAAGCTCGATTTTCAGATCTCTGCAAGGTTTCTGATATTTTTTTCGGTTCTGTTGATTATCTTGTTTTGATCTGTAATTCTCATTAGTTGATTCCAAGATCTTGTAACAGACCGGTTTGTCGCTTGATGAAAGCATATATATCACAGCTGGCTATGACTTTGCTCAAGGAAAGCAAGCATCTTCTGGTGTCCAACATGTCTATTGTCTGCGATTGGAAACGGAAGCTTATGTTTAATTTGGAGGAGATTTTAATTCATAGCTATTTCTAATTGGATCTTGAATCTCATATTTTGTTTAATTTTTTGTTTGAAGTTTGATTTGATCTTGTGATCGCATCCGGAAGAAATGGAGCGGTCGTGGTTTGCATTTGGTCAATACTTGGTGAAGAAATTGAGCGAAGGCAGCGATGTAGGGAATTCGGAGCAGAGCGAAGAGAATGGATTTACTCTATGTCGGATATTGCGGGCTGCCAAGCTGAAGTATAGCTTTAATTTTTTATTTAATCTGGTGTTTCTAAGTGGATGATTTTGTTTGGATATTATAATGGATTTAGATGTGTCCGGTTGTGTTTCAGTGTAGTGAATTTTGTGAAAGATTTGCCTCAGTTTTCTCTCAAGGCGCGTGAACTTCAACCCTAGAAAGAACATTTTCCAGTGTTGCCCGCGCCATTTTCCATTTCCCGCGCCCGCCTAAGTAATCACTTATTTCCAGCGCCCCCTCGATCTGCCTTTTCTCAATCCCTCTTTTCAATCCCTCATCTCTCTGACCCTCTCTCGCCCAGCAATCCCTCATCTCTGACTTTCTCTCGCCATCCCTCCATTTCCTTCTCCCTCACGACCTCAGACCTGCGCTCCTCCATCTCTCCAGGCGCCTGCGCTCCTCCATCTCCCTCGCACGCAAATCTCGTCCATCTCTCACACGGGAACCAACACCATCACCTCCTCTCCCTCTTGATCTCGGCCCTCTCTCTCTCCATCTCGCAACCCCCTGCGCAGACCCTCTCCAATCTCTTTGCTGTTCATCTCTCTCACGCCCGCGGACGTCGCCCCTTCTTCCTCCACGCGCAGACCGCACCACCACCAGCAGCAGCGCAGAGCCCCAACGTCTCTCCCTCTTCTCCCTCCACGCGCATAACTCATCCCATTCACAGGTAAGAGCCTCTCTCCCTCCTCCCTGCATCACCATCGCAACCCTCAGCACCTCCCCTGCATGCCAGCGCACCCTCTCCTTCCTTTTCTTCCTCCCCTCCTACTATTCTTCATCTTCCTCTTCCCAGCGCCCACTGCAAGCCCACGCACCCACGAGGGTTCACTGCAAATGATTTTTCTTCTTCACATCTCAAAATCCGAGATGTAATCAACTTTTTTTTTATGTTGATTTGATTTCTTCTTCTTCTTCTTCAGATCTCAAAAACATAATATTTCCTTTTCACCAGCAGCCCCAATCTTTTTCAGATTCTTTTCTTTATCCAGGCAGAGGGATGAGTTTCTGAACAGGAATTTCATGTACAGCTTCACTTCCAGGCTATTTTTTGTGAAAGATTCCTTGTTGGGTTGGTGGGTTTTGCTTGAGATTTCAGTTTGCTGATGGTATTGTGAGTCATTTTTCTCCTTTTTTATAATGTTCTTTTCCATATTATTGTTGCTGGGTGTAGTTTAATAAACAAAAATTGACAGAAAGAGGGGAAGATTAGTGCATTTTTTTTTCTGGGTCTGTTACAAGCTTTCAGTTTAATGGTTTTGGTCTGGTTTATTTACTGTTTGATGGGTTTTGATTAAAGATTAGAAATACTGATACCAAGAATGGATGATTGTTATATTTCTTTTTCAGGCTCTTTTAGAAGATATAAGTTTCTTGATTTTTCTCTGATTGCTTTGATGGGTTTTCATCCAGAATTCAGTTGAAACATGTGGAGATTTGGGTTGCTTAATTTTACTGATGCAATGGATTTCTTCTTCTTCTTTTCATCTGCAGAGGTTTTCCCTTCTTTCTTTGAAAATCTTTGGTTTTGTTTATGTGTAAAATTCCTTGGAAGGCCCGTTACATGAAGTGATGGTGGTTTGAGTCCCTTGGAACCTGGATTTCAGATGGGTTAGGGAAAGTCCCATGATATAGATTGTTTTTTATTGTGGTCATTTGCTTTCTACCAAAACCCTAATGAGAAGTCACAATGGCAATCTGACCTGGGGATAGACAAAGGGGTTTTTCTCCAAATTGAGGGACTCTGAGAAATCTCAGGCACCCCCACCCAAATATTTCTGGAGGTAGCCTTCCCTCTTCTCAATCCCACCCCATGTGTGTGTGTAATGTGAAGTGTGACTAAACTGCATGCTTCATTTGGGGTGTATGTTTCAAATACGCCCCATACAGTGTGAGATGAAAACTACAAATGAGCCCCATTCCTGTACCTGAGGTACAGAGCTTGAGAATTGTCTGAATGCCAATGCTAGAAAAGTGTCTTATTTGTGCTTGCTGTGTTTTCCCCAGATTGGAGATTGAGGATTTCTAGTTGCAGGAAAGGAATTCTTGTATTCTCATTTGCATTCTCCTCTTCCTTCTGGTTTCTTTTTTTTTTTTTTTTTTTTTTTTTTGGGGGGGGGGGGGGGGGGGGGGGTTGTTAGAAGATTAATCATCCGGTAAGACTTCCATCACCATACATGGGGTAATTTTGCTTATGAAAGATTCACTTTGTTTTCATTTATTAATTTTTAAATATGTTACTGTTTGTGATTTGGACTTTGGAGTGCATCATGATGTGCCTTTAATTGTTGGTTGTTCTGCTAGGTAGATTGACATGATCCATGGTTTTTCCCTACCAAATATTTACTGCATTCTGCTTCTTATATAGTTGGTGTTAATATGATATTGCCATGTCTCACATCTGTAGTTTCACAGTTTTGTCAACATAAGACAATCTTCCATTATGGATAAAGAATGGACTCATTTATCAAGGTGAATTCCAAAGCCATAAACTATAAATTTGATGATGTCCCACACCTATTCATTAATTTCTAGTTAATGAAAAACTTGAATTCCTTATTTATTTTAGACCATCAAAAGCATATCGAGAGGGAGCACGAAAGTTTGTAGATAAGGTTCAAGAACAGAATGGGTATCCAGAGAAGATCCAATGTCCTTGCATCAAATGCTTAAACTTAAAATATCATCATTATGATATAGTCTATGATCATCTAGTTATTGCTGGAATTGATCCTGCTTACACCACATGGATTTTTCATGGAGAAAAACCAACTATGGTAGGACAAATTGAAGATGATGAAATTCAAGCATCATATAAAATGTTTAGAGATGCATGTTTCCAAGATGATAATGTGGATCATATAGATGAAAAAAGTTACCAAGATTTTGAAAAACTCATCGAGGAGGCAGAAATGCCTTTATATTTAGGATCTACACACACTAAGATGTCTGCAACACTTATTTTATGCAAGGCCAAGGCTCGACACAGTTTGTCTGACAAAGCATTAGATGATGTTCTCAAGATTGTTCATGATTTGCTACCGATTAATAACATACTTCCGGATAGCTTCTACTCGGCCAAAAAGTTATTTAATGCTTTTGATCTAGGTTATGAGAAAATACATGCATGTGAGAACGATTGTTGCTTGTTCCGAAAAGATCTGGAGCATAGTGAGATATGTCCGAAGTGTGGTTCTTCACGGTGGAAACTCCATGAACGGACCAAAAAGATAAGTAAGGGAGTTCCGGCAAAAGTTTTGAGGTATTTTCCTATTATTCCAAGATTTAGGAGATTGTTTAAGTCAGCTGAAAGGAGTGAACAATTAACATGGCACTACACAAACAAAAGTCAGGATGGCATTATGCGGCATCCAGTTGACTCATTGGCATGGAATAGAATAGATGATAAGTGGCCTTCTTTTGCATCTGATCCCCGTAATCTCAGACTCGGCCTTTCTTCAGATGGATTTAATCCTTTTGGTGATCTTAGCTCTCGACATAGTTGTTGGCCTGTAATTCTGGTCACATATAATCTTTCTCCCCGGTTATGCATGTCAAAAGAAAATTTGATTTTGACATTACTCATTCCTGGGCCAAAGCAACCCGAAAATGATATAGATGTGTACTTAGCACCTCTTATAGATGATTTGAAAGAGCTTTGGGTGAATGGAGTGAGTGTTTATGATGCATTTACTCAATCCACATTCAACTTGAGAGCTGTTTTGATGTGGACAATAAACGATTTCCCAGCTTATGGAAATCTGTCCGGGTATGCTGTTAAATCTAAGAAAGGATGTCCGGCATGTGGACTTGAGACGGTTTCAAAATGGTTGAAAAACAGCCACAAGAACGTATTCATGGGTCATCGGAGATTTCTATCATACAATCATCCATTTCGCTTAAAAAAATCTTGGTTTGATGGGACTGAAGAACATGGAAGAAAGCCTCGCATTTTAACCGGTTCAGAAGTATTTGAAGTGATCAGAAACATCGAAGATGATTGGGGGAAGGCTAAGAAAAATAAGACAAATAAAAGAAAGATAGATGATGAAAATGAAGAGCAAATTGTCGTACAACCTCAATCGGTATGGAAAAAGAAATCAATCTTTTTCAAGCTACCATATTGGGAGGTGAGTCTTCATTTGCATTTTTGTTATTATTTTTTGGTAGGAATAATCTGATTTTTTCCTTTTCAATTTGAGGGAGGAATTTAACATGCTTCTATTTGGTTATTTTGTAGTCATTACTGTTGCGGCACAATTTGGATGTGATGCATGTTGAGAAAAATATTTGCGAGAGTATAATAGGCACTCTATTGAATATTAAAGGCAAAACAAATGATGACTTAAAGTCTCGTGAAGATTTAAAACATATGGGAATTAGAAAGTCATTGCATCCTAACAACGATGTTGCCGACTCCGGTTATAAAAAAGCACCATATGTGTTGTCAAAGAGTGAAAAAAGGTTGTTTTGTAAAAGGCTATCCGAGTTGAGATTGCCAGATGGCTATAGTTCAAACATTGCAAGTCATGTGTCACTAAAAGACTGCAAAATTTATGGCCTCAAGTCCCATGATTGTCATGTGCTAATGCAGCAAGTTTTATCAGTATCATTAAGGGGACTATTAGACAAGGGGCCTAGGGTTGCAATTTTCAGATTATGTTCTTTTTTTAATTGCCTATGTCAAAGAGAGGTTGATAAGAATAAATTAGAATTACTTGAAGACCACATTGCCGAGACTCTGTGTATGCTTGAAAGGTTTTTTCCCCCATCATTTTTTGACATTATGGTTCACCTTACTGTTCACTTGGTTCGAGAAGCATTGATAGGTGGTCCAGTGCAATTTCGTTGGATGTACCCATTTGAAAGGTGACTCCAATACTTTACTCTTCTATATAGACAATTCTTTGGTTTAGTTATTGCTTGATTTAGCTATTATTAATTTGTTAAACTTACATTTTGAGTTAGGTATATGAAAGTACTTAAAGGCTTTGTGAAAAACCGTTCAAATCCTGAAGGTTGTATAGTTGAAAAGTATAATGCAGAAGAGTGCACAAGTTTTTGTGCTCCTTACATAAAGCAAGCAGCTCAAGTAGGTGCTCAACAGAGCCGATATGAAGAGTATGAAGATGAGAATATATTAGAAGGGAGACCAATTGGTGAGGCTAAATTGAAGGAATTGTCTCCTAACATGCTTAAAGTTGCTCATTTATATGTCCTAGAGAATACAGCAGAAGTAGAACCGTACAAAGAGTAAGTTTATCATTTATATGTGCTGGAATAAGATAGGCATGTCTTTGGTGGTTTTAGTCTTTTTTTTATTTGCACTTTTTAACTTTATTCTATATATATCTTAATTTTTTTTTTCAGAATGCACTTAGAGGAACTTCGACAATCTGATATACGTCTTCGAGGGAATGAAAGCCTTCTAAGAAAGAGGCATAGGGACATGTTTAGTGAGTGGTTAGCAAATAAAGTCAAGGTTGGAAATGCTGGTAACATGTCAGACCTTGTAAAATGGATAGGGTGTCGACCTAAGCCTTATGTTGCATCATATTCAGGTTTTATTATCAATGGTAATCGATTCCATACTAGAGATGTTAAAAACTGCACACAAAATTCTGGTGTTTCTCTTGAAGCAGAGACATTATGTCGATCAAGTGCTAGAGATACATCACATGTCAGTGGAAAGATTGTGTTCGATGGTGTTATAAGAGATATAATTTTGCTGGACTATCACAAGTTTAAACTCCCTATCTTTCATTGTGATTGGGCAAACATGGCAAGTGGTGTCAAAGTTGAAGAGTGTTTTACATTAGTTAACCTTCATCAAGGCCAGTATCAATTTGAGAATGATCCGTTTATATTTGCCTCACAAGCAAACCAAGTCTTTTATTCCAGGCATGACGATACTTCAAATTGGTATGTTGTACTAAAAGCACCACGAAGAGGTGTTTATGAGTCTGATAGTAATGGGAATGATTGCATACCATATGCTCCATTAGATGTATCCACTCTTAATCTAGATGATGAAGATTATGAAAGAAATGACTATGTGGTCATGGATGAGTCGGTAATTGTTGCAATGATGATGTTGTTTACTATTTTAATGTTGCCTGATATAGATTTAAACACTAATACTAATTATTAATTTCCTTTGCAGATTCAGCCATCATAGATCATGAGTGGTGTCGTGGTAAGCATCATTACTTAATTTTTTATCTTTGATAGACTTCATATTACTGTTTTTACAATTTAAGAGGATATCTTCTGTTCAATCTGTTTCTGATTGATGTTCTTTTGTCATATTCTGTTAGCATAACTGTTGCTCACTTTTTTCTACCAGATGTCTCCAAAAAAGAGATGTATATTTGCAAAAAAAAAACAAAAAAAAGCAGCAGCTGCACCCATTCAAGATGATCCTCAACGTTTACGTACATCGGATGGAGATTCTAATTCTCCAACTACTGAAGTTCCTAATGACCCAGATGTTCAGGTTGAAAACAATCAAACTGGTACGAAACCAAAACCTAGAGGGAAGGCAAAAGTTTCATTTTTTACCAAAGGAAAGGAAAGGGGACTCGCCTTGAAGTTGAGTTCAATGAGAAGGGTCAGCCGTTTAGAGTGAATGCAGCAAAATTATCTTCTTTCCTTGGGATCACAGCGAGAGAGTTAATTCCGGTTACACTTGACAAATGGAGTGATCTGTCAAATGACTTTCTGACGCAAATATGGGATCACATAATGGTAGTATGTTTTTGTAAGTATTTATATACATTTGGTTTAGATGTAATTCTAATACAACTGTTCATTTTATTTTGTAGCAAAAGTTTAGTTTCTCTGAGTGTTATAAAACGTACACGATTGGAAAGCTAAGAAAACATTGGAGAGACAACCGGAGTTTGCTGCTAAAGAAAGTGATGGAACAAGCCAAGTTGGTAGGTCTGAAACGTGCTACCAACCTCTTGAAACCTGATAATGTAGAATCCATGGAAGTATGGCAAGCTTTTATAAAAAAAAAGACTTCTCCACAACAATTGGTGAGCACTTAACTTGTATCATTATGAATTATGAAACACAGTTGACTATTGAGCGTCTCTCCCTTAATTGTGAATGTCTCCCTTAATTGTGAATGTTTCTAGGCGATAAATGGAAAGTATAAAGAGATGCGAGCAAAACAAACTCTGATGCATAGAACGAGTCGTAAAGGATTTGCACGGCTAGAGGATGAAATGGTAATTACAATTATTGAATATGTATTGGTGACACTTAATTTGTTGATATGACAAAAATATTTTCTTGTGTAGAGACAAGAAAGTGAGACACCAGATGCAATATCAAGGTCTGATGTTTGGATTCGTGGGTATGAAGCAAGAAAGAAGAGGAATAATGAGGATGAAGAAGTTGAGGATCCGGAGATAGTGGTAAGTAGACTTGTAAAGCTTGAGAATCTATTTATTTGTAAAGCTGGAATTCTTGTGTTCTAGTATAGTAAGGTCATTATACTAGGATAGTAATCACTTATTGTTTGCATGGAAAGGAATTGAATCCCTAGGATTGTAAGAATTGTATTACTCAAAGTGGTTAAAATTGACAAAACATAGTTTAAGATTCATAATTGGCCTTCTTTAATCCTCTTTCAGAAATTTTAAGTAGTTCTCCTTAGCTTGACTTGATCAATTGAAGTCCAAACATAAATGGAGCAAATTAGCAACCATACAGAATCCTTAATTGACATCTACATTTTTCCTTATTTGTTTATCCTGCCAAAAGTTCTCTAATTCACTACTAGAAAAAAGGGTTTTTATATCGGCTAAAAACCGATATAAAAGACCTATTATATCGGTTTTTGAGTGAATTTCAAACCGATATAAGTACCCCCGATATAAAAGATAAACGAAACCGATATAATAAGTATAATATTTCATATCGGTTAAGCCTAAAGCGATGTAATATCATATGTATTTATATCATAAATTATTGTAAAACCGATATAACTTATAGCCAAACCGACATAATTAATATATGTTATATCGGTTTCATATGGTTTTTTATATCGGTTTCATAGTAACCGATATAATTGATTAAGAATAACCGATATAAAAAATACGTAATTGGTTTGTTATATCGGTTTCATATTGTTTATTATATCGGTTAAATTATAACCGATATAATTGAGTAAGAATAACCGATATAAAAAATATGTAATTTGTTTGTTATATCGGTTTCATTAAAAACCGATATAATTTTACAATTTATTTATTTTTTTAATATCAAAAGAACCTGCTGTACCACGATAAAAAAACCTGCAATATACCTCAAAATACTAACATCTAAACAACAAAAACCTTTGTATATATATATATAAATTAATTTCTATGTACATATATACACATGCATAGTATAGTATAGGTAGTTCATTCACTTCCATGTACCGTACAACTTAACAAGCTAAGTTAAACTAAAGCAAGAAAGACAAAATCATGTATTGAGAACTACATGCATAATGCCTCCAAAAATCATGGGATGTACCTGGAAAGATTTTCTCGAAATTTCGGCATAGTCTCCCCTGTACGTGTGACATGTAATTTTTTTTTACAACCTGCTAGTACCTGTACATGACAAAAAAACACTTCATATAAACAACTCAATGCCCCAACACACTACAAAGTCATTCACCACTACGTCATCAGTCATACACCATTTAACCATAGCACTTCAATGCCCCAACACACTAGAAAGATGCACCAAAAAAACTTATGTTCATTCATTTTTATATCCAACACCATGTCATTATTTCAAAAACAACATTCTCATTACAAGATACAAAACAATAAAAAGGGAAGTTGGTCCTGGCCTTTTTCAGAAACAAAGATAATTCTAAGGCAGTAATGAGTCTTGTAATCAATAATGGGCCATTATCCTTAAATGTATAGTGAACATGTAAAGGGCCATTATCCCGTGCGGGTCCCATCAAAGCACGGTCTCAAAATGAAAAGAATCTTTAAATGTAGAACTTGTGCCACCAAATGGAAACAAACAGTAATAACCATCCACACATCTTCAGATGTCCAAATTCCTGAAGCCAGACTATTAGGATCAAAATTTGTAGTATTTTCCCTGCCAATTTGTTCTCTCTGGATTGGAAGGGCATCTATACAAACTATGCTCTGTTATGTAGTAAAAGTCCTCATTTATGGAAGAAGAATAAATCACAAAAGCATGAGTAAACTAAAAAAGACTACTAAGATCTGCCACATACCAGACTTGGTAATCTCAAGGCACCTTCTGCAAGAATCCATGGTCTTAAACATCAGAAACTATGGGAAGAACTGGGCAACGATGAATCCAGTAAAATATCTGGCATTAAGAACTGAGGGAAAAACAAAATAAAAATTGTTATAAGAATGTAAGTGAAGAACAAAGTAAAAACAAAAACCAAAGAGAACAAGTTGATAGTGTGGACAAAAGTAAAAACAACTAATACAGCCGTAAAAATAATAGAAACTACTAGCAATTTTTTCAAGTTGTCTCACAATCCATGTGGACAAAAGTACTTCTTGAAAAGGATTATGACGGATGCAACAAAAGTATATACTTAGAAGCTAGAACTATCCATGTGGACAAAAGTATTTCATAATTGATGAAATGGGTTAGCAAAGTTCATATCATTGAACTTAAAAACATCGTGTTAAAAGGTGAGAAAAGAAATTATGAGGATTGTCTAAGCCAAGAAAATAAATCCACAACCTTGTGATTAAACAAACTGTGTACTAAGTCCTAAACCATGTTCTCCCCCGAATAAAGAATAAAAGTGATTGAGACATTACCTCACATCAATCCAATGGTTGGAATTAGGATATAGCTCGCTTTGCCGCCTAAACAGCCAAGTTCACGTGGGCACTGTTTCAACTTTGCTGCCATTTGCAAATCTTACTCTATAAATACCACTCTGCATCTCTAACCTCCACACAACAAAACACTCTACTACTAGTACTTAGACCACAAGTGTTTGGAGATGGCCCCGAAGAGCTCATCATCCACTGCTCTTTTCCTCTCTCTCAATCTTCTCTTCTTCGTAGTTGTAACTGCCCATAACAAGCCTTGCCCATGCAACAACCCCACACCCAACCCAAATCCTAAGCCCACCCCAAGTCCAACCCCTTCTTCCAAAGGCAAGTGCCCAAGAGATGCACTGAATAAACCAAAGGAATCGAATGGAAAGAGGGATAGAAATAAAGAGTATTTAAAGAAGGCATCTAAAAGGAACAAATAAACCACTAACAAATAAATGAAAATGAAAACGAATATAAAAACATGTAAAAGAAAACAAATGTACCTGGTACAAGACCACTACCAAGCACCCTGGCAACCTCTATACCAAAGAGTCCAAACCTAAGTACCAAATACAGCAATTATCAGCATTATATACATATAAAGCCATCCAAAGTAAACACCAATTATTATCTACAATTTTTCTGAATGGTTAGCAAGACTCGAATATTAGCTAAATATTTCTTGAATAGTTCAAACAAATATGTTATTAGACATGAAGCACTCTTTACTGGTAAACAAGATGTTATCAAGAAAACAAGATCTTTAGATGATAGCCAATAGAGTAGTCCAATTATGTTGTTTCTGTGGGAAAGTGGGGTGTCTGCCGGGTCACATTCAAATGCATGGCTTTTGAGTCTTTTGATATGATATTCAACAAACCTCATTCTATTAAGTACCAATAATTAATTCTCCAAATTTGATTATTTTCTTCTCTTCCCAACTGGCTTAGAAGATATTTAAGAGCCCTATGTTTAGAAAATAAAGGAAAAGAAGCTAGCTATTGAAGTAAGTGACTGATCTGGCCAACCTTGGTGGGATTATCTTTGTTCTAACAACTCCCACTGCAACTGCACATCCAGGAGAAACTTGTGTTAGGGGAAGATCATTGACCTTTCCCACCTACTCCATCATATGTATACGTTTTATAAGGTGATCTGAACTTTCACTTCAGTGGGCCATTATCTGCATGGGTCATAGCTTAGATTTCAAATGACTTGACTGATTGACTCCAGTGCCTATCTGAAACACTTTGATAATGGAAGCTGAGCACAAAACTTGACCAATAGTACACATTTGACAGGCAAAACTATTAAGACCATAGACAAATACATGGTTATGATTGTCCTGTCGCGGCGCCTCTTAGACTGGGCCTTCTCTAGGGTGGTGGCTCACCAGTGATATCATATTTTTCAGTTTCCATGTACATGACAGAGATTCATACTTCTGGCAACTCTTTGGATCCTGCATCGAAGCAGTGTTATATAGAGGCCTATATCTCTCTCTTCTTTCCAACACACACAGGCACATGTAAGTGGGCCAGAAAGGTTAGACACAAAATTTATAGGTCCTCCGCTTGGAAATGACAGCCTCATTGTCTTCTGTCTCCTTGAGCAAGCATTCAAGCTGTACAATTGGTGATGTGAAAATGATGTCCTGTGAGTGGGCTAGCCAGACTAAGGATTTGGTCTTAGTTTTCAGAGTAACTAAATAGTCTGGACCTTCACTAAATGTGATGCAACTTGACCTGGCCTGACAAAGGGGTGTCATGGGTAGATAACTAAAAGGCTGGTTCTGGGTTAGACTCGGGTTTTTGGGCTGGACCCAAGTCCAAACATCAGGTCAAAAACCAAACAGGCTTTACATTCCCAATCTAATGTCATTGCAAACTAATTGATTCCTAATATACTACTAGAAAACTGACAAAAATTACATTGGCAGGTATCAAGCATAAAAAAAACCATAAAGGGAAAGCTCTCATAGTTCAAAGTTCATATTACAATTCAGTGATTCACTAGCATACCACACTATATAGAAAATTGAAAATCTAGCAGAACATTTGGTTGCTCCTATTATCAATAGAAGATTGGTTGTTTTCTTCCCAATTTGGAAGTGAAACACATAGAATGCAACAATCTGGAGCAAAAAAGTTTTAATAAAAGGGGACCCGACTTAACATGATTTTGCTTTTGTTTGTGGCCTTGAGTGCAAGGAAAAACACATCAACCTATCACACTAAGACAAAACGAACTCAAGGTAAAACCAAAAAGGCAGCATGGCAAATAGCTCTTACAAATTACAATAATATGGCTTTACACTGAATACAGGATAATAAATTGATGTTTATGAGCAAAACTAAAGGCAAACAAACAAGCCTCATCTGACATGCAAACTCAATGTTAAAACTATATGAATACAAACATCTGTTAAAAACCAAATGCAAGAAATAGGAGAGAGTGCCAAAACAACATACAGAATGGAAGAGAAAATTCAGAAAATTCAAAACAACAGTACCATAAGTTGTCATACAAGTCAGTAAATCTGAATCTTGCTCCTTACAATCAACAGTAAAAATGAACAAGAATCTACACTCAACTAGGAAATGTCTACTAATGGATATCATATGATTCCACACAATCATTAGGGAGAAAAAGAATCATTAAAATAAAAGTACAAAATGCCCCTTTCTCAAGAGCCAACCAACAACTGTCCAAGATAGGAGCCCACAATTATTTGCAAAACTATCAGATGAATGAGAAATTAAATGCAGGAGAAACTATAGTGAAAAGGAAAGGGCAGCCATTGGGGGAAGAAATAAAAACCAAAAAAATAAATAATTTAAAAAAGGAGAAAAGAAGGATCGAATAAAAAAAGTAACAATATGACTGCCAAAATTAAAGAAATGAAAAAATAGACTTTGGTTCCATTTCAGGTAGCAAATGAATGAATAAATAGTATTAGTTAATAAAATGCATGGCCTGAAACATCTGGACTAAGGGTTTTTATACTAACATCAATAGAAAGTTGGACAAAAAAAAAAAGTCAGATCTAGTAGGAATCTAAGACCCATTAAGATGTACCTCAAATCAATGAATTGGAGTGTCAACAAGTTCTATACACATGTTCAAAAAAGAGAGTGAGAGAGCAGAGGAAAGCATAGCATAAACCAAATCAGAACAAAAGATTGGGCTGTGCATTGTACATATACAAGATGACAATATATCAACAAACTATTCTGCTTGACATAATATAGTACTACCGTGCACACACCCACCTGCACACCCACCAAAACACTAGCCAAATAACACAGACTACCACACGGAATCAAATCCATATCAGCCCCAAGTCAACTCAGTCAAGTTGTACCAGTGCCAGTACTAACCAAGCATATATGACTCATGCAACTCAGTGGTGCACTGGCATTTGAAACTAGGATGAGAATATAAACAAACATACACAGCAAGTAAGATGTTTTCCATCTACAAATCAATATGTTCCATATACTCTCCGCCACACACACCTACAAAGAAAGATTAATCCCGTAAACAGAAGTAAGTGCATGCTAAAGTAAGGTCATAAGTGTAAAAGGCTCAATTTAACACCATATCAATGATGATATTGACACAATCTCAAGGCTCAGAGCAGTTCATTCAAAAGAGCCTACAACATCTTGATCTATGATTTATTTATCAACTGAGGTTAATGTATTCGTTTGCTAATTATTAATCATAGTTTTGCTAATTATTTTGCTTGTAGAAGCATGTCTTAGCTGAGATTAAAAAGAATTACCTCTGGATTGTTTATATCCAAGCAACCGGTCCATATGTATGCATTATGTACTTAATTACTTGTATGAATGCAAAATAAGATGTATGTGTACTTGGATGCCTTGGTCTCCATGTATGAATATTTTTTTCAATTACACTGAAAAGAGATAAGTTGCATATGGAAAGGATGAAAACCATAATTACCTCCAGCCCATCTTCATCATCAAGGGAAGAGTCATCAGAGACATTAAGCCAAACCACATGATATCCGTATTCCGTACACCATTTTTGGATAAATGAATAAATAACCGAAAACTAGATAGAACAACATAACCTATAAAAACTAGTCTCAATCTAGTTCGTCGAGATCCCTTGAGTGCTATGCTATTAAGCACGTATGTTGAGCTTTGCTTTCGAATGAGGAAAGAGTGCATTTCTACGTGAAAAGTCTGACTGAGCGTCCCCTCTTGGCTGAGTGACCTTGCTCTTCTCTCTGGACCCATATAAGTGAAGTGTAGCGCTCCGATCTCCGGCACAGATTTAGCGATAGATATGCAGCATGGAAAGTCACAGTTCTTCATTGACTCGAGAGCTAGGCTCGCCTCTCCCTACGGTCGAGAGGCTTGTAGCTGCTCTTCTTCCGATCTTGGCCTTTTGACCTTTGATTCATAGGAACTCCTGTCCAGTCATCGTGTTCACTGCTGGCCTAGTAGAAACTCCTCCTCTCCCGCGTTGTTCGAAAGAAGCCAGATAACACTACATGCTTAGACCTGTTTAAGCCTCAATAAAACAAATAACCGCAAACTTGACAGAACAGTGTAACCAAGAAACTTCATTCCATATAATAGACAAATAAGCCAGAACACAGGATATGCACCTGTTCATGACAAATAAATAAACACAAAACTCCATACAATTGCATAGACAAAAAACCTAGTTTTCATCTAACATACAAAGTTGCCAGCTTGAAAGATATCCTGGACCTGTGTATGCCAAATAAATAAATAACCACCACCTTTGTTTCCATGTGAGATCAGGATGGAATCAATGTGGTCATTGGAATTTTATAAGAGAAAAAGTTAGTTCATTATGTCATTTTACGGTGGTGGTCTTTGGATTGTTACAGTTATTCAATAAACAAGCCCCAAAATAGGAAATGACAGAAACAGAAGCAAGAAACATCAAGTAGAAACGTACACACACCAAGAGACTGTAGTCCATGATCCTCTCTGCTTCCAGGAACTCACAATCACATTCAATTTGTCTGAAAGACATCAGTGAGCAACAAGGCACGTACACATTGCAAACCAGAAAAAAAAACCCATAAATTTATATATGAAATGGAGAAATACACTTGCTCTAGAGTTTTAATTACCTGAGAAGGTCTTTATACCAAAAGCATGGATGACTAACCTTAACTTCAGATTTCTTCACTGTCTTTATCATGAATCTATCATCTTGAGTCAGGTAAAAGAAACTGCCACCCTTCCATGGAGAAGACAGCTCTCTCAATGCATCATTTCCACAAATAGCTAGCATGTAGTCTGCTGGATCTACCGCAAACAACTTCCTCAAATGTCTGAATAGCCCAACAAATCCATCAAAACCAGACCCAACCAGAAATTCACAATCCAAATTCATTGAAAATTAACCCATCTCCAAAAGCATTGAATTGAACAACATAATTCAAGTTCCATTCCACATTCATGGTAATTATTCAAAATCAAAACTAACATGAAAATCCATCCATACCTGAAAACCATGGGACAGTAGTCCTTCCATTGAAACTCCACGGACTGATGCGAGGGAGGCGGAAACCACGACCAGAACTTCTCTCTGGGATCGAAATCCGCCTGCCTCAGCTCACGCATCTACCTAGAAGCTGATTTCCCAATTGAATAGCTGCAATTCAAACAAACCCCAATTTGCAAAATTCAAAATCAACCAACCAATGCCTTCAAACAAAATCACAGAACACTCGCCCTTCAACACCAAACCCACAAATTCAATTACCTTATCCCCTTTTGCAGATTAAGCATCAAATCATAATTCTTATGCCCTTTAGAAATCGTCTGCCCGGGCCTCTTCGTCTCCCCTTTAAAACGGCAAGGGCCCCTTCTCTGCGGAGCAGCCGTCGCTGCCGCCACCGTTTGGCCGTGATCCAATCCGGTGCCGTCACAATAAAATTTCGACGCCTGCACATCGTCGATGATATCGAAGGTGATGTCCCCGGCCGCGCCGTCTGATTCCTAGATGCAGATCCGGGGGAAATTGCGATCGGCCAGGCTCACCCTCGGCGATGAGCCTTACAGAAGAGAGAGCGAGAGAGTAAGAAAGAAAGAGAGAGCAGAGAGATAGAGAAAGAGCAGATCGAGAGAGAGAGCAGAGAGATCGAGCGATAGAGCAAGAGTGAGCGAAAGAGACAGAGAGAGCAGAGACAGAAAGAAATAGCAGAGAGAGCAGTGAACGAGAGAAGAGAGAGAGAGCAGAGAACGAGAGAACGAGAGTAGCTAGGGGAGGAAGAAGATAAGCAACCACTAAAACCCTAACCGATAAACAAAAAAAAAACGCACATACACAGAGTAGCTAGGGGAGGAAGAAGATAAGAGAGGGAGAGAAAGAGAGAGAGGACCGAGGGAGAGAGGAGTGGTGTGCAGGTGCGCAGGCGAGGGGAGACGGGAGGAAGAAGAAGAGAGGAAGGGAGGGAGGAGAGCAGACAGAGAGGAAACATACAGATGGGGAACGAGGGAGAGAGAGAACAGAGAAGAAAGATAGAGGAGAGGGGGGTGCGCGTTGTACCTGGTGTAGGGGATCAGGCGTCCGGCGGTGAGAGGGATGGGTTCTGGACGACGATGGGAATGAGAGGAGAGGAGAGGAGGGAAAGAAAGAAACAAGGCATGGACGCACGATTGATGGAGAAAGAAAGAAAAGGGAGGGAAGAGAAAACAGGTGGGAAAGAAGGAAATAAAGGGTGGGAAACGGTAGTGAGCCCACAGTGAAAAATTATATGGACATATTATATCGGTTTTACTAATAACCGATATTACTAATTTTTAAAACCGATATAAATCATTGTATTTTTATAGTAGTGTATATAATATCGGTTTTACTAATAACCGATATTAATAAATTTTTAAAACCGATATAAATAAGTGTATTTTAGAAGTGTATATAATATCGGTTTAATAATAACCGATATAAAATATATCAATTAATATCGAATCTTTGTTAACTGATATGATATATAGCGATTATTATATCGGTTACAATGTAACCGATATAAAAAATTATTAACCGATATAAAAAATATTGACCGAAGATATTATATCGGTTTTATGAAAAACCGATATAAGGAAGTTTTTGTAACCGATATAAAAAGTCTTTTTTCTAGTAGTGATTTCTCATTTTCTCCTTCTAGAAAACGACCCCGACTGGGTCTTGGTGCTGTTTACTTATCTGTGAGCCTCAAATTTTCCAAGCTATATATAATGCCAGTGGTTCATTACAATAGATGATCCATATGCAACATGAGAACTGACCATCTTAATAGATACAGATGGATGGTGATGGAATTGGTTTTTAAGTCCACTGCCCAACCAGTAGGGGTCCATCACAGATGTCCCTATCTCATTCTTGGGACTTGTATTTATGAACACCAAAAAAAGGGACAGTTACAGGATGTGGATAGTCACTATTATAGCCCAGTGTGATTTGGCTTGCCTGGGTGTTGCTTCAACTGATATTTTTTGTTGAAGCTTACTAATCTTGGGACTTGTTATGGCTTCTAGGAGATGAGTGGGGCGATATTTGTTCACTGGCTTTAATCCCAAAGGTTGCTATTTCGTTAGTTTCAACTTCTAAGTAGTCCTACTTACTCTCTTATAAATATATATATACCCAAAAAAGAGAATGAATTCCCAAGTCAATACCATGTACCCGTCCAGGGCTTTTACTGTCTATTTATTCAGTTGACTTTCCTAAGTATATAATTATTGTTTTCTGTCATTTTCCCAAGTCACTTTCTCTTGTGGTAGTTGGTAAGATATTGTATTTGGAAATTTGCCAAGCCCAACAGTGATTTACTTACCAAAATTCTATCCTATGGTCCACTTTTGTTTGAAAAATATATGAAAAGAGGAGGTATTTGTCATACAACAGGGCAGAAGAGTTTTGCTCAGGTTTGTACATTTCTTGTGGCCCCAATATGAATGTCTTTTATGCAACTTTCTCAAATGTATTCTATACAATTTTCTGAGATAGAGAGAGAGAGATCTGTCATGCTTAGCTTTCCAAATAATATAGCTTATTGCTTTATTGTTAATAAAAAAACACTTTCTAAAGATTATACACTGTGTATAAAACTTATTGTAATAAAATCTAACTGTGACTATTTCAAACTATGTTTAGAGTCAATTCAATGCTGATAGATAAACATTAGCATCTTATTGCTGACATTTTCTTGCTCTATTGTAATACAGCAACAAGTCAAAAAATACAAAGCAGAAGAAACTGGTTCTTCTTTTAGAGATGATGCTGTTGCAAAGGTACTCGGTCCTGATCCACGAGGACGAGTAAGAGGGCTTGGGTATGGAGCAACTCCTTCAAAGTTGGAAGGTCAAGCACAAGTGAGGGACAAATTTAATAAATTAGAGAAAGAACTTCAGGTCTTGAAAAACCAAATGAACAATGTTATTGCAATGGTTGGAAAAGGAGGAAGTACTATGGTAAGTACCTCAATAGATTTCTTTTAATTATTGTGATTCTTTTGTATTTATATGCGAAGTTTAACATATATTAATTACAGCTCAAAGATAATGCAAGTGTTCAAGATTCTGCCAATCACATGACACAAAGCAAGAGAAATGAAACTTCAAGTCCAATACAAATTCTGTTCATGAGACAACACAAAGCAAGGAAAAGGAACATGCAGTTCACAATTCAAGATGCAAGTTGCTGAGTTGGCTAGACACAAATACAGTTGTTGCTACTGGTGAAATACTATCAAGGGATCCCAAATCACTAGTACATCATGTGCCTCTTGGTGCTGAAATGTTGGAAAGTTTCTGTGCAACATGTAGTAGAGGGTAATGAGAGAGTGACTCTCTATCGACCAACTCGTGAAGCCTTCCTTTGAATGAAGCACTAGGAAGCATAGTAGCATGGCCAATCAAGTACATAGCAACCTGTTAGAAGCAAGATGAGAGGTGAAATTTGTGTTTTATTTTGGAGAATCAGTGTTTAAGTCGTAGTTTGTTTAGGTCTCTACAACTGGACTTTGTGAAAAACCAAATGGAGGTTGCCCTTTTTTGTGTAGTATTTTAACTGGAATACATTTGGTTTAAGTTACTGGATTGATTTTATGTTTGCTTCAACTTTTACTGTGAGTGATTCCAACCTACTGCGTTTTCTGAATTTTCTTTTTTCTATCTTTAGTTGTTTTTGGGTCATGGGTGATGTTAGTGTCAGAGAGGGAGTGAGGAACCCAACTGGTGTTGGAGTTGAGGGTGGGCAGTTCCATTCTTTGTATCATGCATAGGGGGGTTTTTAGGAGATGATGGGGCTGAGCCCTCCTCACAGTCACAGTCCCAGGTCCCATATTTTTTGAGCATGTGTGTAAGAATCTCTTTTATTAATAGTGGATTCTTGTTTTATTCTATGCCTTGCGGATTTCGTTGGGTAGTTCTAAAGATCTACTTGGTATAATTAATTTAGCTAAATGAACAATTTTAATGTGGGATTCAGGAGACCTTTCTAAATTTGTTGGTGCTGTTATCATATGGGTGTTTCTCATTGACTTTTGGGTATCAATTTCATGTAGTTGAATATTGATTATAGTATGTATTTTAAGTTCTGTTTTTTATGAGCAGTTTGGCCAAGTGAGTAGTTTTAGAGTGATATATACATGAGTTCCTCTGTGTTTTTTTTTTATTTAATTTTTATGCAAGTGTTTATTTCAGTTCTACGTCTTCTATTCTCCATTTGGTCATTGACGCTTGTCATTATTTCAACTTTGCTTCTTTTGAAGTGATTGAGCGAAAAAACAACTGTTGACATCATTGTTAATTCAGTGGATGTATCATCTGGAATTGGCCTACTGGGTTACTACAAAAACAGTTTAGGGGCTGTCCTCATTTTTTTTCAATTATGATAGTTGCCATGGTCTCTAGCTAGGTTGCTGTGCTACAGATATGTATTGGGTTTTTCTTCCATGCTGTAAATTCTGTATGCTATTTTCTCTGGTAATGAAGTTCTCTTTGTACCTATCAATAAGTTATAGAAAATGAACATTAATTCATCTTCCAATAGATGTATAGGTCATAAGAATTGTGGGCTTTAAGGCAATAGGATGCTCCATAGAGGAGTCTGGCAAGGATTGCAACACAACAGCATCAATAATGAATCATATTATTCTGGGGTCATTTTCTACACTTAGATTTATTGTTCATTTTAATGCTTATAGGATTTCATCTCTTGGGTTAATTGATGTTACCTGTCACATAGAGAGAGATTACTTGTTTAGAATTTTCGTTAGGGATGGGTAATGGACTTGCAGGTACTGTTTACATTTTTTATTTTAGTTTATTAATTTGTATTTGTAGCAATAAAAAAAATGTGGATTTGGTTTTTTTTAATTAAAAAATAATAATTTTTTTTTATTAAAAAACAATTATGGCGCGTCTTGCGAGCCGTAACTTGAAACTCGCCAATTCTTTAACGGCCTGCAGTTGAAAGTTGTAAAAACATATACCTAATTACGGCTTGCATATCGAGCCGTTAATCAGATTGTACACAACCCATTTACAACCCACAAATGCAAGCTGTGTAAAACATTTTTCGTTTTAAGTATTCACGGCTTACTACGTGTGCCATAAACTTAAGCACACCAATGCTTTGACGGCACTCAGCTTGTGTCGTAAAAGTTTTGTATTTACGGCCTGCTTAGGAGGCCATAAATGTAGTCCAAAAAGTCCTAAGAGCATTATTTTCGGCGTGCATTGATCCTACTTACGGCCTGTATATGCACGCTGTAAATAGTTTTCGCCTTTTACGGCAGGCGCTTTTACGGCACGACCCCCGTGAGCCGTAAACCTACATTTACGGCGCGCATTTCACGCTGTAAAAGCCCTGAAATGGTGTAGTGAGTCAAATCCATATTTTACAAGTAAAGTGACAATTATACAAGGATACAAGATTAGAGTGTACAAGGTACGACAAGCTACGGTTACATGACTCGTGAGTCAAGAGTGAAGAACAAGCCAATCCTAGGTCAAGGGTTGTCCATCGTGTACTGCACGTATTCCCAAGGGAGTGCTTACAGAGGATGAGTCAACGACGCTATAGTGTGGTGAGCCCTTGGTGTACAGAAGTTATTGGGCACCAATTGACTCAATTTCATATGCAATCAGCCAAGTTACAACCATACACGAAAGCCCAAAAAACCGACGGAGCACACCAAGCTAATTCTCCTCCATTTTCATTTGTCCAAGTTGGTCAGGTAAGGGTAGGGTCACAGGGTGTCCCAACTAGGTTAAGAGTCCTTTTCCAAAAGAGACAAAGGCTTGGTTCATTGATCTAAGTATCCACTTTATTATCTAACCTCTGATCATTAGAATGAGTGGACTAATGAATTCTATGCTTCAAGAGCTTTCCAACGAAATATAGAATTTTAAAATCCGATGAACATATCAAAAGTTATGCCCGTTCGAAAATCTGCCTAAAATCGGTCAACCATCAGAATTACCAAGCGTTCGAACTCTCAGAAGGAGTGTTCAAACGTTCGTTCTAGGCTAATCACCCGAGAAGCCAAGAGTTCGAACACTCAGAAGGAGAGTTCAAATATTCAAATGCATAAAGTTTTGTTTGCTGAATTCTCGAGTTCTATTCATTCCAAACCATCTCCACCCTTTTCTAAACCATTCGAATGGCTATAACCAGCACAAAATAGAGCCACCATGCTCTCCTCCAAACCACATTCCGTCCATTCATCAAATCATCCATCCTTAATTAAAGTCCATTCAACCCAATCTTGCGAATATAATCCAATTAACCATGACAAGTTTGGAGTTTAGGGAATTCTATGCAATTGAATTAACAAGAAACAAATAACACACATGCATGCTCAATATATAAAGCAAATCCACTTGCCTTCACCAAAGAGAGTGAAATAAGGAAAATTCGAGAAGATAGATGAAGGGAAACCTCTCCACACACACTATAGCCAAAACACTTTCCAAAAACCTTCCTCCTACACTCAAGGAGCACAAAGGAAGAGAAAAGGAGAAATCCATCAACATGCAATCCATTTATAGGCATGAGAAGAGAAATTGGAAGGGATGGAGAATAGGAAACTTACCAAATCTTGGATCAAGAGGTGAAGGAAGAGGAGATGAAGAGAATGGTGTAGTTGGTTGCTTGAATCTCCCCTTGTAGATGGCACATGCAAGAGGAGAAATGAAGGAGGAAGAAAAGAAAGCCACAATAGTTACACCCTTTGAAAAAAAATGAAGAAGAAACAAATGAAGGGAAGTTGCTGGATTGAGTTTAAAATGAGGATGAGGGGCGAAATGACCAAAATGCCCTCTGAGTGAATTTTGAGAAAATGTGATTATTTGAGGGACTGTAGGGCGTCGAATCGTGATGAGTCAAGAACGGAAAATGACGAGCATGACGAGATCTTTCCAACGAACCCAAATTCGGCAAAAACGAAAATTTTCAAAAAAATAAGTGATTTCTAATAATCACAACCTAACCCCCCTATTAGGTTTAATGGAACTCGGAATCAAACGAAACTTCGTAAACCACTTTCTAATGATAAAAGAAACTTGCTTAGCCACTGAACCCGCTTAATTAGCTAGAATCAAGATTAGTTAGGCTAATCGCCAATATTAAGAAGTTAAACACCATATTGAGGTCGGGGACCTTATATCACTTCCCTCTAAAAAGAACATTTGCTCTTCCAAATGCCTAAACACACCTCCTCAGGAAGAAGATGAGGATAGGCTTTTCTGATCTGGTCCCTGAGTTCCTACGTAGCCTCCTTTGGACGGTGGTGCTCCCACTAAACCTTGACCCATGGAATGGTCTTCGTCCGTAAAACTGTCTCTTTGGTGTCTATAATCTGCGCTGGCTGCTCCACATAAGATGCGTCGAACTTAATTTGTAGTGGCTCGTGTGGTAACATCGTGGTAACACGTGGGTGGGATCTGGAATATACTTGTGCAACATCGACACGTGGAACACATTGTGTACACTCGACAACTCTGGTGGCAAGGCAAGACGATATGCGACATCACCAATCCGGGTACGAATCTCAAACGGCCCTGCATATCTTTTGGAAAGCTTCCCTTTCTAGCCGAATCTGACTACACCATGCATCGGGGAGACCTTGAGAAACGCCTTATCACCAACTTGAAACTCTAGTGGTCTCCGTCTCTTGTCTGCATAGCTCTTCTGGTGGTCATTAGATTCCTTCAGACGCACCTGCACAACCTTGACTTTCTCGCTGGAATCACCAACCATAGATGGTCCATGGAAACTCCGTACTCCTACCCAACACACCAAAGTCCCGCATCTACGTCCATATAATGCCTCGAACGGTGCCATGCCAATGCTAGAATGGTAACTGTTGTTGTAGGAGAACTCACAAAGGGGCAAACTCTCATCCCAAACTTTCTTGAGATCCAACACACATGCCCGGAGCATATCCTCTAGGGTTTGAATAGTGTGCTTTTACTGTCCGTTCGTATGGGGTAAGCTGTGCTGAATCTCAAGTATGTGCCCATGGATGACTGAAGCATAGTCCAAAACCGAGAGACAAACTTGGTGTCTCGATCGGATACTATAGATTTAGGCACTTCATGAAACTTGACAATCTCATCATTGTATAGCTTGGCCATCTTATCCATAAACCGGCCGGTCTTGAATGGTATGAAATGGGCTGACTTGGTCAATCGGTCCACGATCACCCATATAGCATCGTTCCCTTTCCTGGTATTTGGCAATCCTGATATGAAGTCCATAGTGATGTGCTCCCATTTCCACTTGGGAATATCTAACTGGTGAAGTAAACTCGAAGACTTCTTATGTTCAGTCTTGAGATCACCTGACAGGTATAACACTTGGAAACAAGAGTTTTGCAATCTCTTTCTTCATACTCATCCACTAATAGTGGTTCTTCAAATTATGGTACATCTTAGTGCTTCCCTGATGAATAGAATACCTCGTATGGTGTGCATCTTCATCAGCTCTGTCTTTATGTCCTGTACATCTAGCACGCACAACCGGTCCTTGCAATACGAGACTCTCTCAATCAGTCTGAACTTAGGCCTATCATCTATGTGCTCAATGATAGGCTGCAACCCTAGGACATCTTTCTGACATTCCTTGATTATGTTCATTATTTCCGGTTCCCACACTGCCATGCTAGCAATCATCACCTTCTCACCGATAGGCCAAACTTCAACGTCTAAATCTCTAAAATGTTCCATCCATCTCCATTCAGGCACTATAAACCCACTGAATGCCTACTCAAAGCATCTGCTACCACGTCAACTTTTTCAAGGTGGCACTTGATAGGAAAATCATAATCTTTAATATACTCCATCCATCTCCGCTGTCTGTTGTTTAACTCATTCAGTGTAAACAGATACTGTAAACTCTTGTGATCTGAGTGCACCTTGAACTTCTCACCGTATAAGTAATGTCTCTACATCTTAAGTGCAAATACAACGGCTGTTAGCTCTAAATCATGGGTGGCGTACTTCTTCTCATGTTCTTTTAACTGCCTCGAACCATTCACTATCACCTTGTCGTTTTGCATAAGGACACAACCCAAACCAACTCCTGATGCGTCTGTGAAAACAACAAATCCTCACTGCCAGATGATAAAGCGAGGATGGGTGCTGTGGTCAATCTGGTCTTCAATTCTTGAAAGCTCTTCTTACACTCCTTGGTCCAAACAAAAGGAATGTTCTTTCTCGTCTACTTAGTAAGAGGAGTTGCAATAGTAGAGAATCCTTTCACGAATCTTCTGTAATAGCCTACAACTCCTAGAAAACTGTGAATCTCTGCTACATTGTGTGGACTACCCCAATTGACAACTACCTCTATCTTCTTAGAATCTACTGTCAGTTATTCCTTAGAAGTCACGTGGCCTAGGAATGCCACATGTTCTAACTAGAACTCACATTTACTCAGCTTGGCATAAAACTGGCTGTCTCTCAGAAGTTGCAATGAAGTCCCCCGCTGATGCTCAAGCTACTCCTTGGACTTGGAATAAACCAACACGTCATCAATGAATACAACCACGAATTGATCAAGTTAAGGAGTAAATATCTTGTTCATTAATGCCATGAATACTGCGGGTGCATTTGTCAAACCAAAAGGCATCACTAGAAACTCAAAATGGCCATATTTAGTCCGGAATGCTGTCTTAGGAGTTTCTTCCCCTCTGACACGTAGCTGATGGTGCCCCGAACGTAGATCAATCTTCGAGAAGAACTGGGTTCCCTGTGGTTGATCAAACAATTTATCTATTCTAGGAAGTGGGTACTTGTTCTTAACTGTCACTTGGTTCAATTGCCTGTAATCGATGCACATCCTCATAGTTCCGTCCTTCTTCTTAACAAACAAAACCAGAGCTCCCATGGTGATACACTTGGCCTGATAAAGCCTTTAACCAACATATCTCCTAATTAAGTCTTTAATTCGTTCAATTATGCAGGGGCCACTCTGTACGGAGCTTTTGAAATCAGTGCAGTACCTGGTAGTAGCTCTATCGTGAAGTCTAACTCACGCACAGGTGGAAAACCTGAGATCTCCTCCAACAAAACAAACAGGAACCTGTGAACTACAAAAAATAATGACTACTAATATGCACTGCAAAATAGTTAAGTCAGCTCCTATGAGACTCGATGCTAGCACACAAAACTAAGGTGACAAGACCACAACTATCACCCTGCTAATGCTAACGAGATCCTCACACGCGTCCTATGGTTTCTACGAATTTTAACCTGAGAAACCATCCATTGCTCTGATACCACTCTGTCACGTCCCCCAAACCCGAATAGTAAATAAACCGGATCCGTGGTGTAAATTTTAGGGCTAATTAAAAAATTTTGCCCTTAATGTCCAAGGATCAAAGTCCACTGTGAGGATTGTGTAGTTGAGCATCATTAACAAATAATCAACTGGACTTGTCCGGTAACACAAATACTAAACCTGTAGGAATATCAAAGCAAGTATGTATTTCATTTTATTATATATTTAAGTTTCAAAAGAGAAAACATATAAAGTTTATACACATCAGGACCATCACAAAAACCTAGGTCCTGGTACAAAAGAAAAGTCCAAAAGATGGAAACGAAGTCGCATGATAAAAGATGTCCTTGTGTAACGCGCACCGGTTCCGGGAGTGATGACGCTAAGCTACGTCATCAGCACCCCACTCTCCTACCTCGTCCTCCTCCCCCGGCTGAGGATACTCTGGGACTGCCTCAGTATCCTGGTTGACATAGTAATAGTTGTCATCTGCACACCAATGAATAAAAGATCAACAATATGTTGGCAAGAAGATAAGTAATATACATTATTCATAACATGTTTCAAATAAGAATAAAGACAGGTACATGATTATGAGATATCAAGGTACAAGCTAGGCATAAAAGCAAGAGTATAGATGAGAATCAAGTAAGCAATATAAATCCTAGCAAGTTATTCAAGAATAACCATTCATGAAATGCAATGCCAAGTAAGAAGAGACTCTAAGGATGTCCTAGTCAAACTCATGGGGGTATAAGTGACGTCCTAGCCGACTACGAATACCCAAAGTCTGGCTCTAGTGGTATCCAAAGCTACCTACTAGGGATAACAAGGACGTCCAAGCCAACTGTCGTTATCCTATGCCATGGACGTCGTCCTAGCCGACTGCCCACCCTAGTGTCTGAGTAACCGGCCCACTTAGTAATAATCAGACTGCAGCTAGTCATGAATGCAAGATGATAATGATGGTTTTAGTATGACACAAGATCCAAGACAAGCACACGTGGATAGATTACAAGGTGCAAGATAATAAGTTGAGCGCTACTCCAAGCCAAGCCGAGCCGAGATACAAGACAAGTTCCCCGAGTAGTCCTCTTAAAAATTCTATCCACACGTGTTCATCAAATACAAGACAAAGGCACCTAAGGATACACTCTAAGTCAGGTTAAATCCACATTTTATAAGTTAAGTGACAATTATACAAGTATACAAAATTAGAGTGTACAAGGTACGACAAGCTACGGATACATAATTCGTGAGTCAAGAGTGAAATACAAGCCAATCCTAGGTCAAGGGTTTCCCATCATGTGCCGCATGTATTCCCAACGGAGTGCTTACGGAGGATGAGTCAATGATGCTATAATGTGGTGAGCCCTTGGTGTATACAAGTTATTGGGCACCAATTGACTCAATTTCGTATGCAATCGGCTAAGTTACAACCATACACGAAAGCCCGAAAAAACCGACGGAGCACACCAAGCTAATTGTGCTCCGTTTTCATTTCCCCAAGTTGGTGAGGTAAGGGTAGGGTCATATGGTGTCAACCTAGGGGTCCAACTAGGTTAAGAGTCCATTTCCAAAAGAGACAAAAGCTTGGTTCATAGATCTAAGTATCCACTTTCTTTTCCAACCTCTAATCATTACAATGAGTGGACTAATGAATTCTACGCTTTAAGAGCTTTCCAACAATATATAGAATTTTAAGATCCGACGAACATATCAAAAGTTATGCCCGTTCGAAAAGCTGCCTAAAATCGATCAACCATCAGAATTACCAAGAGTTCGAACTCTTAGAAGGAGTGTTCGAACGTTCATTCTAGGCCAATCACCCGAGAAGCCAAGAGTTCGAATACTCGGAAGGAGAGTTTGAATGTTCAAATGCATAAAGTTTTATTTGCTGAGTTTTTGAGTTCTATTCGTTCCAAACCATCTCCACCCTTTTCTAAACCATTCGAATGGCTATAACCTGCACAAAATAGAGCCACCATGCTCTCCTCCAAACCACATTCCGTCCATTCATCAAATCATCCATCCTTAATTAAAGTCCATTCAACCCAATCTGGCGAATATAATCCAATTAACCATGACAAGCTTGGAGTTTAGGGGATTCTAGGCAATTGAATTAACAAGAAACAAATAACACGCATGCATGCTCAATATATAAAGCAAATCCACTTGCCTTCACCAAAGAGAGTGAAATAAGGAAAATTCGAGAAGATAGATGAAGGGAAACCTCTCCACACACACTATAGCCAAAACACTTTCCAAAAAACCTTCCTCCTACACTCAAGGAGCACAAAGGAAGAGAAAAGGAGAAATCCATCAACATGCAATCCATTTATAGGCATGAGAAGAGAAATTGGAAGGGATGGAGAATAGGAAACTTACCAAATTTTGGATCAAGAGGTGAAGGAAGAGGATATGAAGAGAATGGTGTAGTTGGTTGCTTGAATCTCCCCTTGTAGATGGCACATGCAAGAGGAGAAATGAAGGAGGAAGAAAAGAAAGCCACAACAGTTACACCCTTTGAAAAAAAATGAAGAAGAAACAAATGAAGGGAAGTTGCTGGATTGAGTTTAAAATGAGGATGAGGAGCGAAATGACCAAAATGCCCTCTGAGTGAATTTTGAGAAAATGTGATTATTTGAGGGACTGTAGGGCGTCGAATCGTGATGAGTCAAGAACAGAAAATGACGAGCACGACGAGATCTTTCCAACGAACCCAAATTCGGCGAAAACGGATTTTTTCAAAAAAACTAGCGATTTTCTATTAATCACAACCTAACCCCCCTATTAGGACTAATGGAATTCAGAATCAAACGAAACTTCGCAAACCACTTTCTAATGATAAAAGAAACTTGCTTAGCCACTGAACCCGCTTAATTAGCTAGAATCACAATTAATTAGGCTAATCGCCATTATTAAGAAGTTAAATACCCTATTGAGGTCGGGGACCTTACAAGCCCCCTCTTGGACTTAAATAGCCCAAGAGCCCTAGTTCTCTTTCGAGTCCTAGTACTAATTCTTTTGTTCTTATGAGTTTTACTCAATTCTCTTTTATATATCATACTCTTCCTTCTCTTATGAGTATTTGATTATAACTCTGCTTGTTAGGGTTAGCATGGAGACCACTAGGGATTCCTTGGATCTAGTACCAACTGAAACATCTGGACTCCACATCTCATGTAAGTTCCGGACCCACAGTTAGTTGCAAACAACTCCACTATATAAATGCAACTGCACTCCAGTCCTAGTAGTTTTTATAGGAAGACCATAATCTTTCGAATTACTATAGGCAGGTCCCTTCATCAATTATATCCATAGATTCATTGGAATTAAATTGTATAACCAAATTGGTTCCACATCGATACCATCTGATTAACTCTTAATTAGAACGGGTGCACACTTACCGACAATAAATTCTATTAATAAGCACAATGAGGTATTTCTCTTTTAGATGACAGATCCCGTCTTGAAAATATATGTTCTCACACTCGCACCACCATCTACCCTAGATATCGAGGTGTTGACTTACAGTTGACTTCACTCATTAGTAAAGTAAATGCATAATAGAAACTTGAGTTCATTACCCTCTCAGTATTCAGAACCTATTGCTTGGCAAATAGGAAAGCATTCCTTAAGTAAAGACGGTATTTTGTATAAGGTGCTACTTATAGTCCTTCAGTACGTCCAATATACTAGCACAACAACCCATAGTCTTCCACTCTGATGGCCGAGACAAACTATACTATGTCATAGTAATTACAATGTTACAACCCTTTTCAGATGAGATGCCTAGTCTCATTATTGGTTGTGAAACTTTTCAAGTATAATACTTGTGATCTATATCTCTTGCATGTAAATATCATTCACACATGGATCACATTTAATATACTTAAGGGCTCATGTTGATTTCATTAACAATCATGTCAATTTGTATTAGTCATGTGCAATCATTAATCAAATCTAAAAGCATGAATTTATAAATCAATTAAGATAATAGAAAAAAAATTTATATCACCCACTGGATTGAGGACATACGATCTAACAAAAATGGTATGGAGAGAGGAGAGATAAGTTCTGTTAAGGGTAGTTTTTGGCAGTTTTTGGAGAAAATTAAAGAAATGTTGCCTGCAAAATCCTCTTTCTCAAATGAAAATGGAAAACTAAAGTCTTATTTTGAAATTTAAGTGTTTTTTTTTTTTTTTTTTGTCCTGAATTGAGATCTAGAAAAGACATGAGCCCTATTTTGAGATTTCCCCGAATTAATATTGTGCTGGCTCTTAATATTAATGCACATTTTTAGAAAATCTTCCAAATCAAAGGGACATTTGCAGTGAATCATGGACTCCCATTTATACATGTGAGAATTTGATTAAACTTTATTTGACTCCTTGGCATAGTCAACCCACAATAATCAATCCCTTAATATAATACAAGAATAAACAATCCCAAAGAAACCAAACTCCAAAATCCATGCCTCACCCTCCCAAAACTGTAACATCTTCATGGGCTTATCTAGTCTTGTTAGATAAATGACAAACTAATCCAAACCCTCCCTCCTTTATATGCATATACCAAGCTCGATTCAAGGATGACACATAATCAGGACCTTTCATCAATCCTATGAAGGATAGATTTATACAGATTCACCCACTCATCAGACAATCCTGACCATCTGTCCAGTGGAGTTGACCATAAGATGAGAATGGATAAATAGATTAAGATCAATCTACAGATACAGTCCGTAAGAAGAGCTCTTCTAATCAGGTCATAATAAAAAAGTGACCATTGCGAGAATGACCATGAACAATATGGTCCACCATATGAAACGTCAGGATCTTCTCCAGGAAAATGAAGTGTCAAATCCTCTCTCTACTCATTTCACTTAATTACCTCTATAATTAGAAACCCAAACCTGCCGGCAATGTGCCACCCGAAGGAGATTTAGTTACTTCCGGCCGTCAAAAAGGTTAATCTCGATCAGATTCTCCTCCTCAGCTTCAAATCTGACCGTCGGTTTCAACGTCAAGGGAATCTCGATCAAACCTTCACTCTCCTCCCACCTGAAACAAAGATTCTCCGGCGAGTCCCAGGCCGGAAACTCTCCCTCCGACGAGTCGGAATCGGGGTAGCAGAAAGATGAGCACACGAATCCATCGACCCCCACATCCCGGCGCTCCTTCTCCAGCGTCTTTTCGGGCGAGTCTTCCTCCTCTTCGCCCTCATAGTCCTCGTATATGATTTCCAACGGCCCGCTCCGATCCCATTCCATGAACATTTCTGAGAAGTCGGCGTTTTGAAAGAGACCCATTTCCGTAACGGTCTTTTCGGATCGGACCCGCTTTGCAGATTCGTCTTCTCGATTCATTTCTTCGATTTTTGAGGGAAAAATCGCATCTTTTTCTCGTTGGGGGAGACTCAGATCAATTGCGTCTTTTTCTTCAATTTCTTCGTGCTTAAGATCCTTCTTTTGGGTCTCGGGAAGAAGAACAACTTTTTTTTGTTGGGAGGATCCCAAATGGAGAAGGGTGGCCAAGAGAACTGCAGTGGAAATGAGAACAGGGGAGCAAAGGAAGTAGAGGAAGAGATGGGGGAGATAGAGGAGGATGAGGCAATAGAAGGAGATGATGACTGAGAGAAGAGGATTTGAATTGAAGGAGAGAACGGAGAGGAAAAGATAGGATCTGGAGAGGAATTTCAGCGTTCCAATCAAAAGTAGCTCTGAAAGAGAGTTCTTTTCCTTGCATTTCTGGGGATTTCTATCTATTTCCATGAGAACGAAGCGATTTTGGAGGATTTCTGATGGGATTTGGGTTGCAGAAGGGAAGTGGTTTGGATGAAGAGGACGAAGGGTAGGAGAAAGACGAAATCGACCGAAAGCGGAGAAAACACAGAGAGAGGGTTTTGATTTTTGAAGTAATCTGTCATGGATTTTGGCGTGTTTGGATGGTGCGATTGGAATTTATAAAAAAAAAAAAAAGAAAAAAAAGAGAGAGCAGCTACCAGCACACTGCTTATCACTTTGCACACACGCATTTTTTTTTATTCCTAAACTATCCCTCTCTCTCCCTCTTCCTCTTCCTCTTCCACTCCTTCCTTTCTCTCTCCCTCTTCCTATTAAGTGAGAAGGTGAGGAAGAGAGAGAGAGGGTGGGGTCCTCTTCCACTCCTTCCTTTCTCTCTCCCTGTTCCTATTAAGGGAGAAGGTGAGGAAGAGAGAGAGAGGGTGGCGCGAGGGTGGCGATCGGTGACGAGTAGGGAGAGGGAGAGGGGTTGGTCGCAGGCGAGCGGGGTCGGGTGGATGGCTACTAGCCGACAAGGAGAGGGAGAGAATGAAGGAGAGGGCGGGATAGTTTAGGAATTTTTTTCTTTTTTAAAAAGTGGGTATGTGCAAATTAAAAAGTAGTGTGTAGGTAGCAGCTCACAGGAAAAAAAAAGAGGTGTGATATTCATGGGGAAGGTCAGAAATGCCCTTTGTCTTTTTGCTAAAGTCCTGCTGTAATGCAACTAAGGGGAATATTCAAGTGCATCCATCCCTCCCTATTTTGGTGAGGGACACTCCCCTTTTGGAAAGTATCAAGTACAAAAAGGGGAGTGTCAAGTACATATGACTCCTCTTTTTGTACTTGACACTTCCTAAAAGGAGAGTGTCCATTACCAAAATGTTGAGGGATGGATGCACTTGAATACTCCCATGCAACTAATAACACAAACATACCCTACGTGATGCAACTAACGAATCCTTGAATCGTAACAATATTTATACTCAGAGCCCCTCAATTGAGCACCGGTTCTTGTGGGGGCCACCAAGGGCCCCAATTGGGAATGAAACCAGGGGATCAAAAGATCATCCGCTCCTCAGTGCCCTGTGTATCGTAACAGGGGCTTGGATTATCATGGGCTCCATTTTATCCATGACCCACAAATTTTCACCATCCAAAATGAGTACACAATCAATTCAATGGTATAATGCATTCGGATGGTGCCCAACACAGGGATCCGTGTTTGAAAGAGAGGATGCGGGGGGGTCCCTGTTTTGTATCCACTCAGATTAACCATAACGTGGGGCCCACCATATGTTTTGGAGCACCAGCATTCACCATAACGTAAGCATCAGCACTCATCTGAGGGGCCATTACGAAATACAAATAACCTACTCCCCTTCTTTATAACTTAAAATGCGAGTCAAGCAAACTTACACTTCAGATAAAAACTAATTTCAATTAAGTTGAGGCTGTGGCGTTGATTCTCATTAAATAACTTGGATTTACACTCTCTTTATATAATCATGCCAAGTTTAGGCCGAATAGGTTCCTTTTCAACTATGTTGAATTTCATCAGTCAATCAAAAGCTACCCATTAATCAGTGATCAACGTGATTTAATTATCAAGATTTTGAAACTAGTAGAGATGGGTCGTTTTTTTTTTTTTTTTTTTTTTTCTTTTTGGAGAAAGGCAGGTTGTTAATTATATTTTCCAAAAACCCACATGGTTTAAATTTCATATATTTCAAAAGGGGTAATGTAAAAATGATATGATAGCAATTCTAATAGAAAGTAGAGGGCGTTGTTGAGATGATATTGTTGGTGGGGTGAATTGGGTGCTACGTTTCCATGGGGCATTATCATCCACATCAACATAGCTGCATCCTTTTCCCTTTTTCGAATATGTCTGTCTATCAAAGCACATGACATATCTCTATATCGTCCGGTCAAGGGCTCTTTCGCAGGTGGGCCACCTCCTTTTAGGTCTCCCACTCCTTTTTGTGTTGGATAGCAAATGGGCCATAATCTGACTCGTGCTCCCAAAGATAAAGTGAAAGGAATACCCCGGCCACCTTCCAAAGTAAGAGGGACATGACTTTTTTCTTGTGATTTTTTGGATTCTTTTTTTTTTTTTTCTTTTTTTTTTTTTTTTTGATAACATAGGAACCCGCCGACCCCCCTTCGGTTGATCATTGGTAAACCTACGGATACATAGAACCACCCACTAGCCCTATGTATCGGTTAAGGCCTTAAAGGGATTCGAAGGCAGGACCTCCAGGTTAAAACTGGACTTCCTAACCACACGAACATTTTAAGTGTGGGTATTTTAAGTGTGGGTGATTTTTTGGATTCTTGGGAATTAGGGAATACCACTGAGAAATATTATGGAAGTTTCTTGATTTAGTTTTCCCATCTTTCACCAATACCATATGAGATTACTCTTTAAAACCTTCAAAATTCGACTTTGGGGCATGATTTTAAAAAACGGCCGAGTCCCTATCCGAGACAACACTTTTATGTATACTTAAATTAATTCACACTAATGAAAATATGTTGTGTTATAGAATACTATATTTATAGGATATTATTATTTAGTTTTTTAATATTTTCCTAGGGTAAACTTTTCTATAATTTTGAATGTTCCTGGTGTCCCCTGTGTCACTGTGTGACATAGTCAACTCAGTCAAGTTGCCTCAATTTGAGGGGAGTTACTTCTGTAGAGTCTGATTTTAAAAACCTTGCTCTGAGAAGTATGACCATTATTGGAGTCATGCTTCTTCTACTCAATTTGGTTACATACCGACTTGATTCGAAGGCGCAGGGTGGGGGTAGCAAAATATGACCCAACCTATTTTCTGACCCACATTGGACCTGCATAACTCGACTCGTAATATATAGCTACGAATTTGTCACGGGTCAGGAAAACCCAATCCACATGTAAGCAGGAAGGGTTACGGACAACCCACAAAACCCACCTAAACTATGTAAATTTTTTTGGTTGGGGTCAATCCACATATCTAAGCCCATTTAAAACAATTTGCAGGTTCAATATTTTTGTACTTCAATAACAGCTAATGTGGATGCAATGATTCCATCACAATTACTCAATGTGGAGCCTTTTTCTTTTTTCTTTTTGGTAAAAGTACTATGGAACTTTTACATGTCCATTTTGTTATCGTGAGAACATCCATAACAGGATAGTTATTATCTATTTATTTTGGGGCAGGGCCTTCGAGATTTTTCTGAATGGAGTGGGTATGGTCTTAACGTTGAGGTCCATAAGGATTCTGAGCTTGAAGATGAGCCTGAGGAAAACAGACTGACCCTGGGCCAATCTTGGTCCGGCCCGTTGACACCCTAAGATGTAGTGCCGATAATAAAACCTATATTTTAAAGGTGTGAAAACCCAGCTTCCAACTTGGGTTCACTGTTCAGAGCCCAAAAATAGAAAGGCAATGGTGTCCATATCGTTCTTCTAGAACGTCAAATGATCAAATTTCCCAACAAGATTATGTGATAGCATTCAAGAAGATTCAAATAACAATGTTTTCACAAAGAAGCTTTCGACTTCAGGTTAAACAGTTGACACTTTGTGAATTAGAGTTCTCAATGTTTAGATTTCAAGAAATGAGTAAGACCTTATGAAGGTAGCTAAGTGACTTGGGGTTACCTTTGATCAACCTAAAGATAATGAAGAGGAGAATGGTGAATAGCAAAGGTGGAGATCCGGAAAATTATGAGAATTCCTGTGAAAGAAATGGATATCGATGGTCTTAAGGTGGTACGATATTATTTTGATGATCTAGGAGGGCTTACATTGAAGAAAATTGACAAAAATCGATCACTTCGAAAATTCAGTAAGCCAAAAGATTTCTTCATAGAAAATTCGAGAAGCATTAGATAAACCAGATTTGAGCAGATAATGCACAGAATGCCGTATCTCTTGGGAGCCCTGATCATCTAAATGACTTGCATACTCAGAGAATTCCTATAATGGAAGGAGTTGAACTCTGCCTGATGCCCATCTATTAAAATCCGAGTTGCTCAACATGAACAACCTCCCTGTGTATCATGGGATGTCCACATTTAAATTAATAGGAGTTGGTCATGTTGCAGGATTGAGCATATGGTTATTAATATATACAAAATCAATATGAGGATGGATTTCGCAGCAACAACGGAGAAAGCCATGAATTCTTATTAAAAAAGAGAAGGCGTTCATTTTGAGCAGTTCGGATTTTTAATAAAAGAAATCTAATGTGCGATTCAGACCTGATTTCTTATTTCCTTTTCTTTGCTTTTCTTTTTTTTTTTTTTTTTGTTATAATACGTACCTCGCTTCTGTTGGTCCATGAATGCACTATGATTTCTTATTTCCTTTTCTTTGCTTTTTTTTTTTTTTTTTGTTATATTACGTACCTCGCTTCTGTTGGTCCATGAATGCACTAACTTTAGAATCGAGATATGTCTCTGTCTAATGTAGGCATCTATTAAACCCATTTGAACATGCTCATTCACATGCATTGTATATGGGCTAAAGGGGCTTTAAAATAAGGTGGTGACCGATATTGACTTGTTTGGTTTCCTAACTACCTGAAATGGCATTTAATATTTAGTTGGATAAGGAAGGAAATTTGTTTATTGTTTCCACTAAAAGAAGATGGGACTTTTGTTTGAATAGAAATTTGTCGATGACAGTAGAAGAGCTAACCATTTGTGTAGTTGTTGTTTTTATATGTATGGGTTAAGGGCTTAATGCCTGATCTTGAAGCAAGATGAGAGAAAGGGAGAATACTTCAAGCTAAAGAAAAGAAGTGGAGAGACCTTTCCAACTCAATAATCGAAAGGCAACTTTTTAGGTCCACTGCTGATGCCCTTGCCTATGACCTACACTGAGGGGTCCAAATCTTCCAGACACAAGGGATCAGAGAATGTATTATTATGTGTTCTTGCTCATGAAATCCAAAATAACTCAAAATAAATGTTTTTGTTCTGCCAAATTTTACTATAATAGGAGTTATAGCCCCATCAACATGTGTTTTACCAAGTGAACAGCGAGTAGGTTCAGTGTTTATTGGACTAAAACCTGGCCTGGAATAAACGCACAGAATGCCATTCTTTTTTTTTTTTTTCCATTTCAATCAGAGCTTGCTGGACAGAATGACATTTATTTTAAGCCTTTTTATATATTTATGGGTGGGCCCCACAGAAAGATTTATTGACTTGCAATGTGATTTCCCATGGTGATGGAAATACAACAAAATTAAGTGGGGAATTTTTTTCATCTTCATTTCTTCCTACCAAATGATGAAATGATTTTTTTTTATTTTCTTTTCTTTCCACAACCCCAACCCCCCGGCCTGGTTTTTTTTTTTTTGTTTGCAAAGATGGACTCATAATTAGGAGTGATATTTTAAACTTGAGAACCTATGGGCCGATCCCCGAACATATGTGTGATACTAAAATACCAACACCACTCAACCATAAATGTGTTGGCACCTAATGACACTTTTGGATCTTCCTGTGAACCCCAATTTGCCATATATAAAATTTCTCCTCTCTCTCTCTCTCTCATGGTTTCCACCATATGGTCTATTGCATTTCACATTGCTAGAAAGCCCCCATTATTTTAAGGAGCTGACTAGAGTTAAGTCTAAATAGTTTGACTAGGCGACAAATCTCCAACTTTGCCTTTCTAGATCAATTACTGGCCGCTCACATTGGGGTGCCATGCCCATTGATGAATTCACTCGGTCTTTTTAGTCTATAACATTGCCCTTCCACCTTCTTTTTCCCTTGGTAACTAAATAATGCCCTTAGTCGTCACTCATTCCCTTCAAATTCAATTCTAGGTCCGGCTTAATTTTACATACGACGCCCCAATGGGCAAGATAGATACAGACACCCAAAATCTCTCAGCTAAAAGGTTGGAGACAAAGGCACTGTATTGGCCGACAGGTGGGTGTAACTACAGAAGCCAAAGAAGCCCATCCAAGTGGGGTGTGTCCCATGGCACGTGGTGAGTTTGCTGCTTTCTCAAAGCTACATGGCCCACCAGCCCATCACATTTTTTTTTTCTTCCAGTGGTGCCAACTTGGCATACGTTGACAAATGGACGGTCTAAGTTTGGTGCCCGCAGCAACTGATAACCCTCAGGCAAGGGAAATGACTCTGCAACTTTGAAAACCCAGAGTCTAATTCTATTTTATGTAATGTTAGATTGCCAGAATTTGAAGTATCTTCTATTTTGGACCTTATTGAAACTTTCCATTCTCTTACTTGTTACTAGTCAAGTAAGCTGGTTCGATGATGCTTATTCAAATCTCTTGACTAGGGGAAACAACATCACATGAGTTTGATGCCAATCCAAATTCTGATGCAAGAGTTAATCGCAAGTCAGGATCTATAATTAAGACTTTAACTGAAAGATTACCTTGTACGAAGCCAACTGCTTAATCTGACAAAGGCCCACGGGCAATTGGCTAAATATTTCTTACGGTTCGATAGTGGTTCTTTGGTTAAAGAAGCTGGTTGGAGGCTTGAGTTTCGAGGTGTTCCAATCAAAATTGAACCGGTCCAATCAAGTCGGACCAGGGTTGGCCAGAATTGGTTCCTTCACTACTCTGGTTAAATGAAAAAAGGGGGGGGGGGGGGGGGGGGGGGGGGGGGGGGCTATATAGGTTGCATATAGAAATTACTGCCGTCTGAAGAACACCGAAACGTTATCAGGAAATTGGACCTTCAGTCTTTTAAGATTGTAGGTGCAGAAAATAATGACCCACAATAAGGAGGGAGCCTTATAGGACTTATCCGAGAAGATGATGACTGGGAATGACTGGATGCCGTCCGAAAGCCTGAAAGGGAAGAGCAAACGGTCAGAGGACCCTGGCCTGGGCGGCGCAAGGCTCTCCGATGCCAAAGTCAGTAAGAGGACTGGAACAATGGAAGGAGAGGGAGAGGAGAGACAGAGTAACGGCTCTGGGTATGAAAAATGGCGTACCTTAGATGGTGGTTTGGGCCTCTATTTATAGAGTTTGGAACGTATCTTTGGGAGATATTGTGGTGTGGGTCCCGTGATTCGACTGGGAAGTCACGATCAGCCCACATTGCATTAATTGCGGTCCAATCCAGCCCACTCTGCATTAAATGCCCGTCGGGTCAGCCCACATCGCATTTAATGCACATCTTGTTGGGCCAGGTCGTGTCGGGCGCCTTTGGCGGTAGGGGGTACCAGCGGATCTGCCCTCGGGCCCTGCCCTGATGTGGCCTCAGCCGCTGGATGCCGCCCTGTCAGGGATCTGGTGAAGATTGCGAGCGGCTGGATGTCGCATCTGTCCCACTGGCTCGTGCCCCTATCCCTCCACGTGCCTGATGACGTGGGGGATGAGGGGCGCGAGTGAAGGTTCTCTCTTGCTTCGGCTTCTGTCCCGGCTTCCTCAACCGAGGTGGAGTTTTCTTCTGAGATGGCACCCGGGGTGGCTCAGCCGAGGTGGAGCTCCCCGCCGAGATGGCGCCCGGGGTGGACCAGTTCGGCGCTAGTGGCCCGGAGATGCTTGACTTCGGCCGATGCCTCTGTCCTGGTAGCCGGGGTGAGATTGGTGCCACGTGGATGGCACGCGAATGGCACGTGTGAATGCTTAGCCTCATCTGATGGCTGTGATTAGCTTAATCCTGTGGTTCTGAAAATCTCCCCACACAATTGCCCCCTAGCTTTTGACCTCTGAAGTGTGCTAGCCTTTAGGGGTTGAAAGCTAGAAGAATCCGTCTGGGGATGTGGTGATCATTACCTAGTGTCGCTTCAACTCTTTATGCCTGATGTCGCTTCAACTCTTTATGCCTGGTGTCGCTTCAACTCTTTAAAGCAATAAATGCCCTGCCCTGTTCGTCTTGGGAACCGAGTTGACGGCTACACGCGTAGCTTCTGCGCCGATTGCGTTGTCTTATTGATGGGACGGGCACGGGCTTTGAAGTGTCTCTTCGAATTCGGAGGCGGTACCCAAATGAGGGTTCCCTTTCTACAAATAGGGTCGTCCCCTTCTTTTTCTCGCTCCCGATTTCTTTCGCCTTCGCCTTTGCTTTCGATTTCTGCTCTGGTTCCTGAGATCTGTTCGAGGAGGACGACCGTAGGACGCGCCCGGATCTGCTCTTGATCTGCCCCTTCGTCCCTGTAAGTCGCTTTGTTCTTCTGTCTGGTTTTTCTTGGGGTTTTTTCGATTTCTAGGGTTTTTCTTCGTCGTCACCCCTTCTAGACATGGGCACCCCTAGATTCAGGGTAGATTCCGATGAGGGCTTAGCCGAGTTTAGAGCTGCCTTCAACATTCCGGAGGGGGTCCTCCTGAAACCGGCAGACCTTGCCGACGCTGCCCTGTATCGCTGCTACGGCGGCTGGATGCCGTTCCCTCTGATCTCCGTGATCGAAGGTGGGGTCAGGTTTCCACTGCACCCCCTGCTTAGGGCCTGCCTTAGCCTCTGGTCCCTCGCCCCGGGCCAGCTGATGCCCAATGGCTACAAGGTCATCATGGGCACAGCGAAGCTGAACGAGATCTTGGGGACCAACCTAGGCCCTCACGACATTGAGGATACATATGATATCTGCAAGGCTGGGGAGGGAAGATATTATCTCCGTGTGAAGCCGCAGCGAAGGGGCTTCGTCCTAGCCTTGGAGGATTCAAGTAAGAACGCCGAGGAAGATTTCTTCTGTGTCTCGGGGGAGTGAGAGTTCGGCCCAGGTGAAAGCAGGAGGCTGTCGGTCCCACGTCACCCTGGGGAAGTCCCAAGTAATCATCACTGCTTTTCTCCTTTTTGTTTTGCTTACTTCATTGATGCCGAACTGATACTCTTTTTTGTCTGTTGAGTAGAGGCGGGTGCAAGGCGACGCCGAGCTGTTAGCGAAGGTTGGAGGAGGAATACCGACGACATCAACAAGGTTGAACGGTACAAGGGGCACGAAACCAGGTCAGCTTGGAAGCTGCTCGGGTACACGCCGAGGTATCGCGGCCACTACCACAGGACTGGAGTACCTGAAGTGGACGAGACACACCCTGACCGTCCGACCGTATCAGTTGCGGTGTTTAGCGGGGTCCCCTTGACCGATCCCATTGCCGACCGAACTGCGTCTGGTGCCGAGGCGTCTACTTCTGATCCGGAGCTGCCGGACTTGACGCAGATAGTGGACGCTTATCTCTCTGATCGAGGAGAGGACATGGAGGGAAGCTTGAGGGAGCCCGCTGTCAAAGATCTGGCTGCTAAGTTTAGGCAGAGGTCGTCGTCTTCAGGGGCTCCGTCGCCTGCCGGTACTCGTGCTGCTTCGGGTTCGGTGGGCGCTGGTGCTTGATGGACCGCGCTCCCGGATGCCCGGGGGTTTCCTACCGAGGTCGGCGGACGTGGGAGTCCGTTTGGTTCCGACCCTTTCGTAACCGGGGGGCAAAGGGGGGCGTGCATCAACATTTCTTTTTTTTGTGGGTGTGCCAGATTTTCTATTTTTACTTGGAATTGCAAGTGGTGATCCGGAGATCAACCTTCGCAAGTAAAAAGGAAATCAACTTCTTTCAAGTTTTCCATTGCACATATATTTAAGAAAAGAGACATTTTCTTGATTTGCCGTGAAAGGCGATTTTTTTTGGCATTTATAGCCGATTTTGGCGTTTATAGCCGATTTTGGCATTTATAGCCGATTTTGGCATTTATAGCCGATTTACAATCCTTATCAACAATGAAAGACAAGAATTGTGATTTTTGTCTCTTTTGAAAAAATACAAACTACAATGAAAAGCAAGAAAAGGAGGATCTAACTTCTCAGGAGATTGTGGGGGACTCGTTTAGATTGACGGTCGCAAGCCATATGTGGGCTTCGCCATCATCCATGCAGATGAGAACAGAGGATGCTATTGATTCGCTTGGCTTGGCTATAACCTCGGGTTTTTAGAAGACAAAGACCAAAAGGAGGTCCTATATCCAATAAAAAGCCGAGTAGACGGGCTGAAAAGCCATATCTAAGCCATTGGAGGCAGGAGGAAAAGGCAAGGACCTTGGGGGGGGGTACCCCCCCAAGGGACTTTTGTCACCTTGTTGCGGTGGCCGGTGTAGAATTTCCGCAGAGTTTTCTCTCTTTTTTTTTCTTTCTCTGGATTTCTGTCTGCTGTCTGTTGATCGTTGTGTCTGTGTGTGTATTTTCTTCTTGGAGAGCCCTCCTATTTATAGGCTTTTAGGTAGGTTTATGGGCTTTTATTGTCATTGAGCCGCATAATGGGAGGAGTTACAAAATTGAATTGTTTATTTTGTAACTCCTTTTTCTTGGCTTCTGATTGGCCGGAGGAGATTGAGGGCATTTAATCGCCTTTAATCGCCATGATGGGAGGAGTTTCATGGGTTAAATGCCATGAATCTCTTGACTTGTAACTCCCGAATGCTTGCTTCTGATTGGGCCATCCAAAGAAATGGATTAATGACTGTAATAAAGCTAGTCAATTAATCGCATTAAGTGGTCGCCGAGCAGCTGAAGAGTCGCGGGCCGTGCCACGTCTTTTGGAATTCTTCTGTCGATGATCATCGATGGATCTTCATGTAGATCGACATCAGATGACCATGTAATTTCAGGTGTTTGTTGCCAACAGCGGGTCGGTGCCATCTGTCCTGTCGATTTCTCGATCGGTCGGGTGGAAAGCACACTTTTTTTGGTTGACCGGGTGGCGATCAATACTGTCTTCGATACTCTTGATGATTTACCCGTGTTTTGGACGGATGTCAGAGGACTTGGTGTCTCAAAAACATGAATTTTGGAAAGTACCAGAGGCTGGGCTCCTCGAATCGCGAAAAAAACGGCGAAAACCGGGGTTTCTGGGGCTTTCCCGGCGACCCCGGGGTCCAAGGTCGCCGGCGACCCTGGCCCAGGGTCGCAGGGGTCTGCGACCCTGGGGGGTTTTCCCCCTTTCGTGTCCCGTTTTGCGTCCGTTTTTGCTTTTTTTTTATTCTTTTTTCTTCTGTACTTTTCCTTGACATTTTGACCATTTATTGGCCTGATTTCTTTGTAGGAAACCTGATGAGAATCCTTGCATTTTATTTTGCAAAGTTTCCAATTTCCTGAGAAAGCCGAAGACTTTGTCGCGCAGAGCTGCCGATTTTCCGTCAGAAGCTGAAAACTGGGTCAAACGATGTCGGAATGACCTGAAATTTGGTGTGAAGCCTCCTGAGCAATAAATAAGACCAACCATAGGCTTTTGTTTGAGTTCGAAGCCGTTTGGGGTCCTATCACCTGTAGACTTGCTTTTTGTCGCGATGAAGATGTCGCGGTTTGATGTGCGGTCAACCGATGTCCGATTGACTTGAAATTTGACAGGGAACCTATTGGAGTCATTTTAAGATGATCCATAGGCTCTGTCTTGGGAACCATGGTCCCGGAGAGCTTTTGCCGCCGAGAGCTCTTTTTCGGCTGTCGGAGAAGCGAAGTTAGGCCAAATGATTTTGAAATGGCCCGAATCTTCTTGTGTACTCCTCTTTTGGCTGTCTGGAAGAATCTTGCAGTTTTTGTTTGATTCTGACAAGATTTGATTTTTGGAAGCAGCATTGCCTATTTATGGCAGGTTGCGACTTCATGTAGCTCTTTGGATCTTGAAAAGGCAAAGTGACATTTTTGGTGTCAACAAATGCCCCCTCGAGGTACAGCGACGAGTTGCTTAACTTTTGTAGTCGATGTGCCTCGAAGAGATTTTCGAAGGAGAGCCTGTGACTTGACCAAGAGTCTTTGAGCAGTCTTTCTTTTGGTATTTGTAGCCTTTCGAGCTTCCGGGGGAATTTTATGGTAGTGAAAGGGATCACATACCATCTCGAGGCAAAGTTTTGAAGATGACATCAGGGATGTGGATTTGGGTTTTGACCTTGTGACCTAACAGGCTATATGTGGCAGGTTAGGGGGTCGGGTTTGGTTTTGATCGTGTGACCCAACAAGCTGTATGTGGAATGTTGGGGGATCAATTTTGGTTTTGATCTTGTGACCTAACAGGCTATATGTGGCAAGTTAGGGGATCAGGTTTTGGTTTTTGGTTTTGGTCTTGTGACCTAACAGGCTGTATGTGGCAAGTTAGGGGACCAGGATTTGGTTTGATGGAATGTCAATTTCAAGATTTTGGCTCAATTTGGTAGATGAGGCTGGATGGCTTGATTTTTTGGAAGCTCATGGGGCTTGGAATTTTCTTTGTATGTCCAATCAACTCAAAAGAGGCATGGAACCATTTTTGTATGCTCTTGGTAAGAGGGATTTCTCTTTGACTAAAAGCCCAATTTTTTTTTTTTTTTTTTTTTTTGTGCCTAGGTGGTCAAACTTGGCTCATATGGGCTAACCCATGGGACCTTAAGCTTTTGAAATGGCTTAGATCTCATATGGTGTCATTTTTGTAAAGAATATCCAAAAATATCTCATTTGGATAGAGAATATCTAAGAATATCTTTACTTGGAGAGAATCTCTCATGATCCCTTTATTTTGGGATAGGATATCTCAAGATATCTTTCTTTTGGGAAAGAATCCGTCATAGATTATATCTTTTAGGAGAAAATCTCTCATTGATTTCTTTTTGGGAGAGAATTCCTCAAGATATCTTTCTTTTGGGAAAGAATCTTTCTAATTTCTTTCTTTTGGTAAGGTTACTAATTAGTAACACTTACCTCTTTCTTCTTTCCTTCTTGGTTTGCTCTCCTCTATAAAAGCAAGGAGAAGGTTTGGATCTCTTGCTCTTATTACTTTCTTTTGCAATAATCTCAAGAGGGCTTCAAGACCAAGAGCTTTTCTTCTTCAAGATCTTCAAGACTTTTCTTCTTCTTCTCCATCAATGGCTTCAAGTAAGTTCTTCTTTTTCAAGAAAACTCCATTGTAGGAAAAAAATAAAGTTCTTTCTTTTTTTTTGTTTCTTTCTTTTTCTTTTCTTCTTTTTTTTTTCTTTTCCACGTGTTTGCTTCCTTTTTTTTTCACACGTTTTTTTTTTGCTTTCTTTCTTTTTTTTTTATGTCTTTTTTTTTTGTGTGGGCCGTACGGACAGATCCGTACGGATCTGGCCGTACGGCCACGTGGCCTGTGGGCAGTCCTCATTTTTTTTTCTTCTCTTTTTTTTTTTTCTTTCCCTCCCCCTTTTTTTTTTAGAGAGTTTCTTTCTTTCTTTTTTGTTTTCTTTCCCCTTTTTTTTTAGAGAAAGTTTCTTTTCTTCTTTTTTTTTTTTTGCTCATCATGATAATGCATTTTTTTTTTTTTTGCAAACCAAGATGTTCATGCATGCCTTTAATTTGTAAATTAAATTTGTAGCATGATCTGATAGCATACCTGAAAGTTTTGCAAATTTGGGAACTTGGAGCCCGCAGTGATGTTGAGCCCCTTCCTGATTTTGCGGAGACTTTGAGGTTTCGAAAGTTTGGAGTTTCGGAGCTCGCCAGCGATGTTGAGCCCATCTTCAAGCTTTCTATTTCTTTCGGGATAGTTCCTTTTCTTCGGAATTGCCCCGTCATCATGTCAAAATTTCGCCAGATTTTTTTTTTAGCGAGGATTCTGTCATTTTGATGTTTGATCTTTTTCTTTTCCATCCTTTTTCAGGTGGTTTCCTCCAGAGCGAAAAGGGTAAAGAGCCTGCTTACAAGCGTAGCCTCGTCCGATCTTCTAGATCTTCTAATCCGGCAGTTTCAGCAGGCTTTTGAGAAGGTCCAGTATGTTGAGAGAAATCTGGAAGAGTGCGACTCCCTCAACAGAGATGAGATGAGGGCAGCGACTGATCACTCTCAAGGGAGAGGAATTCTATAAGATCATGGTAAGCAGTCGTCCATGGGTGATGGAAGATCAGAGCATTTTGCCCAAGCCTGCCTTCTTCTTTGGTGATGCAGTCCCTGATGACAT